>CM060334.1:664748-687222 GCA_030674155.1 Stramonita haemastoma
ATCCTACCCGCCACCCCCCTCCCCCATTCTCGTCCCCCCCCCTCATCTGGCAATTTCTTTTCCTCCTCCCTCCCCTATCTCTCTATCTCTCTCTCTCTCTATATATATATATCCCCCATCTTCTCTCTCTCTACCTCTCTCTCTCTCCCTCCTCCCTCTCTCTCTTTCCCTCCCCCTCCCTCTCTCTTTCCCCCCCTCTCTCTCCCTCCCTCCCTCCCTCTCTCTCTCCCCTCTCTCCTCTCTCTCTCTCTCTCTCTCTCTCCTCTCTCTCTCTCTCTCTCTCTCTCTCTCTCTCTCTCTCTCTCTCTCTCTCTCTCTCTCTCTCTCTCTCTGCTTGTCTGACAAAGAAAAGCAAGGGGATCTGGCCATAGCAAACATGGTGATTTGAGCTTCAAATTAGCAGCACCACGTCGGAAAGGCGTCTGCGTTATATCATACACATCGGAGCTGCTCTTTTTTTTCTTTCATTTAATTTTTGTTTTGTTTTTGTTTTTGAGAGAAAGAGGGAGGTAAGAGGGAGGGAGAGAGAGAGGGAGAGAGAGAAGGGGGAAATTACAGAGAGAGGGAGGGAGGGAGGGAGGGAGGGGGAGAGAGAGAGAGAGAGAGAGAGAGAGAGAGAGAGAGAGAGAGAGAGAGAGAGAGAGAGAGAGAGAGAGAGAGAGAGAGAGAGAGGAGAGAGAGAGAGAGAGACAAGGCAAGGCAAGGCAAGGCAAGGCAAGGCAAAGTCTTTTATTCGAGGATAATAGATAAGCACTCGTGTGCTTTTTTACATCCAGTCCCCGCCCTTTTCAGGGATACATCAAGTTAAAAATATACTAAACAATAAGACTTTACGCAGTACCAAACAACACACAACAATAAAGGACACTATATATGATAAGGTAATAAAATGCACTCTTTCAGAAGACAAAAATCAGAAGTCAAAATAAAAAATTTTGATTATGGAAAAAAAGAAAAGCGTTTGTAGATAAGGAGCAAACAAGAGAACAAAATGAAATAAACAACCGAAAACATCAATCCACCACTATCTATCAAAAATTGTACATGTAATATAAATCATTCATTTGGATAAAAGGGGAATTTAAATTTTTTTTTTTTAAACTAGCATCCTTATTGGAGGGGGGGGGGGGGGGGGGGGAAACATACTACCAATAAAATTATAATAAAAAAAAAGAAAAAAAACAACATAAAACATCCTAGATGTTTAAAAAAAAATAGGCATATCATTTTTTTCAATGGGATAATGTTTTACACACACTCACACTCACTCACGCACAGACACACACGCACAGACACACACACACAGACAGAGAGAGAGAGAGAGAGAGAGAGAGAGAGAGAGAGAGAGAGAGGAGAGAGAGAGAGAGAGAGAGAGAGAGAGAGAGAGAGAGAGAGAGAGAGAGAGAGAGAGAAAGACAGACACACAGACAGACACACAGACAGACAGACAAACAGAGACAGAGAAACACAGACAAACAGACAGACAGACAGACAAGCAGACAGAGACAGAGGTAGAGACAGACAGAGAGAAAAGCAAAACACACACTGCAATTACAGAATCATATCAGCTTTGCTGTCCTATTCTATCTTCTTGAATTACCCTTTCTTTCATTGTTGGCTGGAGTTTTACTCGAATTGACTTTTTTGTTTGGTTTATCTCGTTGTTTGTTTCTTCTTAACAGTCAAGAAATAGCAGAGACAATACTCAATTCAAACAATGCTAAAACACGTCAAAACCTGTTCTGCTTTTCGGAAGAGTAGGCCATTTGTGCTGGTAAGAAAGCATGACCCTTTTTTTAAAAATCGAAGCAAAGCATGCACTGTGGTGTCGTGTTCAGATATCATCCCCGAGGTGGGAATGTGGCTGCTTTAATGGAGGGGACAAATAGTCGCATACGCAAAAATTTTCTAGCCGAGGAACCCTCCCCCCCCCCCCCCCAACAAAAAAAGAAAGAACAAAGAACAAACAAACAAAAAAACCGGTAAAAAAAATCACAAACAAAAACGCTACTATGAAAAGAAAATGAAATAATTTACACGTTGCAATGTTGAGTAGCAGTGGCAGTAGTAGTAGTAGTAGTAGTAGTAGTATGTAGTAGTAGTAGTAGTAGTATAGTAGTAGTAGTAGTAGTAGTAGTAGTAAGTAGAAAAACATCAGCATCAGCAGCAGTAGCAGCAGCAGCAACAGCAGCAGCAGCAGCAGCAGTAGTAGTAGTAGTAGTAGTAGTAGTAGTAGTAGTAGTAGTAGTAGTAGTAGTAGTAGTAGTAGTAGTAGTAGTAGAAAAACATCAGCATCAGCAGCAGTAGCAGCAGCAGCAACAGCAGCAGTAGTAGTAGTAGTAGTAGTATAGTAGTAGTAGTAGTAGTAGTAGTAGTAGTAGTAGTAGTAGTAGTAGTTGTTGTTGTTGTAGTCGTTGTTGTTGTTCAGGGCTGTATATGGCAACGTTCTGGCGGCTCCTGTGACTGCCCTGGAACCATTCGTATCGGTCATTGCCTTTCCAGTAAACCATTCCAGCGATATGGAGAGGTGAGGGGGGGGAGGCGTCTGTTTCATGGGTAACAGCTTTCCCTCCTTACTTACTTACCCAGGCTTTGCGCTTTAGAGCCTAGAGAGCAACTCGATATTCTTCCGAGACTGACTGAGGCCTACTAGGAGTTGCACTGAGGCAGTAGATGTAGTAGCAATAGCAGTAGCAGTAGTAATAATAGTGGGAAAAATTCCTGTAGCAGTACTAAAAGAACTCCCACAAACATGTACGTTTTTTTTTCTAAATAAGTGCGGACATTTTCGACAACATTAATAGTGTCCAGGAAACTCTCTCGCTGATCTACGTGAGTTCTGGTGTTTTTTTTCCCCCACACGAGTAAAAAGTCGCATACACATTTCCAGCTGACCACATCAGGTCCAAACGACTAGCACCCACACCACCACCACCATCACTTTTAGAGGAGAAAAAAAGTAAGCTCAAACGGGGATCGAACCCTTAACTTCTCGCTTTCGAATCAGACACCTTACCTCCAGACCACCGACCTCTCTTCTTTTTATTTTATTCTTCTATTTCGAGAATAATGGAATAAGCACATGTGCTTTTTTACATCCAGTCCCCGTGTGTATCTGTTTTGCAAATTTTGTCATCCGTTCCCACCGGCACACAATGACCCACTTTTCCGAAAAGCGGAACGGGTTTTAGGCGTGTGTGCGTGCGTTAACACACGGGGCCTCAGTTTTTAGTCTCATTCGAAGGACTTTTGGGAGAGTGGAGTCGGCACTGATGTTACCTTCAGAGGGAGAATCGAACCCGGGTCAGCAGATCACGAGCGCATGACTCTGACCACCAGGCTACCCCGTCCCCCACTTCCTAAGATCAGACCTCTGCGTTTGAGACTGCGTCTTCTTCACGTCACTTGAAGAGACAACAGACAGACGGCTGGCTGGGAGTTAGTGGAGAGGCTTCGTTCCTCCTTCCGTTACTGATGAGCACTGGAGGAGGAAGAGGCAAGTGTTGGTGGAAGCACTTGTTATAAGTGCTAATAAACTGGTGGTGGGGGTGAGAACCTCTGTAGAGGAGGCGGGGACATGACGCTGATTGTGCCTGGCTGTGGAGTCAGGGCTGGCTCAGGATGCTGTTAATTAGGGAGGACATCAGGTCTCCAAGCTTTCATATCATATCAGGAGATTTCAGTCACCTTCTTTTTGTTCTTTTTTTTGTTGTTGTTCCGAGGCTAGAGTTCCCATCCTCACCGCGAAAAGGCCAATGATGAAATCTGGGAGGAAAGCGAGTGCTCTGACCACTGAGCTATCCCGCCCCCCTGGTGTAGACTTCACGTGTAAAGTCATCCAGAAAACAAGAAGTCGAGGTTCTATCCCCCTTTCCTCTATCCACAGAGATCTCAAGTGGTGGCGCTGCTCTTGCGGCGACACCACCACGCTCTCTTCAGAAAGTGCTGCCCAAAATCCCCCCCCACACAGACAAGTCTGCCGCGACTCCAAAGTGATATACTAGACAAGAAAAGCAGCTGAAAATGGCGACCCGCAGACATATAAATGAAGAAATAATGCAATCATGTAACATTCGATTCACAAAGACTGGGAGGAGGGGGTAGGGGGGAGGAAGCGAGACAATCTGGCACAATGCAATGCTGTAAAGAAGAAACTAAAACCCGAGGCTTTCAATCTGAGAGAGAGAGAGAGAGAGAGAGAGAGAGAGAGAGAGAGAGAGAGAGAGAGAGAGAGAGAGAGAGGAGAGAGAGAGAGAGAGAGAGAGAGAGAGAGAGATGGAGGGAGAGAGAGAGATGGAGGGAGAGAGAGAGAGAGAGAGAGAGAGAGAGAGAGAGAGAGAGAGAGAGAGAGAGAGAGAGAGAGAGAGAGAGAGAGAGAGAGAGAGAGAGAGAGAGAAGGCAAGGCAAGGCAAGGCAAGGCAAGGCAAGGCAAGGCAAGGCAAGGCAAGGCAAATTCTTTTATTCGAGGATAATAGATAAGCACACATGTGCTTTTTTACATCCAGTCCCCGCCCTTTTCAGGGATAACATCAAAATAAAAGATATTAAACAATAAAACTATACGCAGTACCAACAACATACAGAAATAAGTACACTACATATAATAAGGTAAGAGAAATGCGACAGTACACTACATATAATAAGGTAAGAAAGGTGCACTCATTCAGAAGAGAAAATCAGAAGTCACAATAAAATAATTTGGATTATTAAGGAAGAAGAAAAGAAACGAAAAAAAACAACAGAACAAAACCAACCAACAAACAAATAAACAAACAAAAACAACCCCCCCCCCAAACAAACAAACAAACCAAAAAAAACACTACCCCCCAAAAGAGAGAGAGAGAGAGAGAGAGAGAGAGAGAGAGAGAGAGAGAGAGAGAGAGAGAGAGAGAGAGAGAGAGAGAGAGAGAGAGAGAGAGAGAGAGAGAGAGTATGAAATGATGAAATCATATAATATTTTTATTTCGAGGATAGTCAATGAGCACCCATGTGATTTTATAGATCCTGTCCAAGAGAGAGAGAGACAGACAGATAGAGAGACAGACACAGGGAGAGACACAGAGAGAGACATAGATAGAGATAGAGTCGAGAGTGAGAGACAGAGAGACCGACGGACAGACAGACAGACAGATAGACAGACAGACAGAGAGATTAAAAACGCAGACAACACACACACACACACACACACACACACACACACACACACGACACACACACACACACACACACACACACACACACACACACACACACGCACGCCACGCACGCACGCACGCACGCACCACACACACACACACACAACTACGACTCGAGTGCAGTCTTCGGGCACATACATATTTCCGGTTCTCTTCCTCCGTTGATTGGTTCGCCACGATTTGTAGCCTGTCACGTGACCGACCACATGACCCTTGGCGATGCGGTCATCCTGTCTGTTTTCTGACGTGTAGGACTTGCTGTGCAGTTGAAACCAGTGCCCCCATCCCTCCCCTCCCTCCCTCTATCCCCATCCATAAAAAAATAAGAAAGAAAGAAAAGTGGGTTGAAGAGAAGATGGTAAAAATTCCCCCCCTCCCCATACAAAAGCAAGCACAAACATGATATCATTGTTGTCATCCGTTCTTACCGGCACTTATGGCCTGCTCTTCCCAAAGGCAGAACGGGTTTTAAAGCGTGCCCAAGATGTTCTGCGTATGTTCGCACACAGGTCCTCGGTTTATAGTCCCACCCGAAGGACTTCCAGGGGAGTATTGAGTCGGTACTGATGCTAACTCTTGAGAAAAATCCCTGCTGGGAAGTGGCTGGAATGATCTTCTAGTTAACGTCTACCTGAACATTGTTTCCATGCCTTTGTAAAGGTAAAGGTGTCCCTAACCTGTGTGGTCGTTGGGGAGCGAGGTTTCAGAGACCTCAGCTTTTCTAGGGGTCAGCATATTGAGGGCGGCGCCCATCTCCTCTCCCTCGCTGCTTTACCTTCCCTGACTCTAACGAGGGCAGAAACCCATTTACAGCCGGGTGAACTGGGTGACTGTACTGAAGCCAATGCGCGCAAACGGTACCCATCTAATTGGTAACCACGCTCGATGCTGCTTAACTTTGGCAGGGGGAAAAGCGAGTGCTCTGACCCGGGCATTTTTATATATGTATAAATCAAAATAACAACAAATTCAAACACCATTGTTTTGATGTTGGACCTCTAGTTTTCCTATGGCCTTCACATTTGAGTTTTTTCCTACCACAAGAATTGAAATATCATTCATTGCGACTTTTTTTCTTTGAATAGTTCTTCTTCCTTCGCAGAGAGAGTGTGGCAGACAGTAGTTCGCATTTTTAACAGATTGAGCAGACTGCAGCCAGTGTTATGTAACAACAAGTCTGCATCCCCCGTGGGGATGCTGGGGAATCTTTCAGTATAAATAGCATCCCCATCTTCTGGAAATTCAGCGCTAGAAATTGCCCCCTTTTCTATCTCTCTGTGCGTTTCTGTCTTTCTCCTCACCTTTCTATCATCTCTCTTGCTCACTTGCTCCCTTCCCCGTCCACTCTCCTGCCTTTTTTCACGCAACTCTTTAAAAAAATTATGTTTTTATCATATGACACTCTGCCTATGTTTAATTTGTTCTGGCGACCAGGTAGTGAGACTTCCACACTGGGATGGACACAGGATGTCTATTCTGCAGTGATATTTGTCCACACAGCATTTTTATTGAACAGTTTTGTACCTGAAAATGTTTATCTTTTAAGTTTTTTGGTTTGTTTTTTTAACCTGGGGGTGATAAATGAAGTGGAATGGTTGACCTCCCCAGCACAGCCTGGTTTCATCAGCCTTAATGAATGAAGTAATTTACTCAATATGCTATTTTTCCCCCTAAAGATGGACGATGTTAGATGTTTTGAGGGTATTAGGTGGTCAATGATTTTGAACTTGAAGTTGAAAATTACTGGAGCCACTGAAACTGAATGAGGTGGACAGCCCTGATACGGCTTGCTTGTGATTGCTAGGGCTGTGAACAATATGGAATGGAATGGAAACAGTCTGAGGTTTTTCAGATGTGAAACATCAGGAAGCAGCTTTAAACTAAAGGGGTCTGAAGAAAGGCTGATGCAGTCCGGGGACTGAGGTGAAGCACAAGTCAGTTCTCCTCCTTTCTGCCCATTGGGAACACAAGTGGAAAAATGAAAGTTAACGTTGCGTGCATGGCATAAATCTCCCCCCCCCCCCCACTCGCAAAAGATCTGCCTGCCTGCCTGCCTGCCTGCCTGCCTGCCTGCCTGCCTGCCTGCCTGCTGTCTGTCTGTCTGTCTGTCTGTGTCTGTCTGTCTGTCTGTCTGTCTGTCTGTCTGTCTTCTCTATATATATACTGTATGTACTTGAGGTATAATTCTTCTGTTTATAACTGTTTCCTATGCAACATATTTTTGAATGTTGATTATACACACACCACCCATTCATGAGGGCCAAGTTCTATGATGAATAAAACTTGCGCATTCTCTCTCTCTCTCTCTCTCTCTCTCTCTCTCTCTCTCTCTCTCTCTCTCTCTCCTCTCTCTCTCTCTCTCTCTCTCTCTCTCTCTCTCTCTAAGTCCTTGTCATAATCATTCTTAAATACTCCCCTTTTTGTAAAATGAAGGATGACACGTATTTTTCTCAGACAAAAGGCAGACGTCTGTTCTGACATGGACTCAGTGATTCCGACACTGCTGTCAGCCTTTTTGTGCAGCCTCCAAATGCCTGCCTTATTCTCAAGGGGGGGGGGGGGGGGGGGTAAGATTAAGGACGGTTTCTGGTGGAGGGAGAGTCGGGGGGAGGTGTTGGGGCAGGGAGGGGGTTCGGGATGGGGGTGGGGGGAGGGGGGTAAGAAGGAGGAGGGGGGGGGGGGGTGACCAGGATAATGGAAGAAAAACAACTGACAGCAGAAAGCATGTGGAAAATCTTTGATCAGACAGCTTCGTCCTTGAAACATCATGTTCAGAATTCGGAAGAGAGGAATTAACATTTTGAACAACATCCCTCTCACCCGGTCAAAAAGCGAAAAAAACATACCCCCAAACCCAACAAAAAACAAAACAACAACAAAAAGAAACAATTCCCCCAAAAGAATGGGTGAATGGGGGAGGATGAGAGAGAAAGAGAGAGAGAGAGAGGGGGGGGGGAAGAGAGACAGAGAGGGGGGAAGAGACAGAGACAGAGAGTGAGAGAGAGAGAGGGGGGGAGAGAAAGAGAGAGAGAGTGAGAGAGGGACAGAGAGAGAGAATGTGTGTGTGTGGGTGCGTGTGTGGGTGCGTGCGTGCGTGCGTGCGTGCGTACGCACACACACACACCACACACCACACACACACACACACGGGGGAGAGAGAGATAGAGGGGGACAGAGAGAGAGAGAGAGAGAGAGAGAGAGAGAGAGAGAGAGAGAGAGAGAGAGAGAGAGAGAGAGAGGAGGGAGGGAGGATGAAGGGAGGGAGGGAGAGATAGAGACAGAGGAGATAAGAGACAGAGAGAGATAGAGACAGAGAGAGAGAGAAAGAGAGAGAGAGAGATAGAGACAGAGAGGGGGTGTTTGACAGGAAGCAGTGTTGAAGAATACTTTGAGCCATGGTCATGTTTTGGGATGCTTTTAGAGGTCTGATGAAAGTCAGCATCTGGGAATATCTTTTGACGGGCAAGGAAGAGGACGAGGGAGAGGGGAGGAGAGAGAGAGAGAGAGAGAGAGAGAGAGAGAGAGGAGAGAGAGGGGAGAGAGAGAGAGAGAGAGAGAGAGAGAGAGAGAGAGAGAGAGAGAGAGAGAGACAGAGACAGACAGAGACAGAGACAGAGACAGAGAGACAGAGAGAGACAGAGAGAGACAGAGAGAGAGAGAGAGAGGGTTTGACTGTCCCTCCTAGTGTTAGGGTATGGCCACTATCCTCGCAATAGCCGCTGCACTAAACGATTGACCATTGCGACATTGAAGTGAAAAAAAGTTATCGTCGCAGCAACTTGATTCAATCGTCAGTGGTACTGCTGATCTTTCCCGAGGTGTATACTGGAATGGAAATCTACAAGTACAAAAATCCCACGAAAGGAGAAAGGGCAAAAGTTTAGGGGAAGCTATAAATGGGTCAGAAAAGCAAACTTTTCAAACGGGCATTAAAAACAAAATGGCGAGTTGGACTGAGGCACTGTGTGTGGTCGATACCTGCAGTAGAGGTAGAACCTGGGAAAGTATCATTCTGTCCTTGATAAAATGTAGTCAGTATAGTGGCTCTAGTCACATAGACAGACAGACAGACAGACAGACAGACAGACAGACAGGCAGACAGACAACACACACACCGCACGCACGCACACATACACACACACACGCACACACGCACACACACACACATTCACACACACACACACACTCACACACACTCACTCTCTCTCTTCTCTCTCTCTCTCTCTCTCTCTCTCTCTCTTTCTGTCTCTCTGTCTCTCTCTCTCTCTCACCACTCAGTCTCCGTCTTGGTATCTCTGTCTCTCTCTGTCTCTATCTCTCTATGTCTCTGTCTCTCTGTGTCTCTCTCTGTGTCTCTCTGTGTCTCTCTGTGTCTCTCTCTCTCTCTCCCACCCCTACGTCTGCTACCGCCCTATTTCAGTCTGCCCCTGCCCTTGCACCCAGTATTACATCAAGCTTTGTTGTTGCTAGACCCTGACATTTTTGGGTGGTGGTAGTATTCACCTGTATTCAAAGTCCCCAGTTTCTGCACAAAACTCAAAAACAATTTCCATCTGAGGGGGAAGATCTCCCATGCACATGGAGGCAGTATAGTATGGTAAAGGTGACCCATAACCTATGTGGTCGAAGGGGAGCGAGGTATCAGAGACCTCAGCTTCTCCAGGGGCCAGCATGTTGAGGGCGGCGCCCATCTCCTCTCCCTCGCTGCTTAAACCTTCCTTGACCCTAAAGAGGGCAGGTACCCATTTACAGCGGGGTGAACTGGGGGAACTGTTCTGAAGCCAAGGCACACAAACGGTTACCCATCCAACTGGTCACCACGCTCGATGCTGCTTAACCTTGGCTGGGGGAAAGCGAGTACTCTGACAACTGAGCTATCCCATCCTCATGCAGTATAGTACATGTACAAAAAATGTCTGCACGAGCATGCTCCTGCGTGCAAAGTACGCGTCTATGCACACGCACACTGGCATATCTTTGAATGGAATAGTTCATTATTTTCGTTCTGCTTTTCTTTCCTGAATTCTTACCATTTTCATTTTTGCTCCTCCCCTATCCCCTTACCTCTCTCTCCTCTGTCTCTCTGTCTGTCTGTCTGTCTGTCTGCTTTTGTTTTCTCTCTGTGTCTTCTGTCTGTCTCTCTCTCTCTCCGTCTCTCTCTCTGTCTCTCTGTGTCTCTCTGTCTGTCTGTCTATCTCATTCAGTCTCTCTCTCCCTTCCTCTTACTCTCTCATTCTCTTTTTCCCTCACTCTCTCATTCTGCCTCTCTCTCTCTCTCTCTTTCTCCCTCCCCTCCCCCTCTCTCCCTCCCTCCTCGTCTCTCCCTCTATCCCCCCCCTCTCTCTTCCCTCATTCTTTGCCCCTCTCTTCCTACCCCCCTCCTCTTTCTTTCTCTCCCTTCTTTCTCTCGTTCATCAATGCAACCTTTTTGTCAGCCAGAGAATGTCTCTAAAACAAAGTTTTATTGCCAGACAGATGTGCCAACTGTACGTACGTACCTGCATTTATTCTTCTTTATCGACTGCAAGTTCTCTGTGCTTCGCTTTTAATCCCATGTTTGTTTGCTTGTTTGTTTTTATTCGCGGTGTCGTTTTTCTTCTTGTTCTTTTTTCTTTGTGCCGATTATCATCAATATTATTATTTCCATTTTTGGAGGCAGTATAGTATGGTTCAATGTTCTTAAACTGGGCTGCTAGCTTCGAGAATTCTTGTCAGATCATAAACGTGAACAAAATCAGTAAACACAATGCAGACAGGAACCCCACTCCTCCCTCCCTTCCCCATCCCCCATCAAAAAAAGGGGAAAAACAGGAGGGTCAAACTCGTGCCATGTGGATTTGGGATCTATCATCGCGTCCCCTGCTCCAAATTCATAACAGTTAAGGTTTTGTTTCTCAGCTACAGCTCTGAAGATCCCCAACAGTCAGATTTTTTTTGCGTATGCGACTGTTTTAGGCCTACCATTAAGGTAACCGCATTCGACGTCGGGGGTGATGTCGAAACGCAACACTTGTGGGTAGGTTGGGTGTCCCATAACCTGTTCGTTGTAGGGGAGCGAGGCATCAGAGACCTCAGCTTCTCTAGGGGCCAGCATGTTGAGGGCAGGGCCCATCTCCTCTCCCTCGCTGCTTTACCTTGCCTGACCCTGAAGAGGGCAGGTATCCATTTACAGCTGGGTGAACTGGGGGACTGTACTGAAGCCAAGGCGCACAGTCACCCATTCCAACTGGTAACAACGCTCGACGCAGCTTAACATTGGCTGGGGGAAAGCGAGTGGTCTGACCACTGAGCTAGCCCGTCCCCAACACTATTGTGCATGCGATTTTTGTTTTGTTCAGGTTTTATCACGATACAATTTAGTTATCGTTCTCATCAGCACGCAACGGTGTATTCTTCCGAAAGATGGAACAGGTTTTAATTAACGTGTGCCCGAAATACTGCCACTGCTACTATTACTACTTACTACTACTACTACTACTACTACTACTACTACTACTACTACTATACTACTATACTACTACTACTACTACTACTACACCACCACCCTCAATTTACTAGCCCCTAGAGAAACTGAGGTCTCTGACGCCTCGCTCTCTTACAGTTACAACCACCTAGATTATGGGACACCTTTACCTTTTTTAAATGTGTTGCACGCGGACATCGATTTATCGCTTCATCGGAAAGACTAGCACCCAAACCGTCACTCACGGGTATGGTCTAGTAAGTGGAGTACGGGGGAGGGGGGGGGATGGGTGAGGCAAAAGTGTCGGGCCCAAACGGGGATCAAACCACCACACGCTTCCAATGCGGGCTTTGTCTGTTTCTAGGCAGGAGCGTGACCTCTAGACCCCGATCCAGCATGATCACACAGCGATAGCAATGACGTCAGTCCCACACCTTCTAGTGGTCAGCTCAGGAGGAGCAGCACAGGGAGCCTCTTTCAGGACTGACTTCCTCAGGAACAAACAGGAACTTCACGTCACTCCAGCCCTGAGAGCTAGCTCACCTCCCCCTCCTTCGGTTCTGCTTGATTCTAGGGCCAAGTGGATGTAGTAGTACACTTCACATGACGTTCAGATGATCTCTCTCTCTATCCCCCTCTCTCTCTTTCCCCCCTCTCTCTCTCCCCCCTCTCTCTCCCTCTCTCTCTCTCCCCTCTCTCTCTCCATCTCTCTAAGTTGATGAGTAGTACACTTCAGAAGGCGTCCAAAAACTCTCTCTTCACCTCCCCCCCCCCTCTCTCTCTGTATAATTAATTAAATTGGCAGGAAGAAGGAAGGAAGGAAGACAGAAGTAAAGACCATCTCTAGTTCTATAGAGTCAAGTGACAGAGGACATGGAGAATTCGGATAGTGTCCAGGTTTCTGAGATGCCTCTTGTACTTGACAAGAGTCTCCTCCTCTTCTTCTCATGTCCAACACTCAGACATCAACTACTGCTGTCTGTCACAGGAGCGAAAATGCGTTGCCGCTGCCGTTAAGTGCCTGACAAGTCAGACCCAGCGCGTCCGATTTCGGCATGGAAAGAAAATCTTTTAAGTCTTTCTGGAAAGAAAGAAAGACTACAGTAAGAAAAGGGAGAAAAAGGAATGACCGTAAAGGTAGAAAGGTGAGAGACAGGAGAAGTATGTCAGCATGTCACAGGTAGGAAAACCTTTTCCCTACAGGTACCCCCTACAGGGTAACCAACTATCTACTAACCTTTACCTTCTCATCACTCACCTTTCTCCTTCTTCTTTCTGTAGTCTTCCTTTTTCTTTTTATTCCGACTTTATAAAAAAAAAGTGTAATATACGTAAGCAAAACACGAGGATTCAAAGTTTTCACTTCAAGTGTAAAGGCAGCAAGTTAAAAAAATGATGCGTTTTAATTCATCAATGACACTTCGTTTCAAATGGATTGACTTGTGACAATGCCATGTTTCATTTTCAGCTGCCAGAATAATAACGAGTTTCGTTTTGTTTGATGTCAGGCGCTTTGCTCATGTGACAGACAACAGTAGTTGCTGTCTGAGCGTTTGTGACGACGACGACGACGACGAAGAAGAAAAAGTTTTGTCAGATGGTGAAGTACACGCTACAAGCTATCAACTTGTTGCTGCTCCAAATGGATTTGTATACAAACGCATTTCTTTTCTGAATTAACATTATGTGTCAACCCGAAATCGTCCTCACACACACACACACACACACACACACACACACACACACACACACACACACACACACACACACACACACACACACACACACACACACACACACACAGGGAAGTCCTGAGTTCAAATCTCGGCAGCGTCTAGTGAATTAAAGGGTGGGGATTTTTACCATCTCCCTGGTCAACTTCAAGTAAAGATCTGCCACTGGCTTAATTCCCTTCGTGTATATATACGCACGCAGAAGATCAAATACACACGTTAAAGATCCCCTCACTCGTGTCAGCGTTCGGTTGGTTAGGGAAACACGAACATACCCAGCATGCACCCTGAAGTCTGCAGAATCTTCACAATGCTGAAGGCGTATAGTAGAGAATAGAGAGAAGACGACCACCACCCCACCACCCCAGTGTGTGAGAACAAAATAAAAATGGCAGCCATATGTAATCATGGCGCCCCCCCCCCCTCCTCCCTTTCCCTGCCCCCAACCTGCTACCAGGCCCAGGGTAGGGAGGGGAGACAATTGCAAAATGGCAGAGCTGTCAATCAACTGCTTGCATCACTGGCAGCCCCCAGCACTACCCCCATCCTCTCTCTCTCTCTCTCTCTCTCTCTCTCTCTCTCTCTCTCTCTCTCTCTCTCTCTCTCTCTCTCTCTCTCTCTCTCTCTCTCTCTCTCTCTCCTCCCGACGAAAAAAAGTATGTGAGGATACATATTGTGTAACCCTTGAAAAATAAAGATTATTCATTCATTCATTCGTTCATTCATTCTCTCTCTCTGACACTCTCTGTCTCTCTCCCCTTCCTCCTCTCTCCCTCCCTCTTCTCTCTCCCCCTTTCTCTCCCTCTCTCTCCTTCCCTCATGTCTCTCCCCCTCCCCTCTCTCTCCATCCCTCCTATCTCTCTCCTCTCTCTTTCTTCCTCCCCACATCCCCTCATAAAAAAGGAGGGGAAGGAGGGAGGAGTGAATATATTGAGCAATGGAGAGGAGACGGAGGAAGTTCGGTGGTGGTGGTGGTAGGGGGGGGAGGAGGGATTTTTTGTGTATGTTCTTCCCTGCCCTCTAGAAAATACAGGGTCAACAAGCTTCTGTTGGAGTTACCGGGACATAGAGCTATTATATGGGGTTATGGAGTGGGTGCAGAAGGGGGGTGGGGGGGTGGAGGGCGGGGGTACAGGGGTAGGGGGAGAGGGAGGGGGGAGGTCAGGAGAAGGTGAGAGGGTGCGTTCCAGGATGAGCTTGTTGTTGTAATTTCATTGTTGTTGTTGTAATTTCATTGTTGTTGTAATTTCATTGTTGTTGTTGTTTTTTTCTCTTCTCCATGATGTTCTTGGGGTTGTTTTTTTCTCTATGTTTGTGCTTTTGTTTTTTTGCCTTTGTTGTTGCTTTTTTGTAAGCAAAAACAACAACAGCCACAACAACGAAAAACCAACTTATCTTGTGGTTTCCACCCCCCTCCCACCCACCATGTAAAAATATGTTGCCTCAAAGAATGAGTCAATACATAATTTGTTGTGAACGAAGCAAAGATAACATGAACGCACGAGTATAAATTGCACGCGCGCGCGCGCACACACACACACACACACACACTTACGGACACACACACATACAATATATATACATATACATATATATATATATATTATAGTAGGCATCCCTCAGTCTCTGAAGACTATGGAGTTGTGCTGTAGGCTTTAGAGCACAAAGCCTGGGTTAGTAAGTATGGAGTGCAAGCTGTTACCCATGCAGCAGACCCCCCCACCCCTGGAATGGTCCATTTGAAAGAATGGTTCCAGTGCTGTCGCAGGAGCCGCCAGAACGTTGCCATATACAGCCCCGAGCCGCCCTAAGACTCCAACTCCCCGATCTTTCCTCAGGGATGGTGTGCAAAATACGACACCTGTGTGCATGCTGTTTGTTTTATTTTGTTGTCATCCACTACAGACGGACGGACAGACAGACAGACAGACAGAATAACAGACAGACAGACAGACAGACAGATAGAAAGACAGACAGACAGACAGATAGGGAGACGGACAGACAGACCTTCACACGCAGGTACTCTCATGTTCACGCCCATATGCACACCTGCAAAAGACAAAAGTGCGCCTTTCTCGCCCTTCCCTTAGCAATCCTCTCCCTGCCAGTCTCTCTAAACAGATCTTTCTTTCTCATCCTTCTGTCCATCCTCTCCATCTATCCTCTCACTTCATTCATCTCTGTCTCTCTCTAAAGCAGAGACAGAGACCATCCTCTTACTTCATTTCTCTCTCTCTCTCTCTCTCTCTCTCTCTCTCTCTCTCCTCTCTCTCTCTCTCTCTCTCTCTCTCTCTCTCTCTCTCTCTCTCTCCTCTCTCTCTCTCTCTCTCTCTCTCTCTCTCTCTCTCCTCTCTCTCTCTCTCTCTCTCTCTCTCTCTCTCGTTCAAATAGGCCTATATTATGTATTGTGCCCAGTCCTCTTCCCACTGCCCCTTAAATCACAATAAACTATTATTGCCATTGTCTATCTCCACCCCCCTCTCTCTCTCTCTCTCTCTCTCTCTCTCTCTCTCTCTCTCTCTCTCTCTCTCTCTCTCCGACTCTGTGTCACTGTCTGTCTGTCTCTGTATGTCTCTCTGAAGCAGAGACAGAGACAGTGCACCGGACAAGGACAACGCTGGCACAATGGGATCACCTCAGCTGAAGTGAATGGGGGCTGGGGACAATGCCCAGTTGTCTTTCCATTATTCTCTATCTCTGTCTTCCCCTTCGCTTGCTTCTCTCCAGCCACAGAATATGCAGGTGATTGCATGCAGCCGCCACCCACAGAGCGAGAAAGAGAGAGAGAGAGAGAGAGAGAGAGAGAGAGAGGGGAGAGAGAGAGAGAGAGAGAGAGAGAGAGGGGGGGGGAGAAAAAGGGAGAGAGAGAGAGGGGGTGGGAGAGAGAGGGGGAGAGAGGAGGGGGAGAGATGAGGGGCAGAGAGAGTAGAAGGGAGAGACAGAGAGAGACAGAGAGAGACAGAGAAGAAAGAGAGAGAACAGAGAGGAGAGAGAGAGAGAGAAGACGGAGAGAGAGATGTCAGACAGACAAACAGACAGACCGACAGACAGATCCCACGACAAAGCAAAAGAGTGATACAGACAGAGACAAGGGAGACAAGAAGAAAACTGATTGTTAATATCAACATCACTGTTTCTGCACTTTGTTCTTCTCAGCTCCACTTCTGTGACAAACAACACAGGCCCCTTCTGTTCGTCCAGGATTGTTTTCATCTGACATAAAATTAAAAAATAAAAACCAACAACACCAACAAAACAACACAAACCCCACAAACTGACAAATTAAACGCAAGAAAATGAAACACATCAACAAAAATGTAATCACAGATTGAGCGTAGCGCCAAAAAAAGAGAAAAACTAACAGAAAAAAGCCGAAAACAGCTAAACATCTACAACAACAACTAAATGGAAATGAAATAAGATCGAGGGAAAAAGAATTAGCACAAAATCAAAATAAGCAATGTTGATTCTTCTCTGACTAGATTTTCTTCTGCTTTTTTTCTTGGTGTGTTTTGTTTTTCTTGTTTTGTTTATCAAATCAAGATTGTTTGGAAGCTAAAGAATCGGGCAGATGTTACTGATACACATACCAGGGTAAGAAAAGCCATTGATCTATGGCTTTTCCCTTTTTTTTTGCTTCTCTCATTGTCTGTGTGTGTGTGTGTGCGTGTGTGTGTACGAGTGAGTGTGTCAAAAGAGAGAGAGAGAGAGAGAGAGAGAGAGAGAGAGAGAGAGAGAGAGAGAGAGAGAGAGAGAGAGAGAGAGAGAGAGAGAGAGAGAGAGAGAGAGAGAGAGAGAGGCCACACACACAGAGTCAGACAGGCAGGCAGACAGACAGAAAGAAAAAAGCAGAGACACAGACAGACAGACAGAGAAAGATTTCAAACTTCAGACATCAGTGGGTCAAATTATTCACTAAGGCCACAGTCCCAGAGCGAAAGAAGGCAACCAAAAATTAATGTAGTGTGTGAATAAAAACTACTGGAATTTATTAAACAAACAAGAAAAAGCGAAGACATTGCGCAAGTCCTCCCAACAAGAATACACACACACAGAAAAAAATCCAGACATTGTGTTTGTTTTTCTTGTCACTGAAAAGCTTACACACACACACACACACACACACACACACACACACACACACACACACACACACCACACACACACACCACACACACTCACACACATCACACACACACACACACACACTCACACACACTCACACACACACACTCACACACACCAATAATCAAACACATCACTCACACACATATAATATAATATATCTATATATATATATATATATATATATATATAAGACAATGCTGACTTATGCACTATATTTTCATTTTCCATGTTATTACCAAAAATAAATAACGAAGAAAAAAACCGCAAAGAAAAGGAAAGCGAAATAAACATAGCTGCTTATGGAACTTTGATGAAACAAACTTTTGCTTTTAGATTAAAATGTGAAAGCTTGAGAGAGAGAGAGAGAGGAGAGAGGAGAGAGAGAGAGAGAGAGATGAGAGAGAGAGAGGAGAGAGAGAGAGAGAGAGAGAGAGAGAGAAGAGAGAGAGAGAGAGAGAGAGGGTCAGAGAAAAAGGAAAGAGAGAGGAAGGGAAGAGAAAGAGAGAGAGAGAGAGAGAGAGAGAGAGAGAGAGAGAGAGAGAGAGAGAGAGAGAGAGAGAGAGAGAGAGAGGAGAGAGAGAGAGAGAGAGAGAGACAGAGAGACAGAGAGAGAGAGAGAAGAGAAGAGAGAGAGAAGAGAGAAGAGAGAGAGAGAGGAGAGAGAGAGAGAGAGAGGCAGAGAGACAGAGAGAAAGAGAAAGAGAAAGAGAGAGAGACAAACAGAGAGACAAAGAGATAAAGATAGACAGACAGAGACAGAGAGAGACAAGGACAGACAGACGGGCATAGAGAGAGAATGCAACATCACTAAGCCGAAAGAAGAAAAAGAAACCCCTTGGAAGGACAAATTTACAATACACCAGAGTGGCTAATGCCCTGCACACTTCAAGTACTCAAACATCTACATCAGCATTTTCAAACACAACAAACACATAAACCAACGGCATACAAAAAAAACCCGAAAAAAAACCATCTGAACAAACAAAGAAATAAACAAAAAACGGATTTTTAACAAATCTTTACTTACAGTAACCTTTTGACCGTAGACTGTACATAAAAAAAACTCTAATCCCTTTCACGTCACTTCCCTCAAGAGAATGATGTTTTTGGGTGTTGTTTTTGTTTTGGTTTGCTTTTCTGATGGAGAAATGTTTGTTTTAAAGCCATTTTGTGCCGCAGCAGAGTTTACACAATGTTCTCTCTCTCTCTCTCTCTCTTCTCTCTCTCTCTCTCTCTCTCTCTCTCTCTCTCCTCTCTCTCTCTCTCTCTCTCTCTCTCTTCTCTCTTTTATTTCGTTTTTTTTTTTGTTTCAGAAACTAGTGATTACTGATTTTTATTATATCTTTTTGTAACGCTTCGATGTTGTGCATAATTATCTTCCTCCAATTTTTGCGTGAAAGTAATTTTTTGTAGTCTGTGAACTAGCATAGTTTTGCATCTCGTTTTATGGATTGTACAGTGTATGTAACTTTACACTATTATATTTTTGTATCAGATTATACTACAGGGAACGGGATAGCTCAATGATCAGAGCACTCGCTTTCCCCAGCCAAGATTAAGCAGCATTGAGCGTGGTTACCAATTGGATTGGTGACCGTTTGCGCGCCTTGGCTTCAGTACAGTAGCCCAGTTCACCCCGCTGTAAATGGGTACCTGCCCTCTTTACGGTCAGGGAAGGTAAAGCAGCGAGGGAGAGGAGATGGGCGCCGCCCTCAACATGCTGGCCCCTAGAGAAGCTGAGGTCTCTGACGCCTCGCTATCCAACGACATCGTAGGTTATGGGGGACACCTTGACCTTTTCTTGTTCCTATGATCTGTATTGCACAGTGAGACCAGAGGGTGACAAACAGAAAGGTTACACGGGATGATAGCCAAGATTCAAACTACAGATCCTTCGCTGTGTAAGTGGCCGTGTTGACCTTTAGGCCACAACCCCATTCACTGGAGATAGAAAAAAGGAAAAAAAGAGAGATTTTTGCTAGACGGGACCGAGTTTCGCTGACATTTCATAAAGTCACTCTTGTTTTCTTCCTCACTCCTCCCACTTTTTCGTCAGACAGAAAATGGTGTGTCGTCAATGCCGGATAAATAAATGTTACACATCCGGGTCAGTGGATCGGTGGTCTAGAGGTAACGCGCCTGCCTAGAAAGCGAAAAGTCCAGGTCAGACGTGTGTGGTGGTTTGATCCCCGTTTGGGCCCAACATTTTCCCCCATACATTAGACCATGAGTTCTGGTCCGGATGTTAGTCTTTTGGGTGAGACGATTAACCCAGGTCCTGTGTTTTACACAAAAAATACTAAGCGCATGTAAAAGAACCCACAGCAGCATGAGTTATCCCTGGCAAAAATTCTGTAGGAAAAAGCAATTCTGAAAAGGAGACAAAATACAGTTGCTGGAATGAAAAGAAAAAAAAATGGCTGGCGCTTCCTCTTGTAGCGATGCGTTTCCCCCGGGGAGAGCAGCAACAATTTGATGCAGAGAAGCCTGCCGTGACTTAGTGGTGCAATACATACCGTGACATAAAGGATAGTATGATAATGCATGGCAACACCTCGCTGTTGAAGGGACCAGGTGTCCAGTCCTCACTGTCCCTACGCTGTCAATAACCCACCTCCCAATGTCGGAATGCGGCTACATTAATGATGGGCAGAATTGTTCTCATACGCAAAATTTTGACCATCTGTAAATTTCGATACTCTAGCCAAGGAACGGGAAAAAGTCAATAAATCAGTCAGTCAGTCGATGAATGAATGAATAAATCAATGAATGATTCACTCACTCACTCATCACTCACTCACCACACTCACTCACTCACATCACTCACTCACTCACTCACTCACTTACTCACTCTCTCAAACCAATCAATCAAATCAATCAATAAACCAAGCAAGAAATCAATCGATCATTCTGTCGATCAATATGCAGATAAAACACCTACAGAAATATTTAAAAAAGAAAGAAAGAAAAGAAAGAGAAAAAGCAGCAGAAAGAGAACGCTCTATACTAAAAACAAGCAAACAAACAAAACAAAACAAAACAAAAACGACAGAGAAAAGGAAACTGAAAACTGAAAGTACTTATCCTAGTTTCTCAAATATTTTTAAACTGTCTACTCATTTTTTAAGACGAGAGAGAGAGACAGAGACAGAGACAGAGAATGAGAGAGAGAGGAGGAGGAGGGAGGGAGGGAGAGAGAGAGAGAGAGAGAGAGAGAGAGAGAGAGAGAGAGAGAGAGAGAGAGAGAGAGAGAGAGAGAGAGAGAGAGAGAGAGAGAGAGGGGAGAGAGAGAGAGAGAGAGTGAGTGAGAGAGAGAACAGAGAGAGAGAGAGGGGGGGGGGGGGGGAGAGAGGAGGGAGAAGGGAGGGGTAGGAAGAGGAAAGGATGAGAAAAGGAGACTCTAAAATACCAGGCAGTGACGGCAGCAGACAGAATAAAGAGAAACAAACAACAGCAACAATACAGAACACACATAACATGAAAACAACTGGAGGATTCAACAACAAGAAAGACAGAAGTACAATACAAAAAGTAGCAAGAAGATCAATCAGAAAAATAAACACACAGCAACCCCCTCCCACCCCCCTCCTAGAAACTTGATGCCAAAAACTACCTCGGAACACATTAGAGCAGGTGACTTTATGTGATTCTCTTACAATTTTCTATAAAAAAAAAAGATTTTTAGCGAAATAAAAGCAAATAGAATATACAGACAGCAAAGTTACAACAGTTTAGAAATAATGCCATGTGTTTTAAAAAAAAAAGCCAATCCCCCCAAATCCCCTACCCCCTCCCCATCTCTGGATCCCATTATATTCTCTATCTCAAGCCAGTCAGACCCGTATGCTTGCGGACTTGTGCACGTCAAAAGAACCCACGGCACTTGAAAATGGGAACCAGCAGGGAGGTCCTTCCAGACTGTTCAGGCCAAACTGGCAGGGTCCATTCCTCACGGCTTTCCCGAAGTTCAAATGCGGCTATCTGAACAGTGGGGGGAAATCAACTTGACAAAACAAAACAAACAAACAAAACCCCATCAACACCGTTGCACACACACACAAATCTCACTATTGGTAAACCAAGCTTCACCGACCAACACCCTTTCACCCCGCTTTGAAGAAGAAGGAGAAGGAGGAGGAGAAGAAGAAGAAGAAGAAGAAGAAGAAGAAGAAGAAGAAGAAGAAGAAGAAGAAGAAGAAGAAAAAGAAAAAAGAAAAAGAAAAAGAAGCACAAGAAAAAGAAGTGAGAGAGAGAGAGAGCGAGAGAGAGAGCGAGAGAGAGAGCGAGAGAGAGAGAGAGAGAGAGAGAGAGAGAGAGAGAGAGAGAGAGAGAGAGAGAGAGAGAGGAGAGAGGAGAGAGAGAGAGAGAGAGAGAGGGCCATTAAAAGAAGAAAGCATATTCGTATTTTTCTAAACTAAGCACCAACTACCCCTAAAATGCAACAACAACAGCAAAACACACACACACACACACACACACAAACACACACGCACGCACGCACGCACGCACGCACGCACACACACACACATATTCCGAATGAGACTACAAACGCAGCATAACATCTTGCGTACACGTTAAAACCTGTTCCACTTTTCGGAAGAGCAGGCCATTGTGCGCTGGTGGGAACAGATGACAAAATTTACAAAAAATGCATAGACATGGGATCTGGATATAAAAATGTACATAAGTGCTTATTCCATTATCTTCGAAATAAAAGAATAAAAAAGAAAGAAACACACACACAACAACAACAACAAAAACAAACCAATAACAACAACCCACCCCCCAAAAAAACCCCAAAGAAACAAACTAGCTCCGCATCGTTGTATAAGAACAAATTATAAACATAGAATGAATCCTGTTTTTTTTTCTTTAAACAGACAAGAAAATGAATTCAAACTGCAAAGAAAAGTTGATTTTGCCTATTATAATCTAAAAACACAGACATGTTCAAA
>CM060334.1:687322-689822 GCA_030674155.1 Stramonita haemastoma
GTGTGTTTTCTTAGAGTGTTTCTGCATGTGTGTACATAGGTCATCTCATTTTCCTTACCCTTCCACATCCTATGTTTACCATTTTTTCATATCCTATCTCTTTCAATCCCCCGTAGAGATGCCGGGGGCCTGTCAGTATAAATAACATCCCCATTTCAGAAATTCTGTACTGGGAATTCCCTCTTTTCTATCCCTCTCTTTGTTTCTACCTTTTATGCTTTTATTCCTGTTACTTCATTGTCGTCTGTTTTCTGGTCCATTCTCTCTGCCTCCCCCCAGAAAGACGTCAAGTATATCCATCTTTTGGTCCATTCTCCTGCCTCCCCCCAGAAAGACGTCAAGTATATCCATCTTCTCTCACACCGAAGTCGGATGCATGCGCGGGGCCTGACTTGTCAGGCGCTTAACGGCAGCGCAGCGCATTTCCGCTGATATGACAGGGAACTACAAGTGCCGTCTGACGCAGACTCTCTTCCACCCACTGCAGTTACGCGATGGATGTAGAGTTATTCATTGAATCATTTGATTATCTATCTATTCATTCATTCACTCACTCATTCACTCCTTCCTTCCTTCTTTTTCCTTCTTTTCCTTCCTTCCTTCATTGATTGATTGATTGATTCATTAATTCATCCATTTAATCATTCACTGAACCATTCATCCATTCATTGAATCATCCATTCATCCATCCATCCATCGATTTATTCATTCATTCATCCACTGAATCATCCATCCATCCATCCATCCATCCATCCACCATCCATCCATCCATCCATCCATCCATCCATCCATCCTCCATCCATCCGTCCATCCATCGATTGATTGATTGATTGATTGATTCATTCATTCATTCATTCATTCATTCATTCATTCATTCATTCATTCATTCATTCATTCATGCGCTCCTTCATTCTCCGCCAACGTGAACCGAAGTCTTGTCGAGATACAGACTGAAGCTCCTCTTTTGTCTCTTCAGTGTCTTTCATCAAAAAGGATAAACCAAAAATTTAAAAAAGTCATTCGCGTATCTACGTGTTGGGACTGTCCTTTAAGGTTTCAGCATAAATTTCACGCCACAAAAAACACAGACAGGAATACATTTAACAGCAAAAAGACGCAGACAGCATTGTTAACCTTTCATTAGAAGAGGGTGAAAAAAGAGAAAGATATAGAAGCCAAAAACAAAAAAAAGCAAAGTGACTGACATTTTTTTAGGGGGAAGGGTGGAGGGGGAAGAGAGAGAGAGATAGAGACACAGAGAGATAGAGAGACAGACAGAGAGAGAGAGAGACAGAGAGAGAGAGAGAGATAGAGAGACAGACAGACAGACAGACAGACAGACAGACAGACAGACAGAAGACAGACAGACAGACAGACAGCCAGACAGAGAGGAGGAGGAAGAAGAAGAAGAAGAAGAAGAAGAAGAAGAAGAAGAAGAAGAGAGAAGAAGAAGAAGAAGAAGAAGAAGAAGAAGAAGAAGAAGAAGAAGAAGAAGAAGAAAATACCAAAGACAGGGAGGGAGGGAGGGAAAGAGAGGGAGACAGGAGACACAGAGAAACAGAGACAGAGAGAGAGAGACAGGCAGACAGACAGACTGACAGACAGACAGACACATATACAAAGCTAGAGAGCAGACGAAAGGAGAAGCAGGAAGCAGACATACAGGGGATTAATTTCTTCCAAAAGCAGAACAAAGAACCCAACTTCATTCTGAAGACAGGCATTACTCCAATTCTCCAGCAAATTAAACGGCTCCCACCCTGACCCCAAGCAAGAAGAAATCACAGCAACTCAAAATAACAGTAACTGCAAAAATAAATGTCCACTTACTCATTTAGTTCAACCCCCCCCCCCCCTCTTGGTAGGATGCTAGAAGGGTGTCAGTATAAATAGCATCCCCATCTGGAAGTTCTGTGACAGGAATTCCTTCTCTTTCTTTGTTTTGCCTCCTCCTCCTCCTCCTCCTACTTCCTCTCCTCCTCCTCCTCCTCCTACTTCCTCTCCTCCTCCTCCTACTTCCTCTCATCCTCCTCCTACTTCTTCTTCTCCTTCTTCTTCTTTTTGTCACCTTCTCCCTGTCTGAGTTCTGTCTTCATGGATGAGACAATAAACTAACTGAGGTCCTGTGTGCGAACGCACGCAGAACATCTTGCACACACATTAAAACCCGTTCCGCCTTTCGAAGAGCAGGCCATCGTGTGCCGGTAGGAGAGGATGACAACAAAACAAAAACAAAACCAGCATGCACACAGGTGTCGTGTTTAGACACCATCCTGGGAAAAATCGGGGAGTTGGAGTCCCAGAGCGGTTCGGGGCTGTATATGGTAGCGTTCTGGTGGCTCCTGCGACGGTACTGGAACCATTTGTATCGGCGATTGCCTTTCCAATGGATCATTCCAGCGACGTGGAGAGGGGAGGTCTGCTGCATGGGTAACAGCTTGCCCTCCATATTTACTTACCCATGCTTTGCGCTCTAGAGCCTAGAGTCTAACTCCATAGT
>CM060334.1:694822-702322 GCA_030674155.1 Stramonita haemastoma
CCCTTGTAGGGCATCCAACAATTTTCTGTGTTCTCATTTGCCTTGTTTAGTTTGTTCTTTCTTTCGGTCTGTCTGTGTGTCTGACTGTGTGTTTTTCTGTCTGTCTGTCTCTGTCTTTATTTCTTCCTTTCTTTCTTTCTTTCTTTCTTTCTTTTCTTTCTTTCTTTCTTTTTCTTTCTTTCTTTCTTTCTTTCTTTCTTTCTTTCTTTCTTCTTCCTTCCTTCCTTCCTTCCTTCCTTCTCTTCCTTCCTTCCTTCCTTCCTTTCTTTCTTCTTTCTTTCTTTCTTCTTCTTTTCTTATCTTTGTACTGACAGTTTTTTCTTTCTTCTTCAGTCTTTCTCTTTCTCTGTTATTGACGTCTGTTTTGTTTTATTCGTTGCCCTCTTCTTCTCTTTCTGTCTCCGTGTTTGCCTTTATTCATTGTCTTCCTTCTTTATTCTTTTTCTATCTTCTGTTTCCCTTTTTCTTTCATTATTTTTATCCCCCTTCTTCTTTTCTTTGTCTTCTTGCTGCTTTTAACTACTACTACTACTACTACTAACTACTACTACTACTACTACTACTACTACTACTATACTACTACTACTACTACTACTCTCTTCTTCTTCTTCTTCTTCTTCTTTTCTTCTTCTCTTCTTTTCCCATCTTTAATCTTCCCGTGTTTCTGTCACCTCCCTTACTGTCTGATGTCCTCTTCTATTTCCTTCGTGTCATCATCCGCTTTTTCTTTTCCTTTTCTTTCTTTTTCTGTTTTGTTTTACGTTCTTCTTGTCTGCATTTTTACTCTTTGTTTTCTTCTCATCTTGGTTGTTGTTTGTTGTTTGTTTTTTTTTTGGGTTTGTTGTTGTTTGGGGGGGGGGGTTGTTGGTTGGTTTTTTCTTTGGGGGTGTCTTTCTTTTTCTTCTTTGTTTTCTCCCACCCTCTTGTTTATTCCCTTTCTATTTTCTTGTTTGTCTTCCTTCTTCTCCGTAACGTTTTTCCTCTCCTTTTTGGTTTTGGTTTTTCTTCTTTCTTTTTTTTATTTTTTAACTTGCTTTTTATTTTCGCTTCTTGGTTTCTGCCTTATATTTACCTCATTGCTTTTTCTTTTGGTGTGTGTGTGTGTGTGTGTGGTTGTGTGTGTGGTGCGTGTGTGTGTGTGTGTGTGTGTGTGTGTGTGTGTGGTGTGTGTGTGGGTGTGTTGTGTGTGTGTGTGAGTGTGGTTGTGTATATCTGGTGTTTGTGTGTGTGTATGTGTGTGTGTGTGTGTGTGTGTGTGTGTGTGTGTGTGTGTGTGTGTGTGTGTGTGTGTGGTGTGTGGTGTGTGTGTGTGTGTGTGTGTGTGTGTGTGTGTGTGTGTGTGTGGTGTGTGTGTTTCACCTTCTTAATATCTTGTCCTTGCTTTCTATTTTGTTTCGTCTTCTTGATATCTTGTGGGTTTTTTTCGCTTAACTTTCTTGCTTTTACTGTGTGGTGTGTGTGTGTGTGTGTGTGTGTGTGTGTGTGTGTGTGTGTGTGTGTGTGTGTGTGTGTGTGTGTGTGTGTGTGTGTGTGTGTGTGTGTTTCACCGTCTTACTTACTCGTTTTTACTTTTTATTTTGTTTCTTCTTCTTGACATCTAGGGTTTTTTCTTTCTTTTGTTTAACCTTCTCTCTTTCCTTTATTTTCTGTTTCATCTCTTTGCTTTTTTCTTTTTTTATCTTTCGTTTTTGGTTTTTCTGTTTTTTTAAATTATTTTTCTATTGTTTTTTCTTTTCATTTTTGTTGATCTCTTCTTGGTTTTTCTTTCTATTTGTTTTCAGCTTCTGGCTTTTTTTTGTCTTTTTATTGTTTTATCTTCTCCAATTTTCCGTTTAAAAGACTTCTTGCTTTTTCCTTTTTTGTTTTAAAATCTCCCCTTTCTCTTTTTTTTAATTTTTTTGCTTTTCTCTGCTCCATCTTCTTTCTTTTTTGTGGTAAATCTTCTTGCTTTTTCTTCTTTTTGTTTCCCCTTCTCACTTTTTCTCTTTTTTGTTTTAAAGTCTTGCTATTTCTGGTTGATCTTCTTGCTTTTTTGTTTTTTCTTGCTTTTATTTTCTTTTTTTGTTTGTCTTCTTAAATTCTCTGTCTTGTATTTGTCTTCTTGCTTTTTCTTTCTTTTTTGTTCGTCTTCATGACTTAAAATATTTGTTTTCATCTTTCTTCTTTTCGCTTCTTCTTTCACTCCCCCCCCCCCCCCCCCCCCCCCCTTCTTTCTTCCTTCTTTTTTTTCGTCCAATATTTTCTCTTGTTTTTTTCCGTTCCTTCCTCTTTACCTCTTCCTCCTCCCGTTTTCTTTTTTTTTTTATTCTTTCTTTCTGTCTTTCTTTTTTTTTTCTTTCCTTTCCTTTCCTTCTTTCCTTCCTTCCCTTTAACCTAATGTTTACGGGTTTTATCAGGTATGTCAATTTTGAAAGTGTTCCTGTTTTTTTTAATTTTATTTATTTAGGTTTTATTTCTTCAGGTTGCATCCTCTGTCTTTCGTGTGACGGTTTCCTTGTGTGTTTCTTGTTTGTTTTGTTTTTCCCCTTTCTCCATTAACTTTGTTTTTCTCCCTTTTAGTTTGAAGTTCGGTCTGTCTGTCCGTCTGTTTGTTTCTCTCTGTCTCTCTGTCGCTGGTCTCCTCTCTTATCTGTCTCTGCTCTCTCTTCCTTGTGTGTGTGTGTGTGTGTGTGTGTGTGTGTGTGTGTGTGTGTGTGTGTGTGTGTGTGTGTGTGTGTGTGTGTGGTGTGGGGTGTGTGTGTTGTGTGTATGTGTGTGGTGTGTGCGTGTGCGTGTGCGTGTGTGCGTGTGTGGTGTGTGTGTGTGTGTGTGTGTGTGTGTGTGGTGTGTGTGTGTGCCTACTCTCTCACTCTTTTCCATCATGTTTTACACTTTGCTCCCCCCCCTCCCCTCCCCATTGGGCTGCAAAAAAGTTTCTGTACTTTGTCTATTACCCCGTAAAATAAAATTTCGTTTTCTCTCTCTCTCTCTCTCTCTCTCTCTCTCTCTCTCTCTCTCTCTCTCTCTCTCTCTCTCTCTCTCTCTCTCTCTCTCTCTCTCTCTCTCTCCCTCTCCCTCTCTCTCACTAAAGTGTTTTTCAGGAACAGAGTCTCTAAAAATTATATCGAATTATCCAAGTTCTCTCAGCTCTGTGTGCGTGTGGCACCGCCAATCTGAGACGCGAGAGTTATGTGGACGCGAACATCTCGCTGTGTGTGTGTGTGTGTGTGTGTGTGTGTGTGGTGGTGCGTGTGTGCGCGCGTGCGGTGCGTGCGTGTGTGTTTGTGTGTGTGTGTGTTTGTGTGTGTGTTGTGTTAACATCAGTGCCCAACTCCCACTCCTCCAAGAATCCTGCGCACAAAGATTTCTGAAGTCCGGGAGTATGCAGTGGTCTGATCCCTGTTTGGGCCCGAAATGATTATTTACCCCCGTTCATTAGACCGTGAGGGGTGGTCAGGGTATTAATGGTCATAACAATAACGCTGTTCCACTACCACTACCACTTACTACTACTACCCTACCCCTACCACTACTACTACTACTACTACTACTACTACTACTACTACTACTACTACTACTACTACTACTACTACTACTACTACACAAACAAGCGAAAAAAACCCAACCCACCTTAAAATAAAATAAAAACACACCTTCGCCCCTCCCCCCCTTTCCTCACTTTCAACTGATTTCTCCCCAATAGACAAATCTGAACAAGGGAGAGTATACACCTACCCTAAGAAACCGATACTAAAGGTAAAGTGTCCCGTACCTTGTGGTCGTAGGGAGCAAGGCATCAGAGACCTCAGCTTCTCTAGGGGCCAGCATGTTGAGGGCGGCGCCCGTCTCCTCTCCCTCGCTGCTTTACCTTCCCTACCCTCAAAGAGGGCAGGTACCCATTTACAGCTGGGTGAACTGGAGGAACTGAACTGAATACAAAGCGCGCAAACAGTTACCCATCCAATTGGTAACCACGTCGACGCTGCTTAACCTTGGCTGGGGGAAAGCGAGTGCTCTGACCACTGAGCGTAAGTAAATGATAACTCTTTTAAAAAAAAATCCGCCCCCCCCCCCCGTGTTCCCTCCCCCCCCCCCCCCCCCCCCAAAAAGCCCCCTCCCACCCCCAAATGAAACAGATCAATGGCTTTCCCACTGAGAATCTTCCGGGTATTGGAAACTCAGTTACTGTGCGCGGTATTTGACATCCATTCCCTCCCCCACCCTCCCTCTCCAAGACATTTTGACAGCGCTGGTTCCAACTTTATTTATTTATCAGGTTGGTTGAGGTTTTTTTTCGAGGGTGGGTGGGGGATGGATTGTGGATTGTGGATTGTGGGTGGTGGCGGTGGCGGTGGCGGTGGTGGTGGTGGTGAGTGGGGGTGGGAGTGAGATGGAGGGTGTAGTTTGAAGTGGGTTTTTTTTGGCTTGTTTTGACTCCGGTTGTGTTTGTGTTGTGTTGTGTTGTGTTGTGTTGGTTGTGTTGTGTTAGTTGTGTTGTTGTTGTTGTGTTTGTGTGTTGGTTGTGTTGGTTTTGTTGTTGTTTTGTGTTGTTGTGTTTGTGTTGTTGTGTTGTGTTGTGTTTAGTTGTGTTTGTGTTGTTGTGTTTGTGTTGTTGTGTTGTGTTGTGTTGTGTTGTGTTGTGTTGTGTTGTGTTGTGTTGTGTTGGTATTTGTGTTTTTTAGTTGCCTTTCTTCTTCATCTGTGTTGTGTGTGTGTGGGTGGTGGTGGTGGTGAGGGAGTGTGTGTGTGTGGGGGGGGGTGTACGGCTTACGTACGTACGTACGTGCGTGCGTGCGTGCGTGCGTACATGTCCTCTCTCTCTCTCTCTCTCTCTCTCTCTCTCTCTCTCTCTCTCTCTCCTCTCTCTCTCTCACTCTCTCTCTCTTCTCTCTCTCTCTCTCTCTCTCTCTCTCTCCTTCTCCTTCTCCTTCTTCTTCTTCTTCATTTTCTTCCTCCTTCTCTTCTTGCCCACTTTCTCTCCACCTCCGCCTCTCTCTCTCTTTCCACCTCCATCCCTCCCACTCTCCCCTGTTCTGCCTCTCTCCCACTCTCTCCCTTCCCTTCTCCCTCCCTCACCCCACTCTCTTTCTCTCTTAAACAAAGATCCCCACCAATCCACGGATTGAGAAATCAAATCAAAGCGACAGTGACACAGCAGTACTATCCACCATCCATCATGACTAAACTCAGGCAGAAACCAATCAATCATGAACAGACAGACAGACAGACAGACAGAAAGATATATATATATATATATATATATATATATATATATATATATATATATATATATATATAGAGAGAGAGAGAGAGAGAGAGAGAGAGAGAGAGAGAGAGAGAGAGAGAGAGAGAGAGAGAGAGAGAGAGAGAGAGAGAGAGAGATTTGATTTGATTGATTTATTCTTTTATATCGAGGATAATGGGATAAGCACTCTTGTGCTTTTTTACATCCAGTCCCCGTGTGTATGCAGTTTTGTAAATGTCATCTGTTCCCACCCGGCACACGATGGCCTACTCTTACGAAAAGCGGAACAGGATTTAACGTGTGCGCAAGATGTTCTGCGTGCGTTCGCACACGGGGCCTCGGTTTAAAGTCTCATCCGAAGGAGAGAGAGAGAAGAGAGAGAGAGAGAGAGAGAGAGAGAGAGAGAGAGAGAGAGAGAGAGAGAGAGAGAGAGAGAGAGAGAGAGAGAGAGAGAGAGAGAGAGAGAGCCAGCCAGCCAGCCAGCCAGATAGATAGACACACCCACACCCAAACACACACACACGACAGACAGACAGACAGACAGACAGACAGACAGACAGACAGACAGAAAGACAGACAGACAGACAGAAAGACAGAGACAGAGAGACAGAGAGAGACAGAGAGAGAAACACAGAGAAAAACAGGCAGACAGAGACATAAAGACGGACAGAGAGAGAGACAGAGATATAGAGACAGACAGACACAGAGACAGATAGAGACAGACAGACATACAGACAGACACAGACAGACACACACACAAACACACACATATACACACATGCACGCACGCACGCACACACAGACACACACCACGCGCACGCACGCACACAGACAGACACACTCACACACATACACTCAGACACATACATACACACACAAATGCGCGCGCACACACATACACACACACACACACACACACACACACACACACACACACACACACACACACACACACACACACACACACACACGCACGCACGCACGCACGCACGCACGCACTAACACACACAAAATTAACCGATCCTTACTAAATCACTGTCACGCAAGCCTTATTGATAGACTGACAAACAAACCCACCCACTGTTGTTTTTTTTAATAAATCATCCACCAATCCCCCCAAAATAGGCAGAAGACACACCGAACTTGCCAAAGACAAGGGCACGGAGATGAGATCCTCCCCAACTCATTTCCAACATTAGCTCTGTAATTCCTAAGAAACTGTGTGGCCGATGGGATATAACCTTTCAAACCAAGCCGTACGGCCCACGAGAGGACCTGGAAGAATCTGCACATTATTATTTTCCCCAGACGCATTGACGGTGTAAAGGAACGAGCGAAGAGAAGAAGAAGAAGAAGAAGAAGAAGAAGAAGGAAGAAGAAGAAGAAGAAGAAGAAGAAGAAGAAGAAGAAGAAGATGAATGAAGAAGAAGATGAGAGAAGAAAGAAAGAGAAGAAGAAGAGAAGAAGAAGAAGAAGAAGAAGAAGAAGAAGAAGAGAGAAGAAGAAGAAGAAGAAGAAGAAGAAGAAGAAGAAGAAGAAGAAGGGAAGAAGAAGAAGAAGAAGAAGAATACCCAAGTCCATCACAGATGCAAAAGTCACACCACCACCACCACCAAATTTGCTTTTCAAGGCTTAATCATTCGCCCATCCCGCCGGCTAAGTAACTTTATTCCCCCGCCCTTTGGTCAAAACTAATTAATATTCTTTTTATTATCAACAGCATCCTCCTTCTCCTTCCCCTCCTCCTCCTCATCCCATATCATGATATTGAACAATGTCATGTCATGATTTTAGCAAGAGTTGAATGACTTTGACCAAGAAAATAATGAGACTTCAGAGGGCTTTTTTTTGTTTCGTCGAACTTGTTATCAAAGTGACTGGTAATTAATTTGGCCGACTGGGAGACCGAAAGGCTATTTCATTAAAAAAAGACAATCTTTTAAAAAAAAATTTAACGCAGAGAATATTAAAAAAAAACCCACTGAGATTATTAGAGCGCGGTCTAAAACCACCACTATCATTATCATGATCTTCTCTGTGTGTCTGTGTCCGTCTGTCTGTCTGTCTCTCTGTGTCACACACACATACGCGCATACACACACATCCACACACACACACGCACGCACGCACACACGCACGCACGCACCACACACACACACACACACACACACACACACACACACACAAAGGCCAGATGGAAACATGTCGTGAATGCTTATTTGTAACTTGAAAAATTAAGATCAGTCATTCATTCCTCCCCCCCCCCCCCCCCTTCT
>CM060334.1:714822-719822 GCA_030674155.1 Stramonita haemastoma
ATTTGTAACATGCATACTTGATATCTCTGTCTCTGTTTCCGTCTCTATCTATCTATCTATCTATCTATCTATCTATCTATCTATCTATCTATCTATCTATCTATCTATCTATCTATCTATCTATCTATCTGTCTGTCTGTCTGTCTGTCTGTGTCTATCTATCTATCTATCTATCTATCTATCTATCTATCTATCTATCTATCTATCTACCTATCTATCTATCTATCTATCTATCTATCTATCTATCTATCTATCTATCTATCTATCTGTCTGTCTGTCTGTCTGTCTGTCTCTGCCTGTCTGTCTTTCTTTCTGCTCTCTGTCTCTGTCTCTCTCTCAACCTATCGAACGCTGACATAAATTACGGGATCTTTAACATGCCTATTTGATCTTCTGCATGTCAGGATACATGAAGGGAAAGAACTCACGGGCATGTCAGCACTAGACGTTGACCTGGTAGACAGTAACACTTCCCACACCTTAAAATTCACCACCTGCCACGGATCCGAGATTCAAGCCCACAACTTCAGAAACCTACGAAAGTTGAAGACGATACGATCCTAGCCACTCGGCCACCGCGCCTATGAACTATTTATCTGAACCAGCAGACTGACACTGGATTACTAATGGCTGCTTGAGGTCTGTCTGGTTTGTAAAGCAGCCAAGATATCTACATCTTATTTCCAAAACACACAGAAAAACCCCAACCTCCAACACAACCAAACTCAACAACAATTAGGCAAATCAAGAAGGGTAATCAGCGTTTAGCTTTAATAATGCCGGCTGTTTTCGAAAAAAAGGTGTCTGCGTGGTGAGTTAACAGGTTTTTAATCTAACTGGGGAGTGGAGGAAGCTGGTTGCAGAATCTTCAGTGGTGCCCCCAGAGTCTTACAGGACTACAGGGTAGGTGAAGGTGAAGGAAACCCCGATGGTGGTTGGCGGACGCCACAGCCGAGTGGTTAAAACGAACAATCAACAACAGGGAACAATCTCGCTTATTGCAGACATTGCGCTGTTCAAGAATCGAACCACTCACAACAGAAGACACACTGGACCAACGAGGCCTGACCCCCCCCCCCCTTCTGTCTCTCTCTCTGTCTGTCTCTTTCTCTCTCTCACACACACATAAACACTCACAAACAAACACACACACATACACACACTCACACATACACACACACATACACACATTCACACACATACGCATGCACGCACGCACACACACACACACACACACACACACACACACACACACACACACACACACACACACACACACACACACACACAGAGGAGCCATAGTGTCACAAAAGTGGGGGGAGGGGGAAGGGCATCTGTTGTTATTGCCCTGACAGACAGACAGACAGACAGACAGACAGACAGACAGACAGTGGGTGGCAAAGGGTGTTTAACAGGACACCAACAGAGCAAACTGTTTGCCTTCTCAGGACAATCAAAGTTTGGCTGGCTGATTTTTGTTGTTGTTTGTTTTTGTTCCTTGAGCCGTTTTGATTGCAAGGCAGTTTCCCTTCAGTATTCATCGCAAGTGTGTGCGAGAGCATACACGAGCACATGCACACAAGCACGCACACGAGAACACGCACACGCGCGTGCACACACGCACGCATGCACTTACACACACATACACACACACACACACAAACACACACACTGAGATATACATATACATCTATACATACACCTGCATAACCTTTTACCCTCAATAAAGATAATCTATTACGACGTGATTCTCTGTCTGTCTCTGTCTGTCTCTATCTGTCTCTATCTGTCTGTCTCTGTCTCTGTCTCTTTCGCTCTCTGTCTGTCTGTCTGTCTGTCTGTCTGTCTGTCTGTCTGTCTGTCTGTCTGTCTGTCTGTCTGTCTGTCTGTCTGTCTGTCTGTCTGTCTGTCTGTCTTCTCTCTCTCTCTCTCTCTCTCTCTCTCTCTCTCTCTCTCTCTCTCTCTCTCTCTCTCTCTCTCTCTCTCTCTCTTTCCTGTACAGTTGCAGTTGCGGTTTGATCTAACTGTAAATATGGATAAAACGAACATTATGGTCTTTAGGATGGGTGGGCATTTATCAGTATATGAAAAATGGTTCTATGGAAGAGATGAAGTCAAAATAGTTAATACATATAAATATTTAGGCATGATATTTTCAACAAGGCTTAGTCTCAATTTTGCATGGCAGGAATCTTGTAGGAAGGGGAAAAAAGGTGTGATAGAAATACTTAAAACACTACGAAAGCTGAACTCGATAGACTGTTCTTTATTTTGGAAGTTATTTGACACTCAAATAGAACCTTTGTTAACTTACGCCTCAGAAATATGGGGATTATATGTAAATACACAAATGGAAAAAGTCCATACATTTGCTATAAAACGTTTTTTGAATGTGCCAATTCACTCTTCCAATACTGTACTTTATGGAGAAACTGGAAGATATCCTCTCTATATAAGAACTTATGTAAAGTGTATTAAATATTGGCTAAAGTTGTCGAAACTTCCTCAGACACGTTTATGTAGACAGGCTTATGATATGATGATTATACAGATGGATTTAGGCAAAGACAACTGGGTATATCAAATTAAAAAAGTTTTGTCAGAACATGGTTTTGGGATTGTGTGGCTGTCTCAAGAAGTAGGTAATGAGTGCCAGTTTCTTTCTGAATTCAAAGACAGGCTCATTTGTTCTTTTAAACAAAACTGGCACTCGGACATGGAGAATAAAAGTAAATATAGCTGGTTCTTTTCGTTTAAATGTGTCTTCCAGACAGAAAAATATCTGAACATAATTACAGATAAATGGCACAGACTTAATTATGCAAGATTCAGACTAAGAACACTCGGGTTTAATGCAAATAAAAGATGGTTCCAGTCTGAGACATCCACACAATTACCGTGCCCACTATGTGGTCACGGTGTTGACGATGAAATCCACTTTTTGTTTCAATGTAAAGCATACGAAACACTACGTAACAAGCTTGATTTCTTAACGATACAGCCAGCAGTGAGTCTAGATATAGTCTCTATCCTGTCGTCTGATAACGAACATCGTGTTAAATCTCTAGCAAAGTATATTGCAGAAGCACAGAAAATAAGACGAAGACAAGTCAGTACCAATGGCATTAATATATCAGGACAGAATTAATCAATATCAAGAACAATGTATGTTTCGAGATAGATGTTTTTGGTCGTTGATGTACTTTGTAGCATGAAATTTAAAAGGATGGTCGATTCTGAACCAGTGTGTATTTTTGTTGTTTGTTGTTGCTGTTATTGTTTGTGTTTTTTTCTTTGTATTTGATTTGCAAAAGGATTGACGCCAATATCATGATTAATGTGTTAGTAATGTGATTATCCTTTTTTTCTCTAAACTTAGTTGTTATTGTTCACGTATGTCACTTTTTATGTAAAACTTCCAAAACGGATAGTTGTGTTACCTCCCTTGTCAAAAGGCCAAGATGAGCAATGACAATAAATTGTTAAAGCGTTAAAGCGTTAAAGCGTTAAAGCGTCTCTCTCTCTCTCTCCTCTCTCTCTCTCTCTCTCTCTCTCTCTCTCTCTCTCTCTCTCTCTCCTCTCTCTCTCTCTCTCTCTCTCTCTCTCTCTCTGTGTGTCTCTCTGACGTTGATACATGAATGCAGGATCCAAAGGTCCTTGTCTTGTTTAAAGGTCGTATTTCCACTTTTAAGAGTTGAAGGGTACACTCATTATGACAAGCAATGTCCACAGCTGAGGAACAGGCAAAGGGAGTTGTATTGATCAACAGTAAGACAGGCTGGCATTTTCCCTGGTCCTCGGCTACAGCACTGAACTTCACCAAAGTTGAGATTTTTTATTTTAATATGCAATCATTTCTACCCATCATGAAGGGTAACGACACTCTGACTTCAGAGGGGATGTCTGATGTCTACACATGACACTGGTGTTAAAAAATATCACCCGTTCCTACCTGCACGCAATGGCCTACTCTTCTAAAAGGCAGAACAGGTTTAATGTGTGCATGCAAGTTGTTCTACACACGTTTGCACTCTGGGAGTCAGTTTTTATTGTCTCATGTGAAGGAGTTTTGGAGGAGTGGAATCCTTCCTGATGTTATGTTAAGGGGAAAATCTTCTTGAAAGGATGTTTCATGGTGACTTGAGCCTGGGTGTGATCCCTGACCATCAAATCATCAATACAAAGCTCTAACCACTAGGCTATCCTGCCTCTGGTAAAGGGGTTATATGATAAATGATAAAGGGGATGATCATTATAAAAAAATATCTAATAAAAACTCCTTAGTCTTGATAGACTTATGTAACTCCAGTTCCAAGTTTCCAGAATCATCCCACTATTCCACTATTCCTACTTTCATGGACCTGCCAGATAAACATAAATGTTTATTTGCATGTCTGACCACCACGTAGAAACTGTACAGAATCCAGAGTATGGTAAGACTAGTTTATCCTGTGGGATCTGAAATAATCTTGCAGAACTTTCCTCTGCCCTACCATTTCGATGGAGAAAAAAGACTCCAGTAAGCATTTCTGAAAGGTCTATGCTAGCACCAATGTTTAAAAGGCTTACAAATGGCCACAGTTGTTGGTGCATATCAAACATCAGCTCAGCAATGGCAGCTGTGGAAAGAACAAACAGAGCCCCAACACCCACTGTGACTGACAGTTTGCAAACCTGCACCAGCTTTACAGCAGCCTCTGCAGCGGGGCCCAATGAAGTATGGGATCCATACAATTCTTCATTATGGACATACCCCCAGCGTAGCCCTGCCCCCACTGAAGGCCCCAATAAAACACTCGCTCAATAACGGCCACTGCTGAGAAACCTCATAAAGCATGACCTTCATCATAACCTTGGCTCCAGGGCCCAGCACAAAACATGGGCTTCCTAATTCAGCATGGCGGGGAAAGGGAAGAAAGGCTGTGAGATCAGACAGGTCTTTTGCTCTCTCTTTCTTTTTTCTTTCCCCACATGTCTCCCCTATCGTCATTCTCTTTTAG
>CM060334.1:729822-734822 GCA_030674155.1 Stramonita haemastoma
GAATGCACGCACACACACGCAAATACACACGCGCGCGCACACAGGCACGCACACATACATGTGCACACACGCATACATACACACACACGTAACTGCATACACACAGGGATAGAATGTAAAAAAAAAAAAGCACATGAGTGCTTATTCCATTACCTTCAAAATAAAAGAATAACATAAAATAACATACACACACAACGCGTGCGCGCGCACTTCCTGGAAGATCTCACATCATTCTTAATTAAAGAAAAGGTAGTTTTAGCGAGAAAGAAACAATGTTCAAACACACACACACACATACACAAACACCCCAACACACACACATACACACGCACGCACAAACACGCACGCACACACACTCACTTACTCTTTCACACACACACACACACACACACACACACACACACACACACACACACACACACACACACACACACACACACACACACACACACACCAGACCCCCTATTCCCCTCTACACACACACGCACAATCACACTTCCTGGGAGATCTCACAGAGTTCTGATTTCCAAAAAGGGATGCATTTAAGAAGTGAGAAAGGGATGCTGAGTTTACAGAAAGTGCCAGAGAGAGCAGGGCCATTGCTTTTTGCCTGCATTCATTGATGTGAGAGAGAGAGAGACAGACAGATAGAGATAGAGAGAGAGAGAAGAGAGAGAGAGAGAGAGAGAGAGAGAGAGAGAGAGAGAGACAGACAGACAGACAGACAGACAGACAGACAGACAGACAGAGACAGACAAAGAGAGAAAGTCAGAGACAGAAACAGAGACAGAGAGAGACAGAGAGAGAGAGAGAGACAGAGAGAGAAATACACACAGACACAGAGAGACACAGAGAGAGAGGCAGAGAAAGGTGGAGGGGGGATAGTAGTGTAGTAGTTGGAGCGCTGCATCTGACGATCCAGGTTCGAATCCCATTCAAGGGGGATTTTTTCCCCTGGAGTACAGACTCCACTCCCCCCAAAAGTCTTTCGGATGAGACTAAACCGAGGCCCCGTGTGCGAACGCAGGCAGAACAGGTAAAAGGTACTTATGCGTTTCTGCTTGATGAAAAGTTTAACGGTCAAGGTGTTCTCATAACCAATGCAGTCGTTGGGGAAACGAAATGTCAGAGACCTTCGCTTCTCCAGGGGCCAGCATATTGAGGGCGGCGCCCATCTCCCCTCCCTCGCTGCTTTACCTTCCCTGACCTAAAGAGGGCAGGTACCCATTTACAGCTGGGTGAACTGGGGGACTGTCCTGAAGCCAAGGTGTGCAAACAGTCACCCATCCACTTGGTAATCACGCTCGATACCGCTTTAACCGTAAGTGTATTAAAAAAAAGTATGCTCTCATGCGCGCGCATTTGCCCCATGTTCTGTATAAACATGCATGCACGCGTGTGCTAGCATTCATGCACGAGCAACAGGTACATGCATCGGTGAGATTGTGTGTATGTGTTCGGGTGGGAGAGTTTGTTTATACTTTGATCCAGACTTCTGAAGCCTTCTTCTCCTGTCAGTGACACAGGAAGGAAGGAAGGAAGGAAGGAAGGAAGGAAGGAAGGAAGGAAGGAAGGAAGGAAGGATGCGTGCAGACACTGACGCTGCTTGAGTTCAGCCAGCACCAGAGAAGGATGGCTGTGGAGTCAGACAGAAAGCCACCTCTGGACATGGGGTCAATACCAGGTGTTGACTCCCACGTTCAGACCAATTCTCGCTCCCTGTTGCATGCTCTTTTTTTTTATAGTGGTGTGTGTGTGTGTGTGTGTGTGTGTGTGTGTGTGTGTGTGTGTGTGTGTGTGTGTGTGTGTGTGTGTGTGTGTGTGCGTGCGCGCGCACGGGCGCGTGTGTGTAAGTGTGTGTGTGTGTGTTTAAGTGTGTATGTAAGTGTGTCTGTGTGAGTGAAAAAAAAAGCATTAGACAAATAGACAGATTGAAAGAAAGAAAAAATAAAGACATATACAAAAGACAAAGATAGAAAGAAAGGAAAAAAGAAAAGACAAAAGAGAGAAAGAACTACACAGAAAGACAGAAAGCAAATATTGAAAGAAAAGAAAGAAAGAAAAAGCAAAAGAATGAAGAAAGAAAGAAATGAACAAAAAAGGAAAGAAAGAAGGAAAGAAACCAAAAAAAAAGAACAGGAAAAAAGACAAAAGAAAAGAACCACCACAAAAGAAAGAAACCCTGTACTCCACTTTTTAACTTTCATCGAAACAAAAAACACTCACTAACCACCCCCCCCCCCTCCAACAAATCCTCTCTCTCCACCACTACCGCCACCACCCCCTCCTCCTCCTCCCATCTCCAACACACACCTTCTCCCCCCGTCCCTCCTCCACCTCCCAAACACACACCACTCTACATGCAAATCAGACACATGCCCCTGCCTGTGCCTCGCCAACCCCCCCCCCCCTCCCTCCTTGCAACAATCCCAGTACAGGACTGGCTATGAAGACTGCCTGGGATTCTGGCATCACTGACTGACAGTGCCATGTTAGGGGATTATGGCATCAGTGACAGTGCCATGTTAGGGGATTATGGCATCAGTGACAGTGCCATGTTGGGGGATTATGGCATCAGTGACAGTGCCATGTTAGGGGATTATGGCATCAGTGACAGTGTCATGTTAGGGGATTCTGGCATCACTGACTGACAGTGCCATGTTAGGGGATTCTGGCATCACTGACAGTGTCATGTTAGGGGATTATGGCATCAGTGACTGATAGTGCCATGTTAGGGGATTATGGCATCAGTGACAGTGTCATGTTAGGGGATTATGGCATCACTGACAGTGTCATGTTGGGGGATTATGGCATCACTGACGTGCCATGTTGGGGGATTATGGCATCAGTGACAGTGCCATGTTGGGGGATTATGGCATCACTGACAGTGCCATGTTGGGGGATTCTGGCATTACTGACAGTGTCATGTTGGGGGATTATGGCATCACTGACAGTGTCATGTTAGGGGATTCTGGCATTACTGACAGTGTCATGTTGGGGGATTATGGCATCACTGACTGACAGTGCCATGTTAGGGGATTATGGCATCAGTGATTGACAGTGCCATGTTAGGGGATTATGGCATCAGTGACAGTGTCATGTTAGGGGATTATGGCATCACTGACAGTGCCATGTTGGGGGATTCTGGCATCAGTGACAGTGTCATGTTAGGGGATTATGGCATCACTGACAGTGCCATGTTGGGGGATTATGGCATCAGTGACAGTGTCATGTTAGGAGATTATGGCATCACTGACAGTGCCATGTTGGGGGATTCTGGCATCACTGACAGTGCCATGTTGGGGATTCTGGCATCACTGACAGTGCCATGTTGGGGGATTCTGGCATCACTGACTGATATCAAACACTGTTGCCCCCTCCGTTCTTAACGTCGTCTTCTAGATTGCTAGCTGCACTAATTATGCCTGCACCGGGTCAGCACTGTAGCAGCACAAGCAGTTCTCATTTTGATGAGGATCATTTCCAACTTTCTTGTGACCACCAACTATTGCTCTACGTCCTCATTCCCCCTTCCCCCCCAACCCCAGACCCCCCCCCCCCCCAACAAAAAAAACCCACAACCCAACCCCCCCCAAAAAAAAAAAAAATTCAAAGCAAACAAATAAAAAATGAACAAAGTCAAAGCAAACAAAAAAAAACCCCAAACACTCAGTGTTTTTAATTTTTTTTTTTTATAATACTCTGACAAGATCTATGAAAGCACAGGGTTTTTTTCTTTAACACTCTATGGAAGATACTACTTGACCCAGAAGCTAAATGTGAATTGTAACCACAGAGGTGAAAGGTTATTATGCAAATGACAGAATTGCTTGCAGAGCCAGTTATTAGCTTACTGCTGAAGTGCAGTCATCCAGAGAGAGAGAGAGAGAGAGAGAGAGAGAGAGAGAGAGAGAGAGAGAGAGAGAGAGAGAGAGAGAGAGAATGGCTGGAAGACAGGGAGAAAGGTAATGTGGGTGCTTATATTCAGGAAAGATGAAAAGTACTGAGAAATGAGAAAACTGGAACAGGGTTGGCATACTTGGCCTTGTGTGTGTGTGTGAGTGTATGTGTGTGTGTGTGTGCGTGCGTACGTGCGTGCGTGCGTGCGTGCGTGCGTATGCGTCCCCCCGCGCGCGTGTGTGTATATATGTGCAGGTGCATGTCTCCTATACTTTTCCCACCCGTGTCGCGCGCAGAAAGAAACGGTCTAGCCCACACTATACTATGATGCAGACTTCTTTCCTCCCCCAACCTCCTTCTCCTGTCAGTGGATAGAGGAAGGAAGGAAGGCAGGATGTGTGCAGACACTGACGGCTGCTTTGAGGTCAGCCAGCACCAGGAGAAGGAGGGCTGTGGAGTCAGACAGAAAGCCACCTCTGGACATGGGGTCAATAACAGGTGTTGACTCCCAAGTTCGGACCAATTCTGGCCTGTTTTTATAGTCCTTGGGGGGGTTCATCTATTTCTGTCTTTTTTGTCTGTCTGTGTGTGCTTCTGCCTGTATCTCCATCTCTGTCTGCATCTCCGTCTCTATCTATCTGACTGTCTCCTCTAGTTTATATCTATGTATATTAGCCTAGGAGTGCAGTATAGGTAAAAACTAATTTGTGTTCTTCAAATCTTTTTATTGCTTTTCTAAATAAGCCCCCCCCCTTTCCTGTCCTATCTTTCTTTTAATTTCTTTATTTCTCTGTGTCTCTGACACCCCCCCCCCCCCCCTCTTTCTCTCTCTCTCTCTGTCTCTCTCTCTCTTTCTTTGTGTCTCTCTACTCTCTCTCTGTCTCTGTTTGGCTGTCTATATGTCTGTCTGTCTGTCCGTCTCTCACACACATTCTGTCTCTCCTCTGCCTCTCTTTATGTATACTAATTTCGGAGCAGAATGCAAGTTTAAACTAACTAATCTTCAAATGGTTCTATGGCCTTTCTAAATAAGATCCCCCCTCTCTCTCTCTCTCTCTCTCTCTCTCTCTCTCTCTGTCTCTCTGTGTATTTGTCGGTCT
>CM060334.1:744822-752322 GCA_030674155.1 Stramonita haemastoma
GTCAAGGGCCTTTTTAAAGTCTATGAAATTGTGGTACAAGTCTTTTTGGTGTTGGAGGGTAAGAATGCACCAGCCCCTCACAACGTTTCGCCCGCCAGTAGAAGCGGTTACCGGGGTGTGGGTGGGTTAAGGACCCGGACCCAGAAGTGAGAGTTGAGTGCCAAGTGAGGACCAGTGCTCCCGTCCATCCCGAAGGATGCTACTGCCAGGTTTACAAAGGTACCACCTCTCCTTAAGCACCCCATACACCCCAGCTGTGACATTAAGTAGTAAAAAAATAAATAAATAAAACAAAGATTATTAATTCACCCATCCACTCGGTAGCCACGTTCGACGCTGCTTAGCTTGGCTGGGGGGAAAGCGAGTGTTCTGACCACTGAGCTATGTACACTTTCGTACTTGTAAGTAAAGGATATCGGATCTTTTCCTGCTACGCCAGGGCCTCAGCTTTCAACACAGCGTCAGTACAGAAACCATGGCCCCTGTCAGTGCTTCGTGTCTCCCACAGCACACCACGAGTGGGGTGGGGATTGGCTGGGGTGGGGGTGGTGGGGGGGAGATAGGGAATAGGGGTGGGGGGGGGGAGGAGGAGTATATGTGTCGTTGAGAGTTGCTAAGTTTGGGGCAAGAACTCAATTAGCATTTAAGCAAGCGTTAATTCAGAAGATCGTCAAAGAAAGCATACACATAGTTACATTGCAAGGGAAAAGTCGCGGGACACACACACACACACACATCAAACACACACACACACACACACACACACACATTATTATTTGGAGATGGAGAGAAAAGGGCACGTCCCACAGGAGGCGCTGTGCAAAAATGGAAGATAATTAAAAATTCCAAACAAAAATGTAATATGTGTTTGAGGATGGAGAAAAAGCGCGCCAGGAGCGTGAAGAGAGGAGAAAATAGAAGAGAATAGAGTGAGAGGAAAAAGCGGAGAGAGAGAGAGAGAGAGAGAGAGAGAGGGGGGGAGAGGAGAGACAGGAAAGAGAGAGACAGAGAGAGAGAGAGGACGAAGAGAGAGAGAGAGAGACGAGAGAGAGAGGAGAGAGAGAGAGAGAGAGAGAGAGAGAAGAGAGAGAGAGAGAGAGAGACAGAGAGAGAGAGAGAGAGAGAAGAGGAGAGAGAGAGAGAGAGACAGACAGACAGACAGACAGACAGACAGACAGACAGACAGACAGACAGACACACACACACACACACACACACACACACACACACACACACACACACACACACACACACACACACACACACACACATGCTGCAGACGATTACAAGAGAAATACGTAGTTTCAATACAATCTATACACAAACCAAAAGAACCCCTCCCCTCAACCCCCCCCCCCCCCCCCACCAAATAATAATAAAGCTAACAATGTCTCAGTTTATCAAACGACAACAACAATGGATGGATCGGTGGTCTAGAGGTAACGCGCCTGCTGCCTAGAAAGCGAAAAGTCTGGGTTGGAGTGTGCAGTGGTTCGAATCCTGTTTGGGCCTAAAACTTTTCCCCCATCCATTAGACTATGAGTGGTGGTCTGGGAGCTAGTCTTTCGGGTGAGGTGATAAACCGAGGTCCCGTGTGTTGCACATCGTTATTTAGCGCACGTCAAAGAACCCACGGCAACAAGGGGGTTGTCCCGGGCAAAATACTGTAGAAAAAAGCCACTCTGGTAGGGAAACAAATACAGTTGCAGACAGGAAAAAGAAAAAAAATGGGTAGGCGCTGCACTTGTGGCGACGCGCTCTCCCCTGGGAGGGCAGCCCGAATTTCACGCAGAGGAATCTGCTGTGACATCAAGTGGCATAAAATGGTATAAAATGGTATAAAATAAAATAAAATAACAAAACAAGCAACAGCCACAACAAACAAGCAAACCGATATTGTTGAACCGGATGCAAAACCTAATCTGACGTGCAATGCTTTGCCTATTATCCCTTTTTTTGTCCAATTCATAACTCAATCAAGTTCTCTTGTTGTTTTTATTTTTATGATATAATCCATAATTTCATTTAGTTTGTTCGATTGCTTTTGCTCGACCAGAACTGATGCATCTGTACTCGCTTTGAGAGCTTGTTTGCTTGTTCGTTGGTTTGTTGGTTTGGTTTTTTTGTTTGCTTGTTTGTTGGGGGGGGGGGGGGTGGAGAAGGGGGGGGGGCTAATTTTTATTTTATTTTTATAAATGCGGACGCTACTAAACACTGGTTTCGAGAGACAGAAGCTTTGAGAGCCCAGACATGATTTGATTAAATAAGAAAGCAAAAACAATATCGCGGATTTAAAGTGTCCGGTTATAATTGTTATTATTAGTATGACTGGTGCCATATTTATTTAATTTTGCTTGTCGATATTGCGTTAGATCTCGTTCAGTTTGTTTGTTTGTGTTTTTATTTCAATATTTTTGGTGTACGATCTGGTATTCTTCACCCGTAACATTTTTTGTATTGGTCTGATTTGATTACGTCTCCTAAAAGGTAGGGACACACCGATACATATGCATGCATGCGTGTACACAAACATGCTTGCAAACACGCATGTGCGGGAGCTCACGCACACACACACACACACACACACACACACACACACACACACACACACACACACACACACACACACACACACTACACACACACATCACATCACACGCACTTGATCTAATATCACTTTTCGTGAAGAGACGTAAAGTTGAAGACAACACACACACACACACACACACACACACACACACACACACACACACACACAAACACACACACAAACACAAACACACACACACACACACACACAACACACACACACACACACACACACACACACACACACACACACACTCAAACGAACACACGTGCGCATGTCCCGACAAAAGAGAGAGAGAAGCAGACAGAGACAAACACAAAGAGAAAAACAAAGACAGGCCGACAGAGATCTGACTTGAGTGGGAAAAAAGATGAAAGGGATGGCTGGGGGAGGGAGGGATGGGGGGAGGGGGAGGCAAGGCAAGGCAAAATTCTTTTATTCGAGTATAATAGATAAGCACTCATGTGCTTTTTTACATCCAGTCCCCGCCCTTTTCAGGGATAACATCAAGATAAAAAGATACTAAACAGTAAAACTATATGCAGTACCAAACAACATAAAGGAATAAGGACATTATACATAATAAGATAATAAAAAGGCACTCATTCAGAAGACGAAAATCAGAATCCACAATAAAATGATTTTGATTATAGAAGAAAAAGAGAAGCGTTAATAGATAAAGAGAGAGAGAGAGAGAGAGAGAGAGAGAGAGAGAGAGAGAGAGAGAGAGAGAGAGAGAGAGAGAGAGAGAGAGAGAGAGAAGAGAGAGAGAACTCGAACTCGAACTCGAACTCGAAAGGTTTATTCATGAAAAAAGGCCATTGGCCCATACATGAAGGGGGTTGCCGAATAACGATAACGATAATTGCTTTAAGCTGACACACGACGCTACTCCAAGCCATGGAAACCACAGCATTGATTAGTAATGTACATCGAGACACGAAACTCTTTACTGTCCAGATATGTTACGGCATTCCGAGCCTTTCTTTCGTCCAGTCTTTGTCACAAATACACCCTTAGGTCTAGGCTAGGCCTAGCCAAGACACAGCTGTAATAGTTCTCTAAGTGTCGCTAAGTCCCTTGAAGCACACGATAGGGTCTCCGTGTGTAGTGTGTTCTGGATTCGCTTCCCATTCCGCAAACTGGCGAGTTTGACACGTTCCTCTTTTAGCATGTTTTTCTCTTGCTGTTTGACAAACCAGTACACACATACTGGCTCAGTGTCTGGTTGGCATGCGCACTGGATCACAATGTCGTCTGACTCACACGTCACAATATCTTCACCGTCTGAATGATGTAGCACGGATTTTCTAAAGTGTGTATTTCTTTGTCTGTCTCTTAGCCTTTTCTGTACGGATCTGTCAGTTAGAGTAGCCACGTACTGTTTGACATTTCTTGTGTCGAATGGACCAACAATATTATCATCGTTCACCTCAGGCTGCAAAACACACATATCAGCACAGTCACTACAATCAGACATACAGGGAGGTTCTAAATCAACCGATGATGGCAACTTAACTGATGTTTTTGTGTTGATGTCCTGTGTATGTGTTGTTGGTAGGTCTATTCCATGTGTATCTACACATGCTGTATTCCCTTGTTCTACTCCACTATCAGGCAGACTCGAGGCACTGAGGACACAGTCACTTTCACACACAACACTTGCCTGCTTCTCTTTATGCTTTCGAGAACGCTCAACATCTCGTCGTCTTTGAGAAAATGATTTTTTCCTGTAGTACTGTGCTTGTGTGCTGCGATTCACTGTTGGATCCGCCATGTTGGTTGACACTGTTGTGTCCACTGGTTTCAGTCGCAAGACAAAAACCACGCTGTCCCCTTCTCCTGCCACTTTCCAGCTGGAAACTGCATTGTCAGTCAGCAGGGCGCCTAAGGTCCTCTCCACAGCCGCTGGAAGTCCAGTAACTGGCATTTTTGAATGAATTTCTAGTTTTACTGCTGCTCACAGAAAATGTACGCCCTGTCCGCTTCACTTCTCGTGACCGCCCGAGAGAGAGAGAGAGAGAGAGAGAGAGAGAGAGAGAGAGAGAGAGAGAGAGAGAGAGAGAGAGAGAGAGAGAGAGAGAGAGAGAGAGAGAGAGAGAGAGAGACGCAGATATATTTCACATTTCAATTACAAAGTTCTTGTGCAATTTTTTGGATAATTTTTAAAACTCCCTATAATTCTAACGCAGAAAAGAACTGTATAGAAACAAAAGACCAGACCATCAAACAAACCCAAGAGAGACAAAGGGACAGGAATGTGAAGTCATTCAATTTGCTGTGACGCGGGGGTCACAAGTAAGGGCGAGGGACGCAACTCTTGTTTAAGATCAGACATGTTTTCCTCCCTTTTTCACTGTCTGTGTGTCTGTCTGCCTTTGTGTCTGTGTATTTCTGTGGATGTATGTTTGTCTGTGCGTGCATGCGTGCGTGGGTGAGTGCGTGTGTGTATGTGTCTGTCTCTCACTCTCTCTTTTCCCTTCTCTTGTGTGTGTGTGTGTGTGCGTGCGTGCGTGCGTGTGTGTGTGTGTGTGTGTGTGTGTGTGTGTGTGTGTGTGTGTGTGTGTGTGTGTGTGTGTGTGTGTCTCTGTGTGTGTGTGTGTGTGTGTGCGCGCGCGTGCGTGTGTGTGTGTGTGTGTGTGTGTGTGTGTGTGTGTGTGTGTGTGTGTGTGTCTGGTGTGTGTGTGTGTGTGTGTGCGCGCGCGCACGTGCACGTGAATGCTTGTGCACATGTGTATGTGCACATGTTGACGGAAGCTAAAATGACCAGAGTCACAGATATAAAGAAAAAAGCATGAAGGACAGACAAACACATCAGGGTATTGGAAAGAAAAATATCAAAAAGAAAATGGAAAGAAACAAAATTGAAAATAAAGAAAAAGAAAAAAAAACAAGAATGAAAAATAACGACCGACAGAAAGAAAACACTCTGCCTCCCTCCCCCCCAAAAAAAAAGGAATAAAGATTTTTTTTTAAATGAAACAAAAGAAAAAACAAAACAAAAACAAAGACCAAAACAAACAACAGAAGAAATGAAGAATAGAAAATAAGAATGAAAGAAAAGAACAAACTAAACAACAGACAAAAAACCCCGAAACAAACCAACCAAAAGACAACACACAAAAATAAAAACCCTTCAAACTTTTTATTCCTTCAATCCCCGCAAACTTCAAGAGAGAGACAGACAGAGAGACAGAAAATAAAAGATTGCCTTTATTACCAAATTTTTTTCTCAACCACAACAAACTTCGAAGATCAAAAACAAAGACCCAGCTCACTCCCCCCCACCACCACAAGCATCCCACAGTGACTGAAGCAGTGTGACATTGCCCATCCCTCACAGCCCCAGGCAATATACTTGCAAATGAGCAGCACTATCTTCACCATGGCCTAGCTCAGGCACAGCACCTCACGTGCCATCGCCCCTGTCACATCTTGACCACGGGAAACTGCTTGTATGGCAGAAGGGGAGGAAGGGGGAGGGGGGAGAGAGGCCTTGGGATTGACCCACTGCCATGAGAGCACCAGGTCAGCAGAGACCAGAATAGGAATGATTCATCATCTCAACTTCGAAAAAAATGTTGCTGTAATGACATCTGGTTTTTGAAGATGGTAGAAATGTAGAGGAAAAAGGTTGACAAGAAGAAATGCAATCTGATGAATCTGTACCGTTGAGATTTCAGCAGCACTGCTTTTAAGGGAAAGAGGATGAAAGTGAAGAGTTGGTTAAATATACAAGGAAATCGTCAGTCCATACCCTGATGCTGCTGATGATCAGCTGAGGTTCCATGTGGAATACACGTGTGGTACACACATAAAAAAACATGGAGACAGAGGGGAAGTTGCCCATAGTAAAATAGTGCAGAAAAGGCCAACTTCGAGAGATAAGAGAGAGAGAGAGAGAGAGAGAGAGAGAGAGAGAGAGGAGAGAGAGAGAGAGAGAGAGAGAGAGAGAGAGAGAGAGAGGGAGTCAGAAACTCAGAAACTCAGGATTTCAATTGTAAGACCTTAAACCTGTATACCAAGGAGTAGGCATTTTGAGAAAAGAAACTGCAAACAAAACAGTAAACAGAGAGACAGAGAAACAGAGATAGAGAGAGATAGAGATACAGACAGACAGAAAGCAGAGACAGAGAGACAGACAGACGGAGACAAACAAACAGACCTATACAAAGAGAGACAGAGACACACAAACAGACATAGAAACACAGTCAACAAACAGATACAAAACCAAAAACGAACAGCATCATTCCATTCCTTCTGTGCAAAGCAATACCCAGCCCCCCCCCCCCCTCCCCCCAAATCAGCATGACAACAAGCAGCCTTTAACCAGCACAACTGCTCTGCCAATATTGACTGTGAGGACGCAGAGCAAAGAGCGCATTCAGCACGCTTAAAGAGGAGTGTGCACACAGGGGCAAGTTATGTACACACAATGCCCCAAGTGACACTCCATGTTTTTCATTGCAGGGATAGCAACATGGGTATAAAAAGTCGCACACAGGGAGAATAAAACCTTGTGCAGTGCTGCTGTAAAGAAGAACCTTTGCTCTTCAGTTGACAAATCAGATACAAAGCAAATGCCAGGGAAAAAAACTGCCGTCTTTTATGATTGCCATGAATTTTTCTTATGAGCCCTCATACATTTTGGCCACAACAAATCTGATTAACAGTTTAGGGGCTGGGGTTTGTGGATAGGTTTTGTTTTTGTTTCAGGCAGGGCTAGCTGTTTTGTTTGGTGATGTGGGGATAGAAGGGTGTATGTAAATGGCGTGTCTCTGAAGAGGGTCTGTCTTCCCTTTGTAAGTTTCCAGTTAGGGTCACAACGGAACAGAAGAGTGGATTTATTTTATTTATTTATTTTTGTATTGAGGATAACAGAATAAGCAATGGATGGGGTGGTTAGAGCT
>CM060334.1:757322-804735 GCA_030674155.1 Stramonita haemastoma
TGCCGGAGGTCTGGCTTAAGAATGAACAAAAAGGGATCCACTGTCTCTCACTAAGTAGCCACGTAGTAGCTAGATACATCAGTCTCGTGTGTCTGATTAAAGGCACTGTAAACAGGTTAATCAAAGAAGTAACCAGCCAACAAACGACTCTTCCCCCGCTACCCCACCTCACCCCCCATAAAAGCAAACAACAACAGCAGTAAGAACAAAAACATGTTCCCTTCTAGAACAGAAAAAAATGTGGGTCAGATAAAAACCTTTCTACAATCAATACAGCGGCATTAAATTGTATCACACAGAAAAGAAAGGGAGAATACGCCATACATCTCCCCCCGCAGACGTCAAGTCAACAGACGATTCCTCAGAGATAGAAAACCAATACACTTGTAAATGAACAATCCTTAATCACACCGTGTCCTCACACAGTGTCAGATCTGGGAAAGCCGTGTGTGGCCTGTTGGGGATTGGGAAGCCCTAGAGAGCCCGCTCCTAGCACACCACTGATTGCAGCAGCACGGTGCGGGAGATAACCAGAGAGGAGAGGCAATGGACGTCGGGGCAGGAGCCACAGGCATAATGGACGTAGTGTCCCTAGCGAGCTTCGTCCTTACAGAGACAGCGAGGAGAGATCACGTTTCACAAAGGGTAGAAACACGGAATATCGGCAACTAGCATACATGGGGGCTAGGATTGCCTGGTGGTTAGAGTGGTGAGCTCATGATCTGATGGGCTGGGTTTGAGCTACCACCACGGAACCCATCTCAGGCAATTCTTCTGGAGATGACATCAGTACTGACTCAACTCTTCCAAAAGTCCTTTGGATGAAATCATAAACTCAGGTCCTACGTGAACACATACACCGAACATCTTGTGCACACTAGAAAAATCCACCAATCACGCCTTTCTGAAGAGAAGGTCATAGCATGCCACAAGGGGCACATGACATTCTTTTTTAAAAGCGAATGTACATTGGTATCATGTTCAGACATCACCCCAAGGTTGGAATGCAGCTACCTGCACGGCGAGGGGAAAATAGACACAAACGCAAAATTCCACCATTGGTGAACATCGGAGGTCTCGCCAAGGAACACGCCCAAAACAACCAAAACAGAGCTTGGTAACATTACTGTGAAAAGGGTCAAAGGAAAGGTAAAGGTGTCCCATAACCTGTAGGGGAGCGAGGCATCAGAGACCTCAGCTTCCCTAGGAGGCCAGAATATTGAGGGCGGCACCCATCTCCTCTCCCTCGCTGTTTTACCTTCCCTGACACTTAAGAGGGCAGGTACCCATTTACCGCTGGGTGAACTGGGGGGACTGCACTGAAGCCAATGTGCGCAAACGGTCACCCATCTAACTAACTGGTAACCATGCTTGATGCTGCTTAACTTCAACTTGGGGTAAGCGAGCGCTCCGACCACTTAGCTATCCCGCCCCCAAAGAGTCAAAAGGCTAGGTAAAAGAACATGGTGGAAAGTAACAATCAAAGTAAAACTAGAAAAAAACATGTAAGAGTTCTCAAAGTAAACTTGACCGACAGAGGCATCAGAAAGTGGGCACTGTCCTACATGTCTACAAACCCCCATGCTCTCTCACGTCAAAATGTTTAACAACTCCACCCAGCAGTTTATCACAAGGGAATGCCACCCATGAACAATGACTTGTCTGCTCACAAAAAAGCCACTTGTTAGAAACAGAGACATTCTGTGTAGTGGACATTCAGGATGTCCATGCCTCTTTGACCCATGAATATATGACTGAAATAACACACACCCTCTGCATGCCCTGGGGGCACAATACCAAGTTTGTAACACTCCACCACAGCAGTTTAGAAATATGAAGCCAAAAACCATTTGAGACTTTTCGCTCTTCGGCAAACCTCACGGCTTTCAAAATATATGAAACAACTCCGTACAAAGTTTACGAAAACAACTAAGAAAGCACCTTTGGGAAATACATCCATTTTTTCAAAAATAGCTCCCCATTTACTGTTTCTACAAATTCAATATGATCAGAACAAAAGTTGAGATAGCTGCACCCTGTAGAGTACATGCTTTTTTCAATCTGCCACAAAGACTAAGGCTAAGTTTTAGTGTGTACTGAAAACTCTTTCATGAGTGAAATGGAAGCACTTGTCCAAGCACACTAGAGAGACTTTCCATGGACAATGTTAACTCTACGATAGACTGTAGGTTCTTTTTCATTTTAAGGAATGAGGGTGCTCATCTACACTATCACTAGTCGTGAGTTAGCAAGGGACTTTATGAAATAGAAATGGGCATACAGTCAAAGACAATAGCTCTCCTTGTTATAGTCCTCTCTGACGCCTCGCTCCCCTACGACCACATAGGTTATGGGACACCTTTACCTTTTTATAACCTAAAACAAAATCCAGTGTATCGACGGAACAGCTGCGTGTATGTAACAGAGATGGGAGGTCGGCGTGATGCTGCCATTGCCTGGTGTAGCTGTCCTGCCCTAAACTGTCCCTCTCCGGGGACACTATGACGTCACTGCTGTGAGCCCCGCCATTAGCGCCGTGTCAGCCACAGGCTGGGTGGGGAGCTGTGCAGAGGGGAAGGGGGATGTGGGGGCTGTTTGGGGAGAGAGAGAGAGAGAGAGAGAGAGAGAGAGAGAGAGAGAGAGAGAGAGAGAGAGGAGAGAGAGAGAGAGAGAGAGAGAAGTGGGGTACAGAAGTCCTTACTTTTCACAAGAAAGATCGGTAATATTCTTCTTCTTCATTGTCCAATGCGAAAATGCGCTGATCTGCCATGTCGCTGACGATTCAGTTAAGATTTTGTGGCCAAAAAAAGCAGGAGAATGGACCAAGAAAGCAGCAAATAGACAGGAAAAAGGTTGACAGAAAGAAAAAGGAACAAGGCAGAAACAAAGAGAGGGATAGAAAGGAGGGAATTCCTAAGCAAAGAGTTTTCCAGAAGGTTGGGGATGCTGTTATAACTGACAGGCCCCCAAGCATCCATCCTCACAGGGAAAAATAGGTCATGTTCGATTCATATTTTACTAAAACCTATAACAAAATATGCTCGGCTTGTGTTTGAAGTTTACCCCCCATTCAGTTTCAGAGAAGAAAAATACCAGGACCACATCTAAACAGACAGCCAAAGTTCACAGAGTGGAAATCTCCCGCCCCCACCCCCTAACACCCACCCCCAGCGTACGATTTGTGACTGCTGATTTCATTAGTGCCAACAGTGCAACAGAGATGGACTGGGAGAGAAGTGTGATGTGACATAACCGCTTCATCCTGTGGCCACTGCCCCAAGAAGCCACTGCCTCTGCTGTCTTTCCCCAGGCAGGGAGAACATAGCGTAACACAGTTAGGCCCAATGCTTCCTGCAGGCTCTGAAGGTTTGGAATACTGGAACAGAGTGACTTGCACATGGACAAACTCATAATCTCTCTCTGTGTCTCTGTCTGTCTCTCTATGTCTTTGTCTTTCTCTATCTCTCTCTGTCTGTCTGTCTTTCTCTCCAACACACACACATACACACACACACACACACACACACACACACACACACACACACACACACACACACACACACACACACACATACTCAGACTCACACACACACACACACATGCTCTTTCTCTCATTCTCTTATTTTCACCCTTGTTCTCTCTCTCTCTCTCTTCTCTCTCTCTCTCTCTCTCTCTCTCTCTCTCTCTCTCTCTCTCTCTCTCTTCTCTCTCTCTCTCTCTCTCTCTCTCTCTCTCTCTCTCATATGCACACGAAGATACAAGCATAAACATCGGGGAACAGGCATGCCTATACATCAAAACTGTCATAGCCACTTGAAATATTTACAACAAAAAAATGGTCCAATATAATGAAAAGTTCCCTCTTCTTCCTCTGAGAGAGAGAGACAGACAAGACAGACAGACAGACAGACGACAGACAGACAGACAGACAGACAGCAGACAGAGAAATTCAAATTCAAATTCTTTTATTTTGATCACAAGAGAGACACAGAGAGAGAGAGAGAGAGAGAGAGAGAGAGAGAGAGAGAGAGAGAGAGAGAGAGAGAGAGAGAGAGAGACAGACAGACAGACAGACAGACAGACAGGACAGACAGACAGACAGACAGACAGACAGACAGACAGACAGACAGACAGACAGACAGACAGACAGACAGAATGCAAACGACTTGTCTAAAACTCTTCTGCAGGAAACGTCCTTTTTATCAGTGAGAGAAGTTCTCTGAAGATTTCCTCCCAGCTGCAAACATAGCCGGCAACTCTCCGGGCATTTTTTCTTCGATCCAAACAGTGCACCTCAAAGAGAAAGTGCACACAGTACATGTACATTTAAGCAAACTCTTTATGTCAACAGCCAATACGCCAGAAATGGAAAACCACCTACATGATGAAAATAACACATGCCTTTAGTATCTTCTCAACATCTCCCCATCAAAAAAAAGAGTGTCAGATCTCAAACCAACCATCCACTGCTCTTTTTCAGGAACTGCAGCTAGATAATTCTGAGTTCGTGTCTAAGATATGGATTGCAATACAGAGAATATGAGGTAGAGAGAGAGAGTAAGTTTAGGGAGGGAGCAGAAAATATGAGGTAGAGAGAGAGAGTAAGTTTAGGGAGGGAGCAGAAAATATGAGGTAGAGAGAGAGAGTAAGTTTAGGGAGGGAGCAGAAAATATGAGGTAGAGAGAGAGAGTAAGTTTAGGGAGGGAGCAGAAAATATGAGGTAGAGAGAGAGAGTAAGTTTAGGGAGGGAGCAGAAAATATGAGGTAGAGAGAGAGAGTAAGTTTAGGGAGGGAGCAGAAAATATGAGGTGGGAGAGAGAGAGTAAGTTTAGGGAGGGAGCAGAAAATATGAGGTAGAGGAGAGAGAGTAAGTTTAGGGAGGGAGCAGAAAATATGAGGTAGAGAGAGAGAGTAGGTTTAGGGAGGGAGCAGATGATGAGTCAATGAAGGGAGGGGGAGCTATGGAAATCATCTTTTCCCCAAGTGACGCTTTGAGCATACAAAGATGGCTGAAGAGGGGGGAGGGAGAGATTGTATATCAGGGATAGGAATATTGTACATATCTCATGTTGGGGAGTGACAGTGCTATTATCTTTAGAGGAGAAAGCTGGAGCAGAGAGAGATTGAAAAAGTCAGAGTTGTTTTATTTTGTCCGTTGCTTTTTTGCTGTTACTGGGGCTGTTTTCAATCAAAATGAAAAGAAAAAAAGAGCAGAAGGAAGAAAAATGAAAAATCAGAAAAAGAACAGAAAAGAAAACAACAAGGGGAGGGGGGGGGCAGAAAAAGAAAAGACAGACAGAAAGAAAGGAAGAGGAAGATTTGAACTTAGACAAGAGCAGCGAAGACAGCAGGAACAAAGAGAGAGAGAGAGTAAACAATCAAAAATTCTCCCCCAAAATGATAGACTAACTAGCCATTTTGTTGTTTTACCAACTCAAAGTGATTATACAGCAATATAATTGAAGGAGCACCCATAACCCAAACAAGGAACAACACTGAGCTATTTCATAGCTTCTTTTGGGTCAGATACAGTTCCTTTCCACTTAGTGGACATAAGCTGGAAGTTTTTACCAAGGCTTTCAAACGAACTCAGAATATGGAACGTTACACTCATTATCTAATGCAGTTTCAGTGCAAAGGTTCCGATCCCTCTAACCTTAGGGTTTTTTCCCTGGAATTGATCTGGGATTCCATACTTCTCTTCCACTAGGATAAACAGAAATTCAGTGTGTTAATACTTGTACAACTTCCAGTTCCAACGTTAAACATTCATCCTCTTTTTTCAAAGGGTACATCTGGCCAGTGGTGGTTTACTGGCTAACAGTTTGCCATCTGGGTGAAGATGGGTTCTACCAGGAACATACTGCCAGACACTGCATGAAATCATGGTGCTCCGTTCATTGCTAGTGCAGTTGGAGGCAGGGGTCGTGTGACATGCCATTTCTAAATCCTTCATATCAAGCAAAAAGTGGGTGCTAAAGTGATTTTATCTTCATTTTGTTTTGACCATAATGAACACAGATTTTTTTTTTTTTTTAATTTACAATTAATCACAAAAGATCAAACCATGTTCACTGATGAAAGTTTTCTGCAATATTGAACATATTTAACACTTTTAAGACATCTTTTTTAACTTTTTCATTATCATTATTATTAAGTTTCAGACGGGCACATTCTTCTGACATTTCACAAGAGCAATCCATTTCGAACCCTACTGGCTTTTTGCTTTAGCAACCAAATAGCAGGGCAAATAAACTAAGATTAGCCAGGACGAAAATAGCAACTGACATTTGAGTGACAAAGGTGACAGCAAAAACAATGGAAGCACTTTTTATTCACAGTAATTTAAGTTTGTATAAGCTCAATGTCATCACTGAAAAGCTGAAAACTGAGTACCCTCATTTTGCATAAATGGTATCTTCCTTTTTCGAAAAAATCTGTTGGCATATTTTTATGGTCGTTGACAGTTGCCAAAAATAAACAAAAAAAAACTGCAGTTATTACCAACATAATTTGGGCACAAGGTGTTTCCATAACTGTGTGGCCATTGAAGAGCAAAGTATCAAAGACCTCAGCTTCTCAGGGTCAGCAATTTGAAGCTGACACCCATCTCATGTCCTTAGCTGCTTTACATTCTCTGTCCCTAAAGTGGACAGGTACCCATTTACAGGTGGGTGATCTGGGGGACTGCATTGAAGCCAAGGCGCATGAACAGTCACCCATCCAAGAGATAATCATGATCAACGCTACTTAATCTTAAGCTGAGGATAGCAAGTGCTGTGACCACTGTGCTATCCTATCCCCCAATGATTATTCATACATAGTGTAAAGTTCTCCTGGAACTAAAGGCACAATTTTGAAAATACTCTCTGCTAGCACACGCAGCTCTCACCAAGGTAAAGTAATCAACAAATGTGTTGCCATTAGTTAACACTACAACGGCGGAAAAAAAGACAGAGGAAAACAGAACAGTTGCTGCTCACACAGGTAGAATACACAGCCCTTCATTCCACCAGGCAAGAAATGAACACAGAATAAAAGGAAGAGAAAGACAGAGAAACCAGGGAAAGACAGAGAAACCAGGGAAAGACAGAGAAACCAGGGAAAGACAGAGAAACCAGGGAAAGACAGAGAAACCAGGGAAAGACAGAGAAACAAGGGAAAGACAGAGAAACCAGGGAAAGACAGAGAAACCAGGGAAAGACAGAACAGATTTATGCCTGGGCCAGTGTGCTCCCAGTTGTTGACCACAGTCTATCTGGCCACACTACATCATGGCTGCTGCCCACGCTCTCTCTACTCCTGCCTCTGCCAGTTCACACATCAGTGTACGCTGCATAACTAACCACTTCAGCATAGTTCATCGCACATTGGTTATGCTGAACGATCGCGTGCACACACGCATGCACACGCATGCACACACATGCACGCACGCCACGTGCGCACAGACCCTGGTCTATGATTACACTGAATGTGGTCGTTGCCAAACTGGATAATCAACTAACTAACTAACTTACAATCACTTTCCCAGACACATAGAGATGAATCTTTTGCTTCAATAACTGACCAACTGATTTTTTAAGCTGCAGGAAAGGTAATGTAGGAAAACTATGTAAGCAAAAGTAGGCAACCTAAAATGTCCACTTACAAATGCCATTCTGGAATAGCAAAAACACATCAAACAGACGTACAAGTGAGAAAACCAGACAAAAGGACTATGTGCGTGCCGCACGCACACACACACACACACACCACACACACACACACACACACCCGCGCGCGCGCGCGCGCACGCACGCACACACACACACCACACACACACACACACACACACACACACACACACACACACACACTCACGTCAATTCGAGTTGTATGTGTGTGTACTCATTCATCTAACTTACATAACATTTCTCTCTTTTTTAAAGAAGGCACCAGGTCAGATATGTAGCTCCTCTCTACAATCAATACAGCAGCATTTGTATTACCAATAAAGAAAGGGGGGAGAGCACGCCATACATCTCCCCCCCGCAGACGTCAAGTCAACAGACGATTCCTCAGAGATAGAAAACCAATACACTTGTAAATGAACAATCCTTAATCACACCGTGTCCTCACACAGTGTCAGATCTGGGAAAGCCGTGTGTGGCCTGTTGGGGATTGGGAAGCCCTAGAGAGCCCGCTCCTAGCACACCACTGATTGCAGCAGCACGGTGCGGGAGATACCAGAGAGGAGAAGCAATGGACGTCGGGACAGGAGCCACAGGCATAATATCTCCAGCCAGTAAGCCTCTGTGGTAAGGTAAGGACAGCACGGAGAGGATCGTGTTTCTTGAAAAGAGAACATTCTCAGAGTTCAATCATATACAGTCTGGCTGTTTTTACTTAAAAAACAGTGGATCGGTGGTCTAGAGGTAACGTGCCTGCCTGGAAAGCGAAAAGTCCGGGTCGGAGTGTGCAGTGGTTCGAATCCTGTTTGGGCCCAAAAGGTAAAAAAAAAGAAATAAAGAAGTAAAGGTAAAAGAAATAGGGGCCTACCAGAGTAATGATATGAGAGAAAGAAACTTTAGAAACTAGGCGTTAGTTTACGTATCTATATCACCCAAGTTCTATCAGGTGTCAAACTGATATACACAGCTTGGCCCAATACCTTTACAGTAAAGACTGGCGCTTGTGCTCAACGATGTGCTGGTTCACAAAACGCCATCCATTTGGCCAGAAGTCAGCTTCATGTCAGGCTGCCGGCCACAACTGTGATGCCACCCTGGCCGATAAAAAAAGCTACAAAGCCAACTTTATGTCCAGCCTACAGTGTTCTGGCTGACCTTAAATAAGTTTCAAAATGTATACTACATCGCAATGCCATTCCATTTCGTATTGTTTATAGCCCTACCGACCACGACAGCCATACGCTGTCATCTCATTCAGTTTCAGTGGCGCCAGTAACTTTTACTTCAAGTTCAAAACCAACACCTACTAATACCTTTAAATATCTAATACCATCCATCTGAAAATCCCCCATTACATGACACAATATCTGAATCCTTCCATTCCTTCACGCTATAAAACCAGGATGTGCTGAGGACGCCAGCCAATTCACGTAACTTATCATCCCCAGATTACAAAAAAAAAAAACCGTTAACAACAACCCAACATTTACAAGTACAAAAATAGACATAAAAAGTGCCACATGGGCAAATACCACTGCAGAAAGGACATCATGTACCCACCCCAAAGTTTAAAACTAATATCACTACCTGCTCGCCGCGTCGGAACAAAAAAACCACCGGCAAAATGACCTATAATGGAGACATTATTTTGTGAAAGGTTTGGTTGGAAAAAATGCAGGAGAATGGACTGGGAAGGCAGAAAATATGCATGTAGGATGATAGAAAGGGAAGGAAAAAGGCAGAAACAAAGAGAGAGATAGAAAAGAGGAAACTTCTCGCACATAATTTTCAAAAGGAGGGGACGCCGTTTATACTGGAAGAGTCCCCGGTATCCCCACGGTATAAACAACAACAGCAAAACAACCAGTATGAACAGTACCCACCGTTCCTATAATAGGTACACGTTTACTGTCCCTCTAAAATCAGACTTTTCTTATCGAGACAAAGGTGAGAGAGTAGCACCCAGTAGCTTTCTTTCTTTTAATCTTTCCAGAAGGTTAAACTTATTCTAGGAAAACACTTTTGCATTCTACGGACAAGTAGGAAGGAGCCAAGCGAAATGAAAGGGGATTTTTCCTCTGGAGTTAACATCAGTGCCGACTCCAATCCCCCTAAAGTCCTCCGGATGAGACTATAAACAGAGATCACGTATGCGAACGCACGCAGAGCATCTTGTGCACACGTTAAAACCCGTTCCGTTTTTCGGAAGAGTAGACTATTGTGTGTCGGTGGAAACAGATGACAAAATCTACAAAACTGCAAACATACGAGGACTGGATGTTAAAAAGCACACGAATGTTTATTCATTATCTAGAGAATAAGAAATGAATAAAATCAGTTTTACTGTCTGAATGAACTGCAAAGATATTGTCTTGTTCAAAGAATACGGCCGTCTAAACACTGTCAACCAACCAAAATCTTAAGGTTTATAACTGTCCACCACTCGTGGAACTGGTATAATGTCTCAGTACGTCAAATAGATATTTGTCAATACTGTATTCAAAGGAATACAGACACGGACATACTAAACGAATCGGCCCGTCTAAATCAACTGTCCAACCAACTCAGAATCCAACGTCTAATCAATGCAGTTAGAATAAAAGTAAATCAACTGCATAGCCGAGCCGACACAGAAGCCATCTAGGTGCTGTCACCTGTAACTTTTCTCAGTCTCAGACTCAAAACTACGCAACACTGTATACACAGATTAAAACAGGCTATAAACTAAACTCGTCTGTCGTTGCGTGTATCAACACCCTGGCCAACCATAGCGGTCAACCCAGGACGGTCACCACGTTACGGGAAAACCACATAAAAGAGCCTAACAAGAAAGGAGTGAAACAGAAAAAAGAGTGTGGTTAATCCAGAACTGTACCCTGCCTTGCTTCATTCTTGTAGGCCTAGCAATGTGATCCTGTTCTCTGAAGCTAAGGGCAATGGGGTTACACGAGCACGTCACACACGAACATCAGGACATAACAAGACTGTCCTACACGGAACAAGCAGTACAGGGAGGGTGACGAAAAAGAGGCAGACAGAGGAAACGATGTAAATAGGACAACATCCGAGAGTGGACTGGCCTTTAGTGCAACGATTTCCTACAAAAAGTTAAGAACCGCAAGGAGCGGAGGAAGCTGGTTGCAGAATCTTCAGTGTTACCCCAAATGGTCTACAAGGACTATGGGCTAGATGAAGGTGAAGACAGAGTGAGTTCAATGCCAAAGTAACAAACAGAAAAGGATATCTGACACATTCCACACCTTTTACTCTAGCAACCACAATCACCGTACAAAGTGGAGTGTGTTGATTGAACAAGGGGGGAGTTGGGAGTGGGGGGAAGGGGGGGGAGGGGGGAGGATTGGCTGGTTGGTGAGGGTGAATTGGCTGTCCGGTCGTGCTGTAAGATCGCCTTGCCCGTGGGACAATGATGTCACTGCTGACCCCGGCCATTAGCACGGTGTGGAGAGGTGGACAGAGGGAGGGCAAGGTAGGATTGTTTTCAGGGGGGGAGGGGGAGGACAAGAGGAGAGGAAGGAGGAGGGAGAGAGAGGAGGGAGAGAGAGAGAGGGAGGGAGAGAGAGAGAGAGAGAGAGAGAGAGAGAGAGAGAGAGAGAGAGAGAGGAGAAGAGAGAGAGAGAGAGAGAGAGAGAGAGGAGAGAGAGAGAGAGAGAGAATGAGAGAGAGGAGAGAGAGAGAGAGAGAGAGAGAGAGAGAGAGGAAGAGAGAGAGGAGAGAGAGGGGAGAGAGAGAGAGAGAGAGAGGAGAGAGAGAGAGAGAGAGAGGAGATGAGAGAGAGAGAGAGAGAGAGAGAGAGAGAGAGAGAGAGAGAGAGAGAGGAGAGAGAGAGAGAGAGAGAGAGAGTGAGAATGGAGAGAGGAGAGAGAGAGAGAGAGAGAGAGGAGAGAGAGGAGAGATGAGAGAGAGAGAGAGAGAGAGATGAGAGAGAGAGAGAGAGAGAGAGAGACAGAGACAGACAGACAGACAGACAGACAGACAGACAGACAGACAGACAGACAGACAGACAGGCAGGCAAAGAGAGAGAGAGAGAGAGGCAGAGAGGCAGAGAGAGATTTTCTTTGATCAGGCGTAGAAGATAAGAAAAGTGCCTCCCCCTTCCTTCTTTCTTTTGAAACTTAAAAACTCTCTTTTATATATCTTTTAGTTTGATATTTCTTCTTTCTCTCATGACGGGGATGGTCGTGGAGGAGACATGAGAGACGATTCTGCAGCTAGCCGTTGCCATCCAGCCCTGTCCTCCACCTTCCGAATGAGTGTTGGACTGTCCAGGTGGGTCCACTCCTTGATGTTATCCATCCAGCTTTTGGTTTGTCTGCCTCGGCGTCTGCCACCTTCTAGCGTTCCTTGTAGGACTGTCTTGGGGAGGGTGTTGTGGCGTGTGACATGGCCGAACCATGCCAGCTTCCTTTTCTTGACAGTGGCTAGTAGGGGTTCCTGAGGGCCAGCCATCAGTGCGACTTGACTTTGCACATAGGTGTTTGTTTTCCTATCCTTCCAGGAAATTCCAAGCAGTCGCCTGAAGCATTTTGTCTCGAACGTCTGGATCCGCTTGGTGGTTTCAGCGGTCATTGTCCAACTTTCGCAGCCGTAGAGCAAGATGGAGATGACCAGGGATCTGAACAATTTGACTTTTGTTTTGAAGCTGATGTTGTCGCTTCATATCTTGTTCAGTTTAGCCATAGCTGATGTTGCCATGGCTAGCCTTGTCTTGATCTCTGTGGTGGAGCGTCCATCTTTCGTGAGGGTGGCGCCAAGATATTTGAAAGCGTCTACTTCTTCCAGCTGCTGGCCATTCATGTAGATCTGTGCTGTGGTGTCGTTTGCACTGTTGACCAATACTTTACTCTTTTCTGTGCTGACTTCCAACCCGTAAGCGCCTGCTCTGTCTACCAGTCTGTTGGTAAGGTCTTGGAGTTCCTTGTTGCTGCCTCCCATGAGATCAATATCGTCAGCGAAGTGCAGGTTGTTAATGGGTCGCCCTCCTATTGAGATGGTAGAGTGGAAGTCGTAAAGTGTTTCCCTCATGATGTTCTCCAGGAATAGATTAAAGAGAGTTGGAGAGAGCAAGCAGCCCTGACGGACGCCGACGGACGCCGACTGTGGTCTTGAAGTAGTCTCCGAGAAGTTTGATATGTTATACCGTAAATTTTATAATGCAAAATGTCAGGATAAATTAGGTGAATGTGTGTGTGTGCTTGCGCACGTGTAGGTATGTGTGCGCGAGTGTGTATGTGTGTGCATGAGCGCGAGTGTGTATGCGCATGTATGTGTGTGTGTGTGCGCGCGCGCATGAGCCCATGATTGAGTGCTTTTATGCATATCTCCATATGCGGATGAACATTTTTAATGTGTGGAAAATGGCTGTACTCTATGTGCTTCACATGTTGACTGTTTAGCTATGCTTGTTTGTAACCCACATCAATTCCTCGCCCTTTTTGAGACATGAAAGATTTTATATTCGTATTCCATACCCAGTCTTGGGCTAGAGTTGATCCCATTCGGCAAGCCTACAGCGAAGAAGAAGAATGCCAGAACTCTACAAAAGAGGCAGCGAGAGTTCAGGGAGTGGAAGTCCGTTGCCCCCAATGTAGGCTAGGATTTGTGAGCGCTGATTTCATTAGTGGCGACAGAAGAGCGGAGACGGGATGGAGGAGAAGAGGGAGATGACATAACAGCGTCATCAGGCGGCCAGTGCCCCCAAGTGTCTCGCTGTCTGTCGCAGGCTTTCCTCCGCTAGGCCTGAAGAACATGACCAGCAGTGCTAACTTGCTTCACACACACACACAACACACACAACACACACACCACAGCATACCAAGGCCCCGTGGACGAACGCGCGCAGAATATCTTGCGCACACGTTAAAACCTGGTCCGCTTCTGGAAAGAGTGAGCCATTGTGTGCCAGTCATGAGAACAGATGACAAAAATTACAAACCGCAGACACACGGGGGACTTATAAAAAAAAAAGCACATACATGCTTATTTCATTATCATCGAGATAAAAGAATAAATCACAGAAATCAATCAATAAACAAAGGATGGTGTGACCTGGCAGAGCAGAGATAGACAGACAAGACTGGGGGACAGACAGACAGTGAGACAGGCAGGCACACATATAATGCCTGCTCTCTTTGTCTCTGCTTCTGTCTCTGTCTGTCTGTCTGTGTGTCTGCGTGTCTGTGTGTCTGTTTGTCTGTCTGTCTGTGTATCTGTCTGTCTGTCTCAATGTATTGTAGGCAAAGACCCATGAATACTTAAATCATATCAGGGCTCAGGGTTCTCTCTCTGTCTCTGTCTGTCTCAGCCCCCCCCCCCTTCTGTATATCTGTCTGTCTCTGTCTGTGTGTGTGTCTCTCTCTCTAACACACACACACACACACACACACACACACACACACACACACACACACACACACACACACACACACAAACGCTAACAGACGTTAAACATAGGAGACAAGCGTGTATAGCCATCAAAAGTGTCATGGACATCTGAAGCTTCTGCAGCAGAAACGGACGAATATATAACAAGTCCGATTTTCTTCTCTTCAAAAGAAGAAGAAGAAGGCGGTGAGAGAAGAGAGAGAGAGGAGAGAGAGAGAAGAGAGAGAGAGAGAGAGAGAGAGAGAGAGAGAGAGAGAGAGAGAGAGAGAGAGAGAGGAGGAGAAGAGAGGAGAGAGGAGAGAGAGAGAGAGAGAGAGAGGAGAGAGAGAGAGAGAGAGAGAGGAGAGAGAGAGAGAGTGAAGAGGGAGAGAGACAGAGACAGAGACACAGAGAGAGAAATGGAAAGAGAAAGAAACACACAGACACACAGACAGACAGGCACACACACACTTACACACACTCACACACACACACACACACACACACACACACACACACACACACACACACACACACACACACACACACACACACACACACACACACACACACACGAGAGACACACAGAAGTAGATGCAAACAGTTTTCTAAAACTCTTCTGCATGAAACGTCTTTTTCCATTAGTGCAGGAATAGCTCTGAAGATTCCCAGCTGCAAATATAACACGCAACTCTGGGCGATTTCCCCCCTTCTATCAAAAACATGACCACTCCAAAACAAAACAAAATCCACCCACAAACACAGTACATGTACATCTAGCAAACACTCTCCGTAGCCTATCTTTAAAAAATGGCCAACCCTGTAAATGAAAAATACCCTATACATCTTCAGTATCTTTGCTACATCTCTAAGGAGGATGTGGGACCCAAAGCAAGCAACCATTGCTCTTCTCGGGGACATCGGTTACAGCATTCGGAGTCCATGGCTTCAACATTGATTGCAGGGAATAGTTTTGCTATCTCCTCAGCTACAGCTCCAAGGTTTACCAATGGTGAGATTTTTGTGCACACAACCGATTTTGCCCACAGCTAAGGGTAACTGCTGCATTTCAACATGGGAGACGATGTCTAAACACAACACCAGTGTGCATGCGGGGTTTTCTTGGTTTTGTTTTTTCCTTGTCATCTGCTCGTATGGGCATTAATGGTGTACGAAAGGCACAGCGGGTTTTAATGTGTGCGCAAGATGTTCTGCGTGCGTTTACACACGGTGTCTCGGTTTATAGTCTCATCCGAAGGAGGGAGTTGAGTCAAGGAGTGACATTAATTTCTAAGGAAAATGTTCCTTGAAGGGAGGGGGGTGGCTCGAACCTGAGCTGTCAAATCGCGACAGCAACGCTTTAACCACTACGATACGCCACCCCCTACCCACCGGGAATCAAATATGGATTCAACCCCACTCCTGTCAGGTCTTCAGGTCATTTTATAAATAGAAATCCCATGCGCAGACACTCACAAAACTTCCTCTGCATATTTGAAAATCCAGTTACTTTTTTCCAAAGGCTATTACTCAAATCGATACCGATTTTCATTTTGGGAAGGAACGGGCTGTGTCATATAGGACTGGTCCTGGACACGGCACGAAAGCACAGTGCCCCATTGAACCATCGTAGAGTTGAAGCGAAAGACAGAGAAACCATCTTTCCAAAACTTTGCATGTAAAGCGAAAAGGAAATGCCAAGACAATACTGTCCTCAGCTTTAAACGTTATGTTTAGATACCATCCCCGAAGTCGGAATGCGGCACCCTTAGCCTCACTTCCACAAAAGGAAAGTGGAGGATTAACCGCAAAACTATACCCTGTCTCTCGCAAGTGGAACATTCCATCAGTATGCAGAATAAGAAAAGAAAGACCAGTGAAGATCGATTCACAACTGAGAGATGTGTGTATGCAATGCAATGGCCATTGATCACACCTAAAAGACTGGCGCGCATCCTATAGAAGTATAAGGCAAAGAGAGTGTTGAAGTGCACTGTAGTCCTTCGGATCACACTATAAACAAAAGCCCCGTGTGCGAACGCCCGCAAAACATCTTGCGCACACGTTAAATCCTGTTCCGCTTTTCGAAAGAGTAGGCCATTGTGTGCCGGTGGGAACAGATGGCAAAATTTATAAAACCGCATAACAACGGAGATTGGATGTAAAAAAAGCACATAACAGTTTATTCCAAAATCATCGCGATAAAAGAATAAATAATTGGAAAAAAATATTCTACACCTTGTAACATTGGAAGGCAAAAGACAATGTGGATGTACTTTGTAATGAGTGGCGCTACACTTGTGGCGACACGCTCTCCCCGGGGAGAACAGCCCGAGTTTTACGCAGAGAAATCTGCCGTGACTTGAAGTAGTATAATATGTCAAAAATGTCAAATGTACTACACCTTGTAGCATTGCAACGCAACAGGACAATGTTGAAACACATTGTACCGCACCTCGTGAAATTGGAACGCAGCAAGAAAGTTTTTGTCAATTTGTTTGATAATACTTTCTTGATGACCAGACACAAAATCACAGAAAAACAACACCAACAAGACTAAACACACAAAACATAATGACAACTGATTCAAACGGCGGGGACTCATTTCTATCCCCCTCGCCTCCCAGACCCGGTAACGCCATTCAAATCATGGCCTCCCAATCTGGCTGATGGAACCCAATAAATCCAGTGACTGCGACAAATTGTTTAGGACGCCAGACAACGACATTTGCCCGGGACCAACGAGAAATTTCCCATTAGACACACACACACACACACACACATACACACACACACACACACACACACACACACACACACACACACACACACACACACACACACACAAGTACAAGTTACTTCTAACGAGGCAGCTGAATTCCTCCCTGACCAACACATCGAAATGGAGACCATCATTGTATACCATTGTATAATGACATTTTTTCCTCATTAAGAAAGACATTTTTTAAATTCAAAAGAGAAATAACGAGAATGGATGACAAATCTTTAAGATTAAACCGCATTTTTATTTATTTCGATTATTTATTCTTTTGTTTCGAGGATAATGGAATAAGCACTCATGTGCTCTCTAATATCCAGTCCCCGTGTGTCCAGTTTTGTCAATTTTGCCATCTGCTCCCACCGACACACAATGGCCTACTCTTACGAAAAGCCGAACAGGGTTTAACGTGTGCGCAAGATGTTCTGTGTGCGTTCGCATACAGGGCCACGGACGGCTTAAAGACTCCCGAAAGACGTTGTGAGAGTGGAGTCAGCACTTATCTTAACTCCAAGGGAAAAATTCCCTTGATCGGTATTCAAACCCGGGTCTTCAGAATGCGAGCGCAATGTTCTAACCACTAGGCTATCGCATGCACACCGGTGTTACGCTGTGTTTGAACACCATCTCCTCCGGGGTAGGAATGCGGCTACCTTATTGGAGGTTAAACAAATGGTGGCGTACACTAAACGTCGCCATTTGCAGCCTCGCAGCTTTAAACATGAGAACTAAAAAACCTTAGCCCTGTTGCTGCCTCTATCCCCAATTGTACCAACTCCCTTCGCCTGTTTAGGAGACGGGAGACATTTTTTCCTTATCATACTGGTTCAGAGTTCTGACATTCATCAATGGCGAGATGTTTTGTATGCGATCGTTTTCTCTCACCACTAAGACAGCCGAATAGAGACTTTGGGCATGGGATCTAAACATGACTCTAGTCTGCTTGTGTTATTTTATACAAGAAAAATTGTCATCCTTTCCTATCAGTACAGACTGGCCTACACATCCAAAACAGCGGAGCGGGTTGTATTGTGTGAGCAAGATGTTCTGGGCACGTTTGTACATAGGACTTGAGTTTAGAGGCTTGTCCGAACAACTTTCAGGACAGTAGAGTTAGTACTGATGTTAACTCCAGGGAAAAATCTCCTCGAATGGGCGTTTCCTTTCGGATGAAACTATAAACCGAGGCTCCGTGTGCGGACGCACGCAGAATGTCTTACACACACGTTAAAACTCGTTCCGCTTTTTGGAAGAGTAGGCCATTGTGTGCTGGTGGGAATGGATGACAAAATTTACAAAACTGCATACACAAAGAGACTGGATGTAAAAAAAAAAAACCACCCACATATGAATGCTTACTTTATCATCCTCGAAATAAAACAATAAATAAATGAATAAATACATGAATAAATAAATAAGTATTGGCGGTGGCTTTAACCCAAGCTTATTTCCATACTGTCAAATCACAAGCACAATGCTCTAACCACAAAGCTATCCTCCCCCCCCCCCCCCTTCAATATTTTCTTAACTAAGACCCAGCATGCACACTGTGTATAAAGAACAAATTGTGACGTATCAGTAACAGCACTAGGAAAAATCCACCCTGCCTATTTACACAGTTCATCTAGCACACACCCCGTCAGCAGACGATCCTTCAGAGATGGAGAACCAATAGGATGGCAAATGCAGAGCCCCAATCAACCCTTGTGAGGAGGTGTTGGATCTCAGCACCCGCCAGTCCGCTGCCCCTCTGGGGTTCTGCAGCCTAGTGGTGGCACCTCACAGCCAACGGTATTGATTACACACACACACACACACACACACACACACACACACACACACACACACACACACAACACACACACACACACACACACACACACACACACACACCACGTTACTGAACACAGAGATAAGAGATAAGAGGACTGGGGTGTATACATCAGGAGACTGGGATGTATGTATGCAAATTGTCCCACCCAGAGTGAGACTGTGCTTAAAGAGATAGCCAGAATGGGAAAAGTGTATTCCAAGAGGGAGAAACTTATGGCGGTTCCTTGGCATGCGATGGCTCCAAGAGATAGCTGGAAAAGAAAAGGGTATTCCAAGCAGGGAAAGTTTATGGAGGCTCCTTGGCATTTGGCATACAATGGCTAAGTTATTATTACGAGAAAAATGAAAAGGGAGAAAATGAAAAAGGGTAAAGATGCTTTTCTTTCATTCTTTGGCGAGAGCTTCAAGGTTTACTAATGGTGAGGTCTCCTTGTGTGCTGCCATTTTTGCCCACCACTGTCGAGGAACACTCTGTGCAGCAAATAGTGTTGTGTGTCATATGAGTGGACACGCATTGTGTTAAAAGCCTGACAAGTCAGGCAAAGCATATGTGAGAGAGAATTGTTCTCTTTAAAGTCTTTCTAGGAAAAAAGGCAGGAGAATGGACGAAGAAGGCAGAAAATAGACAAAACGGTGGTGCCAGGAAGAAAAGAAAGAAGGCAGAAACAAAGACCGAGATAGAAGAGGGAAATCCTAGCGCAGAATTTCCAGAAAGTGGGGATGCCGTTGAGTCTGACAGCCCCCTCCTTTCTCCTGGCATCCCTGTGGGGGGGGGGGGGGGGTACCATATAACATAGAATCCTTTCAAGACAGAAAACTGATACACTTGCAAATGAAGAACCCCAATTACAGATTTTCAAGGTGTCAGATCTCAGCACGCTGTCTCTCTCAGATTCTGCAGCTCAGTCCACAGCCCGCAGTATTGATTACAGCGGCACTGACTACAGAGATCAGAGATTGGGGACTGGACCTTTCAGCCAGGAGAAGGGGATGAATGCAAATAGGCCTGTCCCCAGTGAGACTGTGGTTACTGACACAGCAAGAATGGGAAAACGTATTCTTCATGGGGAAAACTGGGTGGGGAGGGAGGCTGGCACGCAGCAATGCGCTTATCATCATTACAAGAAAAGAGAGAGGAGAAGAGATGTTACAAATCAATAATCATGAACACAGAGAACAGAAAGGAGGACGTGAATTATTTTGGATGTTATTATGTTATGATGTTCTGCACCAGTGGGTATCCAGCCTTTGTCCTCTGTGTATCTTTCTGTATCTGTGTGTGTGTGTGTGTGTGTGTGTGTGTGTGTGTGTGTGTTGTTGTGTGTGTGTTTGTGTGTGTTGTGTGTGTGTGTGTGTGTGTGTGTGTTGTGTGTGTGTGTGTGTGTGTGTGTGTGTGTGTGTGTGTGTGTGTGTGTGTGTGTGTTGTTGTGTTTTTCCCCTTAAAATGTTGCCAAGGCCTTTTGAATAAACCATTCTCATTTGCAGTCTCTCTCGCTCACTTGTTGGTTTGCTCTCTTATTAATCTCTTTATTAATGACAATATCCATTTAGGGAAAGGGCTGAATGAAAAAGTATGTTAATACTTACCTATCACCTTTGAAAATAATTAATCTCTCTCTCTCTCTCTCTCTCTCTCTCTCTCTCTCTCTCTCTCTCTCTCTCTCTCTCTCTCTCTCTCTCTCTCTCTCTCTCTCTGCGTTCCCCTATTGAGTGGGTCTTCCCCTGTGCTTGTAACTCTGCAGAGGTCTGCCTGCTGGCTTCAGCCGACACATTCTCACTTCAAAGCAGGACTTTTTTTTTCAGGATGCAAGCTGGGTATGTTTATGTTTCCGTAACTGACCGAAGGGGGCAGGATAGCTCAGTGGTCAGGGCGCTCACTTTCCAAGTCAAGTTAAGCAGCGTCGAGCGTGGTTATCAGTTGGATGGGTGACCTTTGGCACGCCTTGGCTTCAGTACAGCCCCCCCCCCCCCCCCCCCAGTTCACCCAGCTGTAAATGGGTACCTGCCCTCTTTAAGGTCAGGGAAGGTAAAGCAGCGAGGGAGAGGAGATGGGCGCCGCCCTCAACATGCTGGCCCCAAGAAAAGATGATGCCTCTGATGCTTCGCTCCCCTATGACCGCCTCGGTTATGGGACACCTTTACCTTTTTCACCTTTGACTGACCGAATGCCAATATAAATTATGGAATCGTTAACGTGCATATTTGATCCTCTGCGTGTGTATATATACATTAAATTAATCAAGACACTGGCAGGCCTGCACTCCAAGTTGACCTGGGAGATCATGCAGAAGCTGCTGTCGAAATTCGAACCAACGACTTCATGAACTGGCAGGAATGGAAGTCAGGAGGGTATATAACCACTTGGCTACAGCAGCGTTCCACTGTACCTTCTGTGATGTCGTGGTCACAGCGGGGCCAGTTCCCACAGCCCCAAATATTGATCCACCCTGACTACTAAAGACATAGGGGCACTGTGCTGTGGCAGCTGAAGTGGGGGCAGGAAGACATGCAAATAGACATGTCCCCAGTGAATCACCCAAGTTTCTGAGACAGCAACGATGGAATGATGTATCAGATGCCAAATGAACAATCATGGTTTCATTGGCAATGCAGTGAGTCTGTTTGTATCCTTACAAGGAAGGAGAATAAAGAGAGAGTGATAAAGGTTAATCACACAAATAACCCAAGAAAAGGAGGTTGATACGTTTATTCACGTTCACCTTCCCCTGTCCCGTGGTCCCGCAGACCGTGGGGGCACCAATAAGGATTTTGCAGCTAGCTTCCTCCTCCACTTCTCACATTGATACAGTAAAGAGCTCTGGAGTTGTTTGCTATGTGTGGCTTCTGTCGCAGTGTTCTGCATCTGTGAATATCTTTTTGCCGCTTTTAACGGAAAAGAAATGAGACGAGACGTGTACTTCAATTTATTTTATCATCAAAACCAAAATGTGTGAGATTAAAAAAAACAAAAAAACATTACTGCTCACCCATTCGAGCCCATTGTTCCCCTCATCAATGAACAGAATGAGAAATCTCTACTGTTCACCTTCTTAGGTAAAAGGTAAAGGTGTCCTATAACCTATGTGGTCGTAGAGGAGAGAGGCATCAGAGACCTCAGCTTCTCTAGGGGCCAGCATATTGAGGGCGGCGCCCATCTCCTCTCCCTCGCTGCTTCACCTTCCCTGACCCTAAAGAGGGCAGGTACCCATTGACAGCTGGGTGAACTGGGGGACTGTAATGTAGCTAAGGCACGCAAACGGTCACATCCACTTGGTAATCACGCTCGATGCCGCTTAACCTTAGCTTGGGGACAGTGAGCGCTCTGACCACTGAGCTATCCCGTCCCTCTAAAAATGTTTTAAAGAATATTCCTCATGCTTCCTCAGTTCAGTACAATAACTTTTGTTAAAAAACTACAACAGCGTCCTTTGAGACTATAACTATTCTGTTGCAGAATATAATCAACTATGTCTATGATATCATACTATTCCTTATGATTATACTACGCTATCTATTATTTCTGTGGTAGCATACCAGCTCTTACTTGATTGTACTATGCACAACAAATATTTATTTACCAAAATGACTGCACTAAAGCAAATCCCTCAGTAATTCTTCATACAGCCAGTCACTGTGGGGGGAGGGGGGGGAGGAAGGGTGGATTGTGCAAGCCTCAGTGGTGGCAGATCACAGCCAGGAGTATTGATTACACCAGTTACTGACTACAAGCACTGGAGATCAGCAGAGTGCATTCTTTAAGCCAGGAGAAGGGGGTGAATGCAAATAGGCCTGTGTGGTTGTCCCAAGTGATTCTACGGTTACAGCGACAGCCGGACTAGGAGGAAACGTATTTCTAAGAGGGGAGAAAGAAACTTTAGGGCTTCTTTGGCGTGCAGCGCAGTGGCGCTGTTGTTATCGTTATTTCTATTTTTATTTTACTGGAGTCTGGAAGTAGAGGCACATCGTTTCTGATCGTTTTTTTTTTGTTTTCGTTCCTCGGCTAGAGCTCTGTGGCTCATCCACGATTAGAGAAAGAGAGGGAGAGGGGGTGAGTGAGTGAGAGAGAGAACACTGAACACTGAAATGGTTTAATGGTACTTCGGCCTTAGGCCACAATACAACCAACTGTGATGTACAGTAATGTAGGAACATGTTGATACATTTCAAAACATACAAAAGTCAAAACTCGGGGATAGACAAAATAACATGAAAAATCGAAAACAAAATCACTTAAAGATCAAGACACCTTGAAAAGAAACTAGCGTTGTGCAATGTGATCATGTGCTTGACCCTGGCTGAAAATCCAAGACATCTGGAGTGCACTATCAAAAGGAAGAAATAGCAACATCAGCCAAGCTAACACACATTATCTCAAAACATTATCAATTTCATACAATATATCTCTTTCTTCTGCTAACTGAACGGAAGACATATCGGGAGACACTGTGCATCTGGTGAATGTTTGACATTTGCAGCAACACTTGGATGGGAACTTTCGTTAAATTCCCCAGGAATTTACTTGAGAGAAAATGAGAGAGAGAGAGAGAGAGAGAGAGAGAGAGAGAGAGAGAGAGAGAGAGAGAGAGAGAGAGGAGGAGAGAGAGAGAGAGAGAGAGGGGTACCAATAAGTAAAACTTATCTATTTTATCTGTAAGTTGAAGTGCAAATAAGTCACATTTGTCTATTCTATCTATAAGTCAAAGTGCTGAAAGTAACTTTTGTCTATTCTCTCTACAAGTCAACGTGCGAATAAGTAAAATGTATCTATTCTTAGTGCGAATAAGTAACAATTTATCTATTCCATCTATAAGTCGAAGTGCAAATAATTAGCATTCATCTATTCTAGACAGTCTACAGACCACACGAGTGACACCCCCCCCCCCCCCCACCCTGCCCCCTTCCGTATCTAAGTCTCTATATCTAAGTGTGCCCTCATAGGAAAAAGCTACGGTTCTGACAAGGGGTCAGAGGAATGCCTCCTCTCATGGTCCCCTGAATGGTGATATACCCCCACACGGCCATCAGTGCATACAAAGGAGACAGCAGCAGCAAGTTCAGACAGTGGAACCCCATCGCTTCCAGTGTACTGCTTGTGATGGTCTATTAGATGTGTGATGAAGATGGCAAGACAGAGAGATATCGGGGGGGGGGGGGGGGGGGAGAGAGAAGATGGACAATGATGCCAGAGACTTTTTAAGGTCGGCATTGTGTACTGAAGGGTCTCCGTCCCTAAATCGGAAATCTCCGCTGGGACGTTAATGTAATCCCAACACTTGAGCAAAATGTTTCTGGCGACCAATTATACTGACAAAACCCTAGGGTGTAGCAGTTTCTGTCAGTTTAATACATCACTTACTGTAGACATTACATGTGCGCGTGCATATGTTTATTCGTACACACAGACAACGTGCGCGTGTCGATATTCATTAACAACTCATTACTACTCTCTCTCTCTCTCTCTCTCTCTCTCTCTCTCTCTCTCTCTCTCTCTCTCCTCTCTCTCTCTCTCTCTCTCTCTCTCCTCTCTCTCTCTCTCTCCCCTCCCCTCCCTCCCTCCCACCCTCTCTCTCTACTTCACTCCCCCTCCCCCTCTCTCTCATTCATTCATCCACTCTCTTCTCTCATTTTCTCCCTCTTCCTCGTTTGTTCTCCCTCATCATATCTCTATCGTTATATTTCAAGTCTTTTTAGGGAAAAAGGCAAGAAAGTGAACAAAGAAGACAGAAAATAGAGAAAAATATTAGGTGACTTAAAGAAAAGGAACAAAGCAAGGCAGAAACAAAAAGAGAGGGATAGAAAAGAGTGAACTGGAACCGATCTATCCAGAAGGTGAGGATGCTATCCATGCTGATCATGTACCCAAATCAGTGTTTTTTTCTGGAATAAATTTGACTTTAACAGGCACCTGTATATCACCACAGGGAATAGATGTATTAGTTCATGGTACAATCTATCAAAACCTTTAAGAACAGAAACACTCCTAAAAGAAACCTTTTCAGCTGCAGCATTCATATACACCACACATACTTTATTTTTTGGCCAAGAAATACCAATCTGGGGGGAAAACTATCATCACCAAAACAAAACCATAGCGTTTTCCAAGACAGCAACAAAAGGAAGAGCTAACATGAACAATCTTCGTCCGTAGGGGTTTGTGTGTGTGTGTGTGTGTGTGTGTGTGTGTGTGTGTGTGTGTGTGTGTGTGTGTGTGTGTGTGTGTGTGTGTGTGTGTATGTGTGTGTGTGTGTGTGTGTGGTGTGAGTGTGTGTGTGTATGTGTGTGTGTGTTGTGTGTGTGTATGTGTGTGTGTTGTGTGTGCGTGCGTGCGTGTGTGTGTGTGCTAGTGTTAGTGAGAACAAGCATTCCCCATTCCCGGCGGTACTTCCCAGTGAATTAAGAATTCCTATCCCCTTCAGAATCTGACCTCTCCCAGTCACCTCACTGGCTCACTAATGGACACCAGCCCGCATCTCTGGCAGGGTGTGGACAGAGTCTACAGCTGCCAGCCTGTGTGGAATTAGAGATTCCAGTACGTGCTGTGGTAGATAGGACCATGGTTACCGTGATGGTGCCGTGTTTTTTTTCTCCATTTTTTATGTTTATTTACTAATTCATTCGTGATGGGCACGACAAAGCTTGTTAGCTTAGAATTAAGATTACTGTGGTGAGTCTGGCTCGTGTGTGACTGGTTTGTGGGTTATCTCTGTCACAATTGTTGGGTGTTTTTTTTTAAAGTTTAGGTCGCAGAAATTACGAGTTACTAAAACTATATATTGTGATTATAAATTAAAGAACACGTTTACTCTACCTCGTCAATCTAGTTCCTGAAATAAACATAAAAAGCCAAACGATATTACAAAGATTACTTTTTCCAGAAAGCGTCTTCTAAGCTCAGCATAGTTTTGAAGTACCACAGTTTATGCCCCAAAACAATACTAAAATCAATACTAACAACACTAAAGCAACACCGACTGGTAAACAGACTATGCACCAAACACATCAATCAACTCGCACATTAAGGGGAAGGTGGGGGAGTGGATACTGAGTGTTCACACAAAGGGAAGGCGATTTTGGGGGGGGGGGGGTTCCTCGGCTAGAGCTAGATTAACCAATGCTGAGATTCTGCCACTGCCCCCGTGTTTGCCCATCATACAAGTAACCGCATTCCATCTTTGAGGATGATGTCTAAACATGACACCAGCGTGCATGAACTTGTGTTTTTAAAATTTTGTCATCCGTGCCTACCAGTACGCAATGGCCTACTCTTCCTAACAGCGGAACGGGGTTTAACATGTGCGCAAAACGTTCTGCCTGCGTTCACACACACAGGACTTTGGTTTATAGTCTCATCCGAAGGCCTCTCAGGGGAATGGAGTCAGCACTGACGCTAACTCCAAGTGGGAAAACATTCCCCTTGAATGCATGCCTCGGTGGTGGCAGTGGCTAAAACCCGCGGTCCTCAGATCACGAGCTCCACGTCTCACCACTCGACTACCCCCCCCCCCCCCCCCGCCATGGTATCAACACCACCACCCCTAAAACCAACCGAAAAAAAAGACAGAAAGAGAGACTGTGGAGACAGCCAATGGCCAAGACGCTACGTAACGCTGACTCACTGTCCCAGTCTGCCATTCCCTAACCTGACGCCAGTCCGGCTGGCCCCCGCCATTCAAATCGACAGAGGCAAAGCTTTCCTGATGGAAGCCCATAAATCTCGCGGCCTGGGACCAAGTGCTTACAGCGCCTGAAGGCAGCAAGTCGTCAGGAGCGATAGGGGAAATTTCCTATCAGTGCCCAGCAACAGGGGGCGGGGTAGCTCAGTGGTCACAGCACTCGCTTTCCCCAAGCTAAGGCGAAGCAGTATCGAGTGTGGTTACCAGTTGGATGGGTGACCGTTTGCGCGCCTTGGCTTCAGTACAGCCATCCCTCCCCTCCCCCCTCCCCCAGTTTACCCCGCTGTAAGTGGGTACCTGCTCTCTTTAGGGTCAGGGAAGGTAAAGCACCGAGGGAGAAGAGATGGTCGCCGCCCTAAATATGCTGGCCCCTAGAGAAGCTGATGTCTCCGATGCCTCGCTCCCCAACGACCATATAGGTTACTGCTTATTCATGTGTGCTTATTCCATTATCCTCGATATAAAACAATAAATAAATAAAAATAAATAAATGGGTGACTGCGCACCTTGGCTTCAGTATAGTTCCCCCAGTTCACCCAGCTGTAAGTGGGTACCTGCCCTCTTTAGGGTCAGGGAAGGTCAAGCAGCGAGGAAGAGGAGATGGGCGCCGCCTCAATATGCTGGCCCCTAGAGAAGCTGAGGTCTCTGACGCTTCACTCCCCTTATGACCACATAGGATATGGGAAACGTTTACCCTTTTACCTTAAAAAGAATGCAAATTTCGATATTTTGTATAAATGATCAGAAAATGGGCATATCGTCATAATCAAACAGAGAGATCAATTGAAGAGAGTCTAGTCATATGACCTGGAGATTGACAAATTAGTTATCGAGACAGAGGCTTCAAGACAAACCTAAATCAGAGACGACTATCCCTCATGTCAGTTACTAGTGCGGTAAAGAAAATGTTACTGGTTCCGAAAAAGACATTGCATATGAGCCTGGCAAATACATTTAAAAATATTGATAATGCTAGTAAAACAATAAAGATAACAATGATAAAGATAATGATAATGATAATATTAGTTCAATTCTGGAAATTTCATAGTGCTGAATCTCGTAAAGCAAAGAAATCAAAGCGCCTGCATTCAAATCATTCACATGCACGCGACCGTTCATCATAGAAGATTAACAGATTTTAAATTTAGACACTGACAAGCAAGCACGCACACGCACGCACACACACACACCACACACACACACACACACACACACACACACACACACACACACACACACACAACACACACACACAAGAGGGAGAGACAGAGAGAGAGACAGGCAGAGAGAGAGATCTGTATAACAGGATGTCAAACACGAGAGAGAGAGAGAGAGAGAGAGAGAGAGAGAGAGAGAGAGAGAGAGAGAGAGAGAGAGAGAGAGAGAGAGAGAGAGAGAGAGGAGAGAGAGAGAGAGAGAGAGAGAGAGAGAGAGAGAGAGAGAAGACGAGAGAGACGAGAGAAGAGAGAGAGAGAGAAGAGACAGAGATTTGATTTGATTTGATTTGATTGATGATTTGATTTGATTTATTCTTTTATATCGAGGGTAATGGAATAAGCAATCCTATGCTTTTTTACATCCAGGCCCCGTGTGTATGCAGTTTTGTAAATGTCATCTGTCATCTCTCTCTCAGATATATATATATATATATATATATATTTATAACAGAATGTCAAACACGAGAGAGCGAGAAAACAGAGAAAGAGAGGCAGACAGACAGAGACAAACAGAGAGAGAGAAGACAGACAGAGCCAGAGACATCTATAACAGAATGTCAAACACGTACATGCACTTCTTAACTCCAGTTTTTAATGCTGTACTTGTGATTGTCCCCAATCTCTCTTCCTCTAAAAACTGACGCAGTATGCAAGCATCAACTCAGCAGCAGAAGGAGGCAGTTATTCTTGGACAGGCCACACGTACATACAGAGTCAAACTCGTAAAGAAGAATATTGAGATGTTTATAGCTTTTGGTGCCTTTCATGTCTTCTCTGCACGACATCATCTTAAAAACTTCAGTGCACTTTCTTTTTTTACCATGTTCGGGCACAACAGCAGGTCAAAGTATAACCTCGGGTTATAGTCCTCTGAAGAGCTTTCGGGGACAGTAGAGTCAGTAATGATGTAACTTTAGAAGGGGGGTGTCCCCTTGAACGGGATTCAAACCTAGGCCGTTAGATCGCCAGCGCAAAGTTCTAACCACCATGCTGTTATTTTTCCCGAGCAGAATATCCAGAGAGGAGAACAAAAAGTACAACATAGCTTCGTGGTCACAACACTCGCTTTCCTCAAGCAAAATATCAAGTAGCATCGAGCGTGGTTACCAAGTGGATTGGTGACCGTTTGTGCGCCTTGGCATCAGCACAGTACTCCAGTTCACCCAGCTGTGAATGGTACCTGCCCTCTTTAGAGTCAGGGAAGGTAAAGCAGCGAGGGAAAGAAGATGGGCGCCGCCCTCAATATGCTGGCCCCTGGAGAAGCTGAGGTCTTTGGTGCCTCGCTCCCCTCCTTCGACCACACAGGTTATGGGAATAACCTCCAAACAATTGAACAGCAGAAAGCGCAAACTGAAGTGATACGGGGAGTTCATGTGAAACCCTGACTGGTGAAGACTGTTCTACAGGGAACAGCACAGGAAGGGAGACGAAGAGGCAGACAGAGAAAGTGAAGGGAAGACAACATCAGAGAGTGGACTGGCTTTGGGTGGAACGACTTGCTATGGAAAGCTGAATGGAGGAAGCTTGCAAAATATTTAATGGTGTCCAACGGTCTACAAGACTAGGATATAGGTGAAGGTGAAAGTGAAACACTACAAGTCAGCTTGACCAGACACACGGTTGCAAATATTCCAGCAAGCTCTCTTCCCTTCAACTACACAACCTGCAAACAGCACAGTGCAACAAGAAACCTTAACAAGGCAGACATGGTGAACCGAATCAAAACAAACCAAAATGACCTCACACACAGACAGAAATTAAAAGAAAAAAACACAAAAATACATGGACAGACAGACAAAGCCATTAGCAGGGGCCGGATCCGCACATCAAGCAGCATCGACCCAAAGCTGACCAGGTCCATCCACATCCACCGGAACATTCCAAATGAAACACAACACGCTGACAGAAACCGATCCGAGTTCCTTCCCTTTACCGCGGCCATTTTCTAAAAATCCCCGCATGGCTGCTGTGCGTGCTGTGGTCTATTTGGCCTCCTTCGTTTCCTTCTGTTTACGTCATTCCTGCTTGCAGTTAGGGCATCACGTTTCTCAGGATTCACATTAAGAAGCGGCAACACACTATACATAATTATACACAAAAGGCACCTGCATTAAGGTAGTTATCTGCATAATATATAATCTCCACAGATGTGGAACCAGACAGATAATTATTGTTGAAAAGTGTGGCTTTGGAGCGAGGGGAGGGGGAGGGGGAAGAAACAAAAACGGGAACAGTTTCAGCAAGATGCACTTTCCAAAACTGACATCGTGGTCTAATAATAATAATAGACACATGAATATCAATACCGAGAAAAAATAATGATCTGGAAATCAGAGCTATGCGGGGACGAACACTACAGCCGAGTGGTAAAGACCGTATGACTTCAATCTCGTGGTCTATGAAGTCCTGGGTTCGGATCTGGACGTCAACGTTCAGTGAATTAAGGGCGGGAATTTTACGATCTCCTAGGTCAACTCCAAGTGCAGATTTGCCAATCCTGAATTCCCTTATGTATTTACACATGCAGAAGATCAAATATGCACGTTAAAGATTCCGTCATTCATGTCAGCGTTGAGTGAGTTGCGGAAACACGAACCTACCCAGCATGCAAACTTTGCGATGAAATGAGCTGCTCCGGTCAGAATGTGTGGGCTGAGGCCAGCAGGCAAACCTCCTGGAGAGTGACAAGCACAGGAGAAGACCTGGCACTACGCACCAAATCCAATCCAATCTTCTTGTTTATAGCCCTACCGACCACACACTACGCACTCCACCCAGTTAGAGAATTCAGAAAAAAGAAAACTAGACACTCACCACCCTCATTCACCCCCACCCACCCCACTCCTTCAGAAAAGAGTATGGAGATATCACTTGAATGGGTGGATTGGTAGTCTAGAGGTAACTAACACACCTGCCTAGAAAGCGAAAATCACGGGTTCGATCCCCGTTTTTGCCCGAAACTTGTCTATCCACTAGACCGTGAGTCATGGTCTGGGTGCTCATCTTTCCAATGAGACGGTACACCAAAGTCCCATGTGCAACGCTCAATCAGCACACGTAAAAGATCCCACAGCAATAAAGAGAGCTGTCCTTGAAAAACAATTCCTGTAGGTAAGATGCCACTACTGATAGGGACACAAGTAACTTGCAAACAGGAAAAAATAAAAGAAAAAAATTGGTGGTGCTGCTGTTGTGACGATGCGCTCTCCCCAGGGAGAGCACGCACCCTGAATGTCGTGCTGAAAAAATTAAACTGCCATGACTGAAAAGTGGTATTCAATTCAATTCAAATCGATTCGAAAGACGCCTTTTGACTGACATTTGAATTGAATGACAACAGCAACAAAAAAAACCGACACCATACCATGTTGATAAGAGCCCCTTACGTCATGACTCATTCCCCCCCCCTCATTTTTAGCGACATAAACGACATCTTTCCCGCGCGCGCCATGCACATGGTCCAAGCTTAACCTCCCCTGACAGACCCCAATAAATCTGATTGGCCCAGACAAAGTGAATGAGACGCCGAAGACGAAATTTGTCAGGGACGCTACGGAATTTTCCAATTACAGAGGCACGCAAAACAAATTAGCTCTGACGTGTTTCTTGAATTATTTCGGAAAGCAACCAATGTATTCTTGATGTTGTTTTCTTTTTCTTTCTCTGCTGTAAGTGTAAGAAAAAGGTAAACAAACACAAAACCTTGTCCAAGCCAATTTCTAAGAGACAGGGGAAAAACTCATCCGACAAATCTTCACTCTGTTAGCTTCACCTTAATTTATTAGATTTACAATCAAACATGCCTGTGAATGACCATGATTAATTTAGCTGATCTTTATTTTTGTTCCCTGTATGTTTAAAATGCCATGCTTTAAACATGCTTTAAAACATAATGTAAGGGAATGGCGGGGGGGGGGGGGGGGGCGCAAGGATAGCCTAGTTGTTGGAGTGCTGGGTCACGATTTCACTATCTGTTGACCCGGGTTCGAATCTCGTTCAAAAAGATTTTTCCTGTACAGCTAGTTAACATCAGTGCCGACTCCACTCTCCCCCAAAAGTCCTTCAGATGAGACTATAAACTGAGGCCCCGTGTGCGAACGCACGCAGAACATCTTGCGCACACGTTAAAACCCGTTTCGCTTTTCGGAATAGTAAGCCATTGTGTGCCCGTGGGAACGGATAGCAACATTTACCAAAATGCATACACATAGGGACTGGATGTAAAAAAGCACACAAGCGCTTATTCCATTGGAGTTAACATCAGTGAAAACTCCGCTATCCCTCAAATTTGGGTGTTTTTTTCGGATGAGACTATAAATTGAGAGCCTGTGTGAATACACACATAAACATTTTGCACACACGTTAAAATCCGTTCTGCCTTTCGAAAGAAGGCCAAGCGTGTCGGTAAGAACCGATGCCAAAAAGAAAAAGAAAAAAGAAAAATAGGCACGCACAGTGATGCTGTGGATAGACACCATCTCCAAAAGTCGGAATGCAGTTACCTTAATGGTGAACAAAACACGGTCGCATACACAAACATCTCCCTTTGGAAAACCTCAGAACTCTTAGCCGAGGAACGAAAGAAAAAATAAAACAAAAAAACCCAAAGGACAAAGACATCCACAACTTTCACTTCATTTTTAAAAGATATTTACGCTAAGTGAAAACGCTCCATTCAAATTTGTATGAGGACAAGCTGTTACCCATGAAGCAGACCTCTCTCTCTCTCTCTCTCTCTCTCTCTCTCTCTCCTCTCTCTCTCTCTCTCTCTCTCTCTATCTCTCTCTCTTCTCTCTCTCTCTTCTCTCTCTCCACGTCGCTGGAATGGTCCATTGGAAAGGCAATCGCTGATACGAATGGTTTCAGTGCCGTCGCAGTAGCCACCAGAACGTTGCCACATACAGTCCCCAACAGCCCTGGGGACTGCATTTTCTCGTCAAACTAGGTTTAAAAAAAGAAAAAAAGGGGGGGGGGGGAGGAGGGGAGAGGCAGGCAAGGCTGGGATCAAACTCCCAGAACCTCACGGACTACTTGATAGCAAGGTGAGCATCTTAACCGTCCTGCTACCTTCCTTCTATAAAAGAGATCAGATTTATAAAAAAAAATAAAAATTAAAAAAAGCAGAGATGTATCAGAAGTCCGGAGAACATCATCAACCTGGCTACTGATAAAACTGATACACATCCATCAATCAATCATCAGTCTGATCTTGCACGAAGCCATGAGGAGAAGGAAGGAGATGGAATTTCTTCGTCCCCATCAAAGAGACTTGTTTCTACGGCAGAGAATAAGTAAGTTAAGACCCTTTCTCTGTCGAAATGACAGACAGCTTAAGGGCAAGGAAATAGGATTTCAAGATCTGTGCATGTGATTGGTTTTGGTTCTTTCTTTTGGTTTGTTTCTCTTTGCTTGACTTACTGACTGGCTGGCTGGAAATAAAGTCTGAATTGTGCAAGTGGAGAGAGAGAGAGAGAGAGAGAGAGAGAGAGAGAGAGAGAGGAGAGAGAGAGAGAGAGAGAGACAGAGACAGAGACAGAGACAGAGAGACAGAGAGGGTGAGAGAGACAGAGACACAGAGAGAGACAGAGAGAGAAAGAGAGAAGAAGAAGAAGAGAAGAAGAAGAGAAGAAGAAGAAGAAAGAAGAAGAAGAAGAAGAAGAAGAAGAAGAAGAAGAAGAAGGAACCCTAGGCTCAGGCCCTGTAGTTTAGTTTTCAAGTACAGCAATACGCAGAAATGTAACACACACACACACACACACACACACACACACACACACACACACACACACACACACACACACACACACACAACATACATACATACATACATACATACATACATACATACATACATACATACATACATACATACATACATACATACATACATACATACATACATACATCGCACACGCGCACACGCACGCACGCACGCACACACGCACGCAAGTACGGAAACCCAGAAACTCAACGCTAGAGTGGCATTTTCTGTTTGGTTGTTCACTTTGTTGTTGACTTTCATTAATTGTTCCTTGGCTCCAACTTCAAGGTTCACCAATGATGGCATTTTGCGTATGCAACTGTTGTTGTTGGGTTGTTTTTTTGAGGGGGGAGAGAGGGTATGCTCACCATGAAGGCAGCCCTTTCCGACCTCGGTGACAGGCTGAAGTTGATATAATGAGGACTGGCTGCCACGGCCTAACCATTGATAGCACAGAATTTGTTTTAAAGCAACAACAACAATGGAAAACCCATTTTTAGTAAGTATTTTCTCCTCGCCCCCTAACTTTTGCTCTTCAAAACATTTATTCTAGCAGTGAGTATAATCATAGTCCACTCTCTTTGCCATCGCACTCGCCATCCCTCCTCCAACATGTCTCCCTGGAGTTCAGCATTTCCATACATGACCTCCTGTCACTCCAAACAAGGGCTGGGGAGCTATCTATCCAACAAAAGTACCCAGTATAGGCAAACAGAGATCACATTGGGGAGGTAGGGGGCGGGGAGGGGAGGGGAGAGGGGGACGAGACAGCCTAGTGGTTAAAGCTTTGGCTCGTGACCCGACAGTCCTGATTTGAGTTACCCCCCGAGACACCCGTTCGAGGGCATTTTTCACCATGGAGTTAACATCAGTACTGAACCACTCCCAGAAAGTCCTTTGGGGGAGACTATAAACAGAGGCCCGCGTGAGCAAACGTACACAGAACACCTTACCCACACGTACAAAAAAACCGCGTTCCACCGTTTTTGAAGCGTAGGCCATTTCGTATTCGGATGACAGCATTGACAAAACCGCATGTGTGTATGTAAAGAAGAAAAAGCACACAACTGCTTCTTCCTTAACTTTGAAGGAAAAGAATTGAAAATGGAAACGTTCAAAAAAATGGATAAAGAAGGAGAGGAAGCTATCCTTCAAACGCAGTGACCAATACCATTGGCCAGGTCTGCCGCAGACAGTCAAAGTGTCCACAATGTCGCCCCGCTGTCTCCAGGAGCACTGTATTGTTTTGCATTTTGTTGTATTAATTTGCATTGTACTGCATCGCATCAGACTGTGCTGTACTGTGCTGTCATGTGTTGTGCTGTAGTGTAGTATAGTATAGTATAGTATGTATGTACAGTGTAGTGTAGGTAGGTGTAGTGTAGTGTAGTGCAGTGTGCAGTTAGTAGTGTAGTGTAGTGTAGTGTAGTGTAGTGCAGTGCAGTGCAGTGCAGTGCAGTGCAGTGTAGTGTAGTGTAGTGTAGTGTAGTGTAGTGTAGTGTAGTGTAGTGTAGTGTAGTGTAGTGTAGTGTTGTAGTGTAGTGTATAGTGTAGTGTAGTGTAGTGTTGTTTGCGTCTATATTTTGTTTCCCTAAGAGGCGCTGTTTTCCCAACAATTTTTCACAGGAACGGTCTTCTTGCCGTGGGTTCTTTTACATGCGCAAAATACATGTTGCACACGAGACCTCAATTTATCACGTCATTCGAATTAATAGCCCTCAGATCCCAACCTAAGATCTAGTGGGAGGGAGGGAGGAGAGAGGAGGAAGAGAGAACGGAGCAATGAACAATGAACAAGATTTATTCTTCAGGCCACCAGCCCCAAGAATGGGGTAAACAAAGCACAGCAAAGCAAAGGAAATAATGCAAAAATAAAATAAAACCTCATGACATATGTGGCAGCTGCTAAAACATATCAAGTGTGAACATGTGTCCTTTTAGATTAAACTGACCTCTTTTAAATGATGTTATTTTGTTTGTCAAGTCTCCAAGTTTTCAACAAAATCCTGCCTTATTTTTAAGGCATTGAAAAGATATAAACTAGCTTACGAATGGTAAATACAGAGCCAATTTCAACACATTTACGTATGGCTGATCGATTGGCTGATCAAGTACTTATACCTTAGAGAGAGAGAGACAGAGAGAGAAAGAGAGAGAGAGAGAGAAGAGAAGAGAAGAGAAGAGCAGACAGACAGAGACAGAGACAGGCAGACAGACAGACAGACAAGACAGACAGACGAGAGAGACAGAGAGACAAAGCGACAGAGAGACAGAGATACAGAGATACAGAAAGAGACAACAGAAATTCAAATGGGCATCTTCTTCTTCGACGAACGATCAAAACAGCAAAAACTGACGTATGTCCTACGAGCGAAAATGCGTTGCGCTGCCCTTAAGCACCTTGACGCGCCTCTGTCTTTGGCAGGAAGGACGGGAATATCGGCAAACGGGGGATCGAGCCCTCCACTTCTTGTTTTTCTAGACAGGCGTAGTATCTCTGAAACCATGCAAATCCGATGATGCTATTATTTGGCCTTTGGGGAATGTTCAGACAGCAAAATGTGACTGTGATTATCAGGGGACGGATGAAATGGCGTTTAATTCGATTCTATGTGGTCAGTTATACAGAGGGGGGGGGGGGGGGGGCGAAGGAGAGAGGGGGAAAGAGATAGTCTCTGTTTTGACAGACTCAGACCAAGAAGGAGACAGAGGAATGGGGTCCAGAAAAATTCAGGAAAAATATACTGTGTAACAAAAGAAATGGAAACACTTAGTGCTAAGTGTAACACCTATGCTTATAAAAGAAATTGCCAGTTCAAACATCAAGACAATGCAAAAAATTAGTAGGTAAGTATGCATAACATGCATACTTACGCACATGCACATACAAGCACATATACACACAAAAGTGTATGTCCGCATACACACATTCCTCTCAAACACACACACACACACACGACACACACACACACACACACACACACACACACACACACACACACACACACACAAAAACATCAAAAACAATTACTAGTATATATATATATAATATATAAATACAAAAAACAAACAAACACATACACACACACCCCTCTTTGGCTGTTTATCAGTCAGTGAGTCTCTCTCTCTCTCTCTCTCCTCTTCTCTCTCTCTCTCTCTCTCTCTCTCTCTCTCTCTCTTCTCTCTCTCATGTGTTGTTCATTGTGTGTCGTCTCTCATCTTGTTCTCGTCGTTGTCATGTGTGTGTGTGTTTGTGTGTGTGTTGTGTGGTGTGTTGTGTGTGTGTGTGGTGTTGATATTGATGTTGTTTATTCATGGATGATTTGAATGTAAGCACTTTGATTAGTTGATTTACAAGATTTAGTGCTATGTAAATTTCATACATCATTATCATCATCATCATCATCATCATCATCATCATCATCATCATCATCATCATCATCATCATCATCATCACCATGTAGCCGACAGACAGACAGCTGGCCCCCAGACGAACATTATCTGTGAACTGGGATCTGGGAAAGAAGCAACAAGGAGAGAGAGGAGGGAGCGAGGAGAGGGGGTCGTTGCAAAACTGGAGAGGTTGGAGAGAGAGAGGGGAGGGGGGGGTCGGAGCGTTGTGGTGGGGGTGTCGGAGGGGAGGCAATGACTACTAGTAACAAAAAAATTGATTGATGATGGTCTACTGACTTGTATTGACACGTCAGAAGAGCAGAAAGTCGGACTAGTCTTGAAGGTCGTAAAAGTGGGAAGTGGAATCAGTGTGATTTGAGAGAAATATATTTTGTTTGGTGTGTGTGTGTGTGCGTGGTGGTGATGTGTGTTGTGTGGTGTGTGTGTGTGTGTGGTGAAGTTGTGTAGTGTTATGTGTGTTATATGATGTGTGTATGTAGGTGAGTAAATGCATGTGTGTGTACAAAAAGGCTTATGTTGTAATGAGTATCCCTGACGATGTGTTAATTACGTAAGTGTGTGTGTGGTGCTGGCGGTGATGGTGTGTGTGAGGTGTTGTGTGTGTGTTATAGGAGTGGTGTGCAGGTGAAGATGAGGTGGTAGAGACCAATAAACGATGAAATCGGACCACTGTAAAGCAGGCGAGGGGGGGGGTGGAGAGGGGGGGGTGGTAGGACGGAACATCTTTGGTGCCAGAGTCTCAGAGATTGACGGAAAGAGGATATGCTGCCCCCCCCCCCCTCCTATCCCCCCCCCCCCCCCCCCCCCCCCATGTCAATCATTCCCTAGAGTGGATATCAGACAAACGGTCCTGGGACATATTCTTGTTTCGCTTTGGGCCGGGGTGGGGGATATGGACATGGAAAGAGAAGATAGGATAGAAAGGAAAGAATAAAGAAGAGAAGACGAAGAAGAAGAAGAAGAGAAGAAGAAGAAGAAGAAGAGAAGAAGAAGAAGAAGAAGAAGAAGAAGAAGAAGAAGAAGAAGAAGAAGAATGCAAAAAAGAAGAAGAAGAAGAAGAAGAATGAAAGAAGAAGAAGAAGAAGAAAGGCAAGAAGAAGAAGAAGAATGAAAAGAGAATGAGAGAGATAGAAAAGAAAGAAGAAGAAGAAAAAGAAACAAGAAGAGAGAGAGGAGGGGGAGGGGAAAAAAAGAAAAGAAGAGAGAGAGAGGGGGGGGATAAAAAAAGAGAGAGAGAGAGATAAGAGAGAGAGAAAAGAAAACAACGACTGACAGATATATAGAGACAGAGACAGAGAGACAGAGAGCTAGAGAGACAGACAGACAGAAACAGAAGAGACAGAGAGACAGAGGGAGACGGAAAGAACTCCAAATGATCACTGCACTTCAGCCTTTGGCCACACAACACGTGAGAGGTGAGAGAGACCACAGACCGAGAGACAGAACACAGACCGAGAGACAGAGACACAGACCGGAGACAGAGAACGAGAGACAAAGACAGAAGATTTGGAACGAACACAGAAAGACTGGCAAGCAGGACAAATCAGCGAGGAGTGTGACATTAATGATAACAATAATCATTGACATATTATTTCTCCGGGGGAACGGGGCTGGGGTGTAGACATTCTGACAGCATGGAGGGGGGGGATGAGGGATAGGTGTGTGGGTGGGGTGGGGGATGGTGGAAGGGTTTAACGATTATTGTGCTGGAAGTCAAACGTTTCTTTCTTCAGTGTTGTGTTGTGTGTGTGTGTGTGTGTGTGTGTGTGTGTGTGTGTGTGTGTGTGTGTGTGTGTGTGTGTGTGTGTTGTGTTGTGTGTGTGTGTTGTTTAGGTAGCAGTCAATAATAATGGATGCAAGAGAGGAAGAAAGAATAGGACAGGGGTTGAAAGATAGATCTGGTGCCATTAAGTGGATGGTGTCTGTTTCTGGTCCATCGATCTGGAATGACCTCCTTCTCTTCCTAGGTTATAAGACACATTTACCTTCTTTTTTCACCTTTCTATGGCATAGGTGTCTATAAATATAAATGAAAACACAAACCAAAACAACAGCCACGGAAAGATAAGTAGAAAACTCAAGATTCAGTCGAGAGTGCGAAAGTAAAACGAGTTCTCTCTTAAGAAGCAAGTGCAGTCGGCAGCATTCCACCCAAAGATTCCACAGGAAACTTCCAGACAAGCAGGCTGGAGCTTTTGTCCACTGAGTGATAACAGCCATATTCTGCATTTTTACATTTTACACCACTGTAAGTCACGGCAGATTTCTCGAGTGAAATTCGGGCTGCTCTCCACAAGGAGAGCACGTCGCCACAAGAGCAGCGCCACCCATTATTTTTTCTTGTCCTGTCTGCAACTGTACAGGAAGAGAGAGAGAGAGAGAGAGAGAGAGAGAGAGAGAGAGAGAGAGAGAGAGAGAGAGAAGAAGACAGACAGACAGACAGACAGACAGACAGACAGACAGACAGACAGACAGACAAGACATACAAGACAGACAGACAGGCAGAGAGAGACAGAGACAGACAGAGACAGAGAAGCACAGAGCAAGACACATAGGAGCAAGAAAGACAGAGAAAAGAGAGAGGAAACAGAGACAGAGAGACAGACAACAGATAGACAGATAGACAGACAGACAGACAGAAAAACAGAAAACAGGGGGAGGAGGAGAGAACAAAATCTTGGGAGGAACATGAGCGACAATCAGCGAGGAGTGTGACATCAATAATAACAATAACCATCCACATGCTTCCTTGGGAAACGGGGCTGAGGGCGTGACATTCTGACAGCAGGGGAAGGAGGGGAGAGAGGGAGGAGGGGAGGGGAGAGGAGGAGAGAAACAAGTGTTTCCTGATTATTACACTGGAAGCCAAACGTGTGTGTGTGTGTGTGTGTGTGTGTGTGTGTGTGTGTGTGTGTGTGTGTGTGTGTGTGTGTGTTTATTCTTTTATATTTATTTATTCTTTTATATCGAGGATAATGGAATAAGCACTCATTTGCCTTTTTGCTTCCTGTCCCCGTATGTATGCAGTTTGTAAATCTTGTCATCTGTTCCCAACGGTACATGATGGCCTATTCTTACAAGAAGCGGAACAGGATTTAACGTGTGCGCAAGATGTTCTTGTGCGTTTGCACATGGGGCCTCGGTTTATGGTATCATCCGAAGGACTTTTTGGGAGAGTGGAGTCAGCACTGATGTTAACTCCAGGTGGAAAATACCCTCGAACGGGAATCGAACTCGGGTCGTCAAATTGCGAGCACAATGTTCTGACCACTAGGCTATCCCTATCACACACACTAAACTGTTGCTTTTTGAAAATTTAATACCCGTCATGGCACAGAACGGTTCCACTTGTCAAAAATCTGGCAAACGTCGGTTATTGCCCGTGGCAAGCTTTGTCTTCCCTTGCCCCATTGGCTTTGTCTCAGCCAATCAGATTCATTGATCTCTGTCAGGAGATATCTCTGTCAGGAGATATTATAGGCCGCTGCAGGTTTTATGTGGGGGGCAGGGTGGATGGATTGGAGGGGGTTGCGTTGTTGGGGGTTCTGACTGTGAAAGAAACCATGGCATCGGAGAATGCTTCGCCACAGAGAGAGAGAGAGAGAGAGGAGAGAGAGAGAGAGAGAGAGAGAGAGAGAGAGAGACAGAGACAGAGACAGAGACAGAGAGAGAGAGAGAGACAGAGACAAGACAGAGACAGAGAGACAGAGAGACAGAGACAGAGAAAGAGAGAGAGAGAAAGAGAGAGAGAGAGACAGAGAGAGAAGAGAGAGACAAGAGACAGAGACGAAGACAGAGACAGAGACAGCAGAGAGAGAGAGAGAACAGAGAGAGAGAGAGAGAAAACAAAACAGGACCAGGACAGAACAGACAAACAGAGAGACAGAGAGAGAGAAGAGAGAAGAGACAGAGACAGAGACAGAGACAGAAGACAGAGAGAGAGAGGAAAGAGCACAAACGGCTCCAAAACGTTTTTTCTTCATAACTCTCATCATTTCTATGGCCTTAAAAAATGAACACAAAAACCCATAAAGCTGTTTTAGCTACCAAGCCACACCAAGCTTTCGTATGATACCCTCCATAATGGACACGCATAACACACGCCCTTGCTCACACGTTTACACTCCTCACTCACGCACGCATGCATCTCTGCGATCCTGTTTATCACTACCCTACCCTCCTCCCCCCTCCCCCCTCGCACCTCCCTTCACCCCTACCCCCCGCCCCTACCCCGCAACCGCCCATCTCCATCCCACCTATCCCCCAATTCTCCAGTTTCACAGAAAATGCTCTAACTGTCCCGGGACGGGGGTTGTGAGTCAGAGGACGATCGATGGAGAAAAGAACATCTCGTTAACCCTCCCCCTTACCACACACACACACACACACACACACACACACACACACAACACACACACACACACACACACACACACACACACACACAACACACACACACACACACAACACAACACACACATCACACTCTTCCCAGATCTCTTTTATTCTTGTTTTTCTTCTGATGTTTTACAACCACCTTCCCCAGCCCCCCATTTCCATAATTGTCCACCATTCTCGCATCTGTCATTTCTCTCTCTCCCACCCTCTTTCCTTCCCTGCCCAATAAAAGATCTCGAGATACAAGGAGAGAGAGAGAGAGAGAGAGAGGAGAGAGGAGAGAGAGAGAGAGAGAGAGAGAGAGAGAGAGAGAGAGAGAGAGAAGAGAGAGAGAGAGAGAGAGAAGAATGAATGAATGAATGAATGAATGAATGAATGAATGAATGAATGAATGAATGAATGATCGATCTTTATTTTTCAATGGGTTACAGAGAAAGTATTTACACACTTTTTTCATCCGGCTTTGCCTGATTAGGGAGTATCTCTTTGCACGAGAGAGAGAGAGGAGAGAGAGAGAGGAGAGGAGAGAGAGAGAGAGAGAGAGGAGAGAGAGAGAGGAGAGAGAGAGAGAGAGGGGGGTGGGGGTGTTATGTAGCGAGAGGTTTCAACACAACGAATTTCATCTGGAGTTTGAAAAAAACAAAGAATGATGATCGTAGATCGATGGTAAGAGGAAACAGCACCTATCTAAAAAAAACGAGGTATGGGGTTCGATTCCTGTGTGAAGTCGAGCTTTTTTACCGATCCACTAGACCTTGAGTACGGGTACTAGTCCTTTTTCTGTATGAGGCACTACATGGAAGCCTCGTGTAGACACACATTGAGTACATGTAACAGAACAACACAAAGAAGACAGATAGATGGCTCTGGTAAAATGCTGTTGAAAAATTCCACTATCATAAAGAAAAGTAAAAAAACAAAAAGAGAGAAAAAAATAAATAAAAAATGCAGAAGGGTGGTGCTGCTCTTGTGTGAACACACTCTTCTCAAGAACAGCAGTACAAAACAATTTCCTCCTTTCAGATTCTTACCTGACTTATTCCTGTACAATAAAATGAGACTGTAAACTGGATGAGACTGTATACACATACACAACAACACACCACACACACACACACACACACACACACACAACACACACACACACACACACACACACACACACACACACACGTAGTCTAGAGGTAACGCGCCTGCCTAGAAAGCGAAAAGTCCGGATCGGAATGTGCGGTGGTTCAAATCCAGTTTGGGCCCAAAATTCTTCCCCCATCCATTAGACCATGAGCGGTGGTGTGGGCGCTAGTCTTTCAGATGAGACGATAAACCGAGGTCCCTGTGTTACACATCATTATTTAGCGCACGCAAAATAACCCACAGCAACAAGAAGGTTATCCCTGGCAAACTACTGTAGAAAAAAACGACTGAGATAGGAAAACAAATACAGTTTCAGACAGGAAAAAGACAAAAAATAATGGGTGGCGCTGCAATTGTGGCGACATGCTTTCCCCGAGGAGAGCAGCCCGAATTAAACGCAGAGAAATCTGCTGTGACATAAAGTGGTATAAAAGTAGAATATGAAAAATGAAAATAAAATAAACACACACACACATCCACTCACACACACATTCAGATACATACCTACACATATACACACATAACACACACATACCCCCTTCCCCCCATCCCCGCATATATCCTCTCCCCTCCCCCCCCCATCAGACAAACAGAGAGAGGCACTTAGCTCTCATTAAAACTGCTCCGAAGGAAACGAGGCATAAAGGACACACACACACACACACACACACACACACACACACACACACACCACACACACACAACACACACACACACACACACACACACACACCAAGCCATGAATACAGGGGATGAAGCGGGAGGGAGGGGGAGAGACATTCCTATAACTGCTCAGAATTAATGGACTCATGAAATCAACCGCTTGGGACACAGAGAAACCATTCGCTTCTGGCTAGTGAAGAAGGCCCCGATTGATAAGAATAAAAAATAAAAAAACAGAGAGAGAGGGGGGGGGAGGGGAGGGAGAGGGAGAGAGAGAGAGAGAGAGAGAGAGAGAGAGAGAGAGAGAGAGAGAGAGAGAGAGAGAGAGAGAGAGAGAGAGAGAGAATGCTTATAATTATGCTCACACGCACACATGCTCTCTCTCTCTCTCTCTCCTCTCTCTCTCTCTCTCTCTCTCTCTCTCTCTCTCTCTCTCTCTCTCTCTCTCTCTCTCTCTCTCTCTCTCTCTCTCTCTCTCTCTCTCTCCCCCACACCCCACCCACACCCCACACTTACTTCAACCGCAAAACTAATTCTAACATCCCTCACAACGTGCATTCATCTCACATTCTGATCACCACACCCTACCCACCTGCTGTTGCTTCTCCAGCCTTGGGGAGGGATAAAGCCAAGTCAAGCCCAAAGTCAAGTCAAGCAAAGTCAAGTCAAAAACATTTTAATCATCCCATGAAAGATAATTACAATACTGACAGGCATATTGATATTAATTGTAATCTCGAAAGACACAAGACAGCTAAAAGGTAAAGGTGTTCCATAACCTGTGTGGTCGTAGGGGAGCGAGGCATCGGAGACCTCACTTCTCCAGGGGCCAGCATTTTGAGGGCGGCACCCATCTCCTCTCCCTCGCTGCTCTACCTTCCCTGACCCTAAAGAGGGCAGGCACCCATTTACCGCTGGGTGAACTGGGGGACTGTACTGAAGCCAAGGCGCGCAAAGGTCACCCATCCAAATGGTAACCACGCTCGACGCTGCTTGACCTTAGCTTGGGGAAAGCGAGTGCTGTGACCACTGAGGTATCCCGTCCCCACAAGACAGCTACATTTCATACATTGCAATATTCCAAGAGAACCAAGTCTCGCTCCTGCCCAGTCACTGCACTGCTGTCTTCAATGACTGTGACCCTCACTCCTCACTAACTCTCTCAGCAGTGGGCATGTTTGCTCATCTTCACACTTCTACACGGAGTCTAGCATCGATCTATTCACTCTAATGCCCTCCTACTCTCTCTCTCTCTCTCTCTCTCTTCTCTCTCTCTTCTCTCTCTCTCTCTCTCTCTCTCTCTCTCTCTCTCTCTCTCTCTCTCTCTCTCTCTCATTACCAAATTGACAACACTGCATACACAAGGGGACTGGATGTAAAACAACACGTGAGTGCTTATTCCATCTCCTCGAAGAGTAAGTATCTCTCTCTCTCTCTCTCTCTCCCCTTACTCTCCTCTCTCCTCTCTCTCTCTCTCTCTCTCTCTCTCTCTCCCTCTCTCTCTCTCTCTCTCTCACTCTCTCTCTCTCTCTCTCTCTCCTCTCTCTCTCTCTGCCTCTTCTCTCTCTCAATCTCTCTCTCTCCCTTTGTCTGTGTCTTTGTGTGTCTGTGTGTCTGTTTCTATCTGTATGTATGTATGTATGTATGTATGTATGTATGTATGTATGTATGTATGTATGTATGTATGTATGTATGTATGTATATGTAGTATGTATGTATGACTGTCTGTCTGTCTGTCTGTTTGTCTGTCCTCCCCCCCCCCTCTCTCTCTCTCTCTCTCTCTCTCTCTCTGGCCTCTATCCCTCATGTCTTTTAACCACACCACCCCGCCTGCCCACCCCCTAGCCCATATCTCTGCTGAACTGGAGATATGTCCCTCAAAAAGATGGCTTGTCCCTTTGTGAGTCACAAAGACGCCAGAGTTAGGAAACAGCTCTTTGCTCGTCCTCTTACCAACCCAATGATTCTCACGCCGGTAGTTTTCTTTCCTTTTCTTTTTGATATGGGGGAGGGGGTGTAGGACAGAGAGAAGGGGATCTTGCATGTATCAGGCTCAAAGTCAACCCTCTACTTTACTTGTGTAATAACCTTCGTACTCTAAATGTGAAAACGGAAAGAACAGGAGTGCTTATTCCATTATTCTCAAAGTAACAGAATGAATAGATAGAGAAATAAAAATCCTGGAAATAAAATGAATTAAAAATAATGTTTTTAAAAAGTCTCCTTGGTCACATTCTCCTGTCCGCCCTTCTCCCCCCACCCCCCATTTTTCCAGAATAAACTTCCAACTTCAGTTTTCTTTCTTCCTATCTCTCTTTTCCTTGTCTCTGCTTTCTTCCTTTTTCTTCCCCTCCACTCCTCCTTGTCTGATTTCTTCCCCTGTTTTAGGTCCATTCTCCTGGGGGTTTTGTCCTCCCAGAAAGATTTTAAAGATAAGAGTTCTCTCCCATGTCGAAGTCGGATGCGCTGGGCCTGACTTGCCAGGCGCCTAACGCAGCGCAGCGCATTTTCGCTGATATTATAAAAAAGAGTAGTTTGCTGTCTGAGGGTTCAAAGAGGAAACTCTACTGCGTTGTCACAAGAATTGAACAACAAACACCATGGCGTATACACGCACGCACACACGCACGCAGCACGCACGCACATACACACTCACACGCGCGCGCGTGCGCGCGCGCGCACACACTCACAACACACACCACCACCCACCACCACCACCACAACCCCCACACACTTACACACTCAAAGTAACCAAGCAATACAGCACTGTCTCTAGCAAGTGGCCTCACGGAGCCCTAAAACTACAGCTAACAGCTGTCGACCACACAGACTGCTGCTATTAAAAGGTAAAGGTGTCCCATAACCTGTGTGATCGTAGGGAGCGAGGCATCAAGGACCTCAGCTTCTCTAGCGGCCAGCATGTTGAGGGCAGCGCCCATCTCCTCTCCCTCGCTGCTTTACCCTTTTCCCTGACCCTAAAGAGGGCAGGCAACCATTTACAGCTGGGTGAACTGGGGGGACTGTACTGAATTGAAGCCAAAGCTGCTATTGGGTTCCGATATTTGCAACAAAGCCATCTGAATGCTGAGCCCTGTATGTGATGGGCTCAGGATAATTGGAAGGGGGGAAGTGATCTGATACACGAGAGGGCACTGAGGAAGAGACAGCAAAACAATCTACAGAAAAAAAGGCAGAGAAGGGGGGGGGTGAGAGTGAGAGGGGGGGTGGTGGAAAAGGGGGATAGAGAAAGGGAGGAAGAGGGGGAAAAGGACACAGAGAGAGAGAGAGAGAGGAGAGGAGGGAGAGAGAGAGAGAGAGAGGAAGAGAGAGAGGTGAAAGAGATGAGAGGAGAGAGAGAAGGGGAGAGAGAGGGGGGGAGAGAAAGACAAAAAGGAAAAACAGGGAGACAAAATACGGGGAGGAGGAGGAGGGAGGAGGGGAGGGGAGGAGAGAGGAGAGAGGAGAGGAGAGAGAGGAGAGAGAGGAGGGAAGAGAGAGGAGAGGGGATTGGAAAGGGTTGGGGTGAAGAGAGAGAGAGAGAAAGGGGAAGGGGAGGGGGGGGGGGGGAGAGTGAGAGAGAGAAGAGAGGAAAGAAAGAATAGAGAGAGAAAAGAGACAGAGAGAGACCCGAAAAAGAAACAGAGAGGGAGAGAAAAAGAAACAAAGGAGAAAGGGCAGAAAGAGGGGGAGGGGAGAGGGGGGGGAAAAGGGGGAGGGGGGAGAGGGGGGGGAGAAAGAAAGGAACAGAGATAGAGCCAGTGAGAGAGGGCAGAGGGAAAACCCGAGAAATACGAGAAAGAGAGATTTCAGAAACAAAGAGAGAGAGAGGGGAGGGGAGAGTGAGAGAGGGGAGGGAGGGGAGAGGGGAGAGAGGAGAGAGAGAGGGAGAGGGTGAGAAAAAAGGGAGAGAGAGAGAGAAGGGGAGAGAGAGAGAGAGAGGGAGAGAGAGATGAGAGAGGAAATAAGGGGGAGAGAAGGGGCGAGAGTGAGAGGAGGAGAGGAGAAAAGGAGAGAGAAAATACAGAGAGAGAGGCTTCCCAAAAAGACCAGAGAGAGGAAAAGAGAGAAAGGGAGCAGCAACAAGATTGATTTGGGTTTGGCAGGGGAAGAGGCAATGGCCCCTTATGAAAAGGAATGGATTAGTGCCGCATAAACAAAAACCCCCTCAATTAACCCTTTTTGGAGAAAGGTTAAATTTAACCGGGTTTGGGGGTTGGGTTTTTTTTTCCCCCCCCTTTTTTTAATTTTTAATGTTTCATGGGGAGGGGGGGGGGGAGGGGCAGATTTTTGGAGACAAAACGGTGGGAGGCGGAGAGACAGGGCATGCTTTCCCACGCCCGAATGAAAAATTTTTCTACACAGAATCCAGCCTCATCATCATAAAGGGGGCTTTTTTTGAGAAAAGATACAGGGTCAAAATAAAAATGGGGAAATTGAAAAGAAAAGCACGCCCCAAAACAGGGCACGCACGTACGCACGCGACACAACAC
>CM060334.1:804835-807335 GCA_030674155.1 Stramonita haemastoma
TTTTGTCTGTCTCCCCCCCCCCCTCCTCTCTCTCTCTCTCTCTCTCTCTCTCTGGCCTCTATCCCTCATGTCTTTTAACCACCACCACCCCGCCTGCCCACCCCCTAGCCCATATCTCTGCTGAACTGGAGATATGTCCCTCAAAAAGATGGCTTGTCCCTTGTGAGTCACAAAGACGCCAGAGTTAGGAAACATCTCTTTGCTCGTCCTCTTACCAACCCAATGATTCTCACGCCGGTAGTTTTCTTTCCTTTTCTTTTTGATATGGGGGAGGGGGTGTAGGACGGAGAGAAGGGGATCTTGCATGTATCAGGCTCAAAGTCAACCCTCTACTTTACTTGTGTAATAACCTTCGTACTCTAAATGTGAAAACGGAAAGAACAGGAGTGCTTATTCCATTATTCTCAAAGTAACAGAATGAATAGATAGAGAAATAAAAATCCTGGAAATAAAATGAATTAAAAATAATGTTTTTAAAAAGTCTCCTTGGTCACATTCTCCTGTCCGCCCTTCTCCCCCCACCCCCCATTTTTCCAGAATAAACTTCCAACTTCAGTTTTCTTCTTCCTATCTCTCTTTTCCTTGTCTCTGCTTTCTTCCTTTTTCTTCCCCTCCACTCCTCCTTGTCTGATTTCTTCCCCTGTTTTAGGTCCATTCTCCTGGGGTTTTGTCCTCCCAGAAAGATTTTAAAGATAAGAGTTCTCTCCCATGTCGAAGTCGGATGCGCTGGGCCTGACTTGCCAGGCGCCTAACAGCAGCGCAGCGCATTTTCGCTGATATTATAAAAAAGAGTAGTTTGCTGTCTGAGGGTTCAAAGAGGAAACTCTACTGCGTTGTCACAAGAATTGAACAACAAACACCATGGCGTATACACGCACGCACCACGCACGCACGCACGCACGCACATACACACTCACACGCGCGCGCGTGCGCGCGCGCGCCACCCACACCCACACCACCACCACCACCACCACCACCACAACCCCCACACACTTACACACTCAAAGTAACCAAGCAATACAGCACTGTCTCTAGCAAGTGGCCTCACGGAGCCCTAAAACTACAGCTAACAGCTGTCGACCACACAGACTGCTGCTATTAAAAGGTAAAGGTGTCCCATAACCTGTGTGATCGTAGGGGAGCGAGGCATCAAGGACCTCAGCTTCTCTAGCGGCCAGCATGTTGAGGGCAGCGCCCATCTCCTCTCCCTCGCTGCTTTACTTTCCCTGACCCTAAAGAGGGCAGGCAACCATTTACAGCTGGGTGAACTGGGGGACTGTACTGAATTGAAGCCAAAGCTGCTATTGGGTTCCGATATTTGCAACAAAGCCATCTGAATGCTGAGCCCTGTATGTGATGGGCTCAGGATAATTGGAAGGGGGGAAGTGATCTGATACACGAGTAGGGCACTGAGGACAGAGCACAGCAAAACAATCTACAGAAAAATAAGGCAGAGAGAGAGGGGGGGGGTGAGAGTGAGAGAGGGGGGTGGTGGAAAGAGGGAGATAGAGAAAGGGAGGAAGAGGTGAAAAGAGACACAGAGAGAGAGAGAGAGAGAGAGAGAGAGAGAGAGAGAGAGAGAGAGAGAGAGAGAGAGAGAGAGAGAGAGAGAGAGAGAGAGAGAGAGAGAGAGAGAGGGAGAGAAAGACAAAGAGAGAAAAACAGGGAGACAAACATACGGGAGGAGGAGGAGGAGAGAGAGAAGAGAGAGAGAGAGAGAGAGAGAGAGAGAGAGAGAGAGAGAGAGGGAGAGGAGAGAGAGAGAGAGAGAAGAGAGAGGAGAGAGAGAGAGAGAAGGAGAGAGAGGGGGGGGGGAGAGTGAGAGAGAGAAGAGAGAGATGTACAGACATAGAGAGAGACACAGAGACAGAGAGAGACAGAAAGAGAAACAGAGAGGGAGAGAGAGAAACAAAGAGAGAGGGACAGAAAGAGGGGGAGAGAGAGGGGGGGGGGAGAGAGGAGGGGGGAGAGGGAGAGAAAGAAAGGAACAGAGATAGAGCCAGAGAGAGAGACAGAGACAGACAGAGAAATACAGAGACAGAGAGATACAGAAACACGAGAGAGAGAGAGAGAGAGAGAGAGAGAGAGAGAAGAGAGAGAGAGAGAGAGAGAGAGAGAGAGAGAGAGAAGAAATACAGAGAGAGAGAGAGAGAGAGAGAGAGAGAGAGAGAGAGAGAGAGAGAGAGAGAGAAGAGAGAGAGAGAGAGAGAGAGAGAGAGAGAGAGAGAGAGAGAGAGAGAGAGAGAGAGAAAATACAGAGAGAGAGAGCTACAGAGACAGAGAGAGGAAAAGAGAGAAAGAGGAGCAGCAACAAGATTGATTGGTTAGGCAGAGAAGAGGCAATGGCCATTATGAAAATAGGAATGGATTAGTGCCAGCATAAACAATCCGCCTCAATTAACCTTTAGGAGAAAGGTTAATTGAACCGGGGGGTTTTATATTTTCCCCCTCTCCTTTATTGATAACTGTGCATGGGAGAGGGGGGAGGGAGGGGCAGATA
>CM060334.1:814835-826364 GCA_030674155.1 Stramonita haemastoma
TGACAGCTGGGTAAACTGGGGGACTGTACTGAAGCCAAGGCGCACAAACGGTCACCCATCCAACACTCTAGCTCCACCTATCAAAACTCACACAATCCCCGAAGTCTGAATGCGGCTACCTTCATGGATGGCCCAAACAGCTGCATACACATAAAAACTCACCATTGGTAAAACTTCAGACTTCCAGCCGAGAAACAACAAAGTAACAATAATTTTCCCCAAACTGAAACAAATACAAAAGAAAACCCGCACACAAAACGTCACTGAGCCCACACTCTGGGTAGGAAGCTGGCAGGAGCCCGAAAAATCTCTATGACTCTGATGAGATTCGAACCTGCGACCATCCAGTCCGAAATCCAAGAAACAACCACTGCCCCAAGGCGGCTGGTCACTTTTATTCCTCACTGATATTATATTTTCATCTCAGGTGGCCATGAACAGCCTGACCTCAAGCCATTGACAGCGCAAAAGCCTGAACAACGAAATAATGAGGAGCGCTTAAATCTCCCACAACAGCCAAGCCAGTTAAAGCTCCAAGTTTAATCCTGGCAAAGCGTCTTCACTGAGGTACTGTCCACAGTGAAAAATGGCACCCAAACCAATTACAATGATCCCTTTTAGAATGGAAAAAGACTTAAAGCGAATCAGTAGGTTATCAATCTCAGGAAAGCGAAACAGACAAATCTGAAAACCAGCCCAAGGTGAAGCTAGATTGATTGCTTGTTCCTGAGCTGAGTTTCAACAGACATGAACTATGAAAGTAGAATTATAATGATAATAATGTTGAAAATAGCAATACTACTACTACTACTACACTACTACTACTACTACTACTACTACTACTACTACTACTACTACTACTACTACTACTACTACTACTGCTGCTGCTGCTACTGCGACTACTACTACGACTACGATGATGATGATGATGATATGATGATGTGATGATGATGATGATGATGATGATGATGATGATGACGACGACGACGACGACGACGATGACGATGATGATGATGATATATACTAATAATAATGATAGTATATTTAAACGGAGCTCCTGTTAATGCAAACGTACACACACACACACACACACACACAACACACACACACACACACACACAAACACACACACAACACACAAACACACACACACACACACACACACACACACACACAACACACACACACACACACACACACACACACACACACACACACACACACACACACACACACACGACCCAGGTAAATTCTAAAAGACATTTCGCTAATGAAAGAAATTGTATTGTCATTAAGTCATAGTCCTATTATCAGGTTCTTATAGTTTAATGATTTTTTTTTACTATTTATATGAATTGCAAAGTTAGTGTTTAAAATGTTATTTCTTTCTTTTCATTATTCTTGTTCTATGGTTTTAATTATTGGTTCTTATAGTTGTTTAATGCAGATAATTAGCTATGTGCTCATCCCAACCCACCCAGCCCCCTCCCCCCTCCATATACACACTTACTCACTCATATAATTATGCTTTCCGTCTGATACCACTATTTAGTGGAAGGACGTTAAACTGAAGGACTAACTAACTAACACACAGGTAAAGATTTGGACAGAATATATCATGTCCATATCCCACACACCGATGTGTAACCTTTGTTTGGAAGAAAGCTCAGGGGTCAGAGCACTCGCTTTTCCCAAGCTAAGGTTAAGCAGTATAGAGCGTGGTTACCAAGTGGATGGGTGACCGTTTGCGCGCCTTGGCTTCAATACAGTTCCCCAGTTCACCCAGCTGTAAATGGGTACATGCCCTCTCTAGAGTCAGGGAAGGTAAAGCAGCGAGGAGAGAAGATGGTGCCGCCCTCAATATGCTGGCCCCTAGAGAAGCTGAGGTCTCTGATGCCTCACTCCCAAACAATCACATAGGTTATGATAAAACACCTTTAACTTTTTACCTTTTTTTGCTTCTAAAATCTGCCAAACACGAATTGTTTCAATGTTGTTTACAACACCAACACCAAAAATGATACAAGAATCTAGTTCATGTTTCCTTTGATGTCATTTTTACCAGAATGGGATTAACCTCAGTCGCTAACCCTGATGTGGCCTCAGTGACAAACAAAGCAACGACAACGACAACAAAGTTCTTTGATGGTTTTTGGGTCCGCATTGGAAATTGTGTACATTCACCCAACATACATAATGTTAACTGAAAAACTCCCTAGAACTGCGATATGTTAACGGTCAATGAAAGGTCGACCTCTTTCGCTTCTTTTCTTTTTCTTTTCTTTTATTATTTTATATCGAGGATAATAGAATAAACAATCATGGGCTTTTTTTCATCCAGTTTTCGTGTGCATGAAGTTTTGTAAATTTTGTCATCTGTTCCCACCGGCACACGATGGCCTACTCTTACGAAAAGTGGAACAGGATTTAACGTGTGCGCAATATGTTCTGCGTGCGTTCGCACACGGGGCCTCGGTTCACAGTCTCATCCGAAGGACTTTTGGGGAGAGTGGAGTCAGCACTGATGTTAACTCCAGGGGAAAAAAACCCTCGGACGGGAATCGAAATCGGGTCGTCAAATTGCCAGCGCAATGATCTGACCACTAGGCTATCCCGTCCCCCCTGTGTATCTGTGTGTGTGTGTGTGCGTGCGTGCGTGCGTGCGTGCGTGCGTGCGTGCGTGCGTGCGTGCGTGCGTGCGTGCGTGCGTGCGTGCGTGCGTGCGTGCGTGCGTGCGTGCGTGCGTGCGTGCGTGCGTGCGTGTGTGTGTGTGTGTGTGTGCCAGAGAAATGATATGATGATCAAAATGCTGGTGACAATCAAATCAGTGGAATCTCTTAGAACTGACACATGAAATAAACTGGCCGATCGTCTTTTTCAATGGATAATCAAACCCTCTTTCTTTCTTTCTTTCTCAGCCTCTTCCTCCTTTTTTCGATGTTTTTGTCTGTTTTTTTTGTTTTGCTTTGTCTTGTTCTACATCTTCTGCTTTTTTCTGCCTCCCCTCCTTCTCTTCTTCTTTTAATAAAAAGGTTTTTAATGCAGGGTCTATTGTAAAGGAAACCAGATAGCTCAGTGGTCAGAACACTTGCTTTCCCCCAGCCAATGTTAAGCAGCATAGAGCATGGTCTCTAAGTGGATGGGTGACCGTTTGTGCGCCTTGGTTTCAGTACAGTCCCCCAGTTCACCCAGCTGTAAATGGGTACCTTCCCTCTTTAGGGTCAGGGAAGGTAAAGCAGCGAGGGAGAGGAGATGGTCGCCACCCGCAATATGCTGGCCCCTAGAGAAGCCGAGGTCTCTGATGCCTCGCCCCCTTTGACCACATGGGTTGTGGGACACCTTGACCGTTTACCTTTTACCTTTTGTAATCGTCTTCCTCATCTTCTCCTTCTCCTCTTATGCTTCCTCCTTCTCCTCCTATACTTTATCCTGCTCCTGTTTCTGTTTTCCATCTTTTCGCAAGGATTTGCAAGAGGTTCATTTATAACGAATATTGTTGCATGTTCCATTACTTGATTGTCCGTAGTCCTGTTCCACAGGTTTGGGCTTTTGCTTGGTACATGTTCACTTCTGTGTGCATATTCTAAACTCAAAAACTATCAATGTTCTTCCGCCTTTTAAACATTTTCAGATTTAAATACGGGGGCTGAATAGCCTGGTGGTCAGAGTGATGCGCTCGTGTTCTGTCGATCAAGGAACGAGTCTCGTTAAGGAGGATTTTTCCTCTGGAGTTCACATTAGTGCCGACTCCACTCCCCTCAAAAGAGACTGAAAACTGAGGCCCTGTGTGCGAACACACGCAGAACATCTTGAGCACAGGTTAAACCCGTTCCACTTTTCGGAAGAGTAGACCATTGTGTGCCAGTGCAAAATGATAGCAAAATTGACAAAAATGCACATACAGTGGGACAGGATGTAAAAAAAAAAAAAGCACAAGAATTCTTATTCCATTATCCTCGAAATAAAAATGATAAACTAAAAAAAAATACCTGGCTCAGGGTTTTAATAACTGTGTGTACTTGTAAACAAAATAGTACTCGATGCTACCCAAACCATGCAATGAAAAAAACCAACGTTTTTGTGAAGAGAAAAGTTTTTACAAAGCCTTGACATACGTTGTCTTATGGTTTTTTCCTCTCTTAAAATGGAACTGACTGGATCTTCGAGTGAGAACAAAGATGGACAACCCTGTGAAAAACAAATGATAATGATGTGACCTACATTTGTTCATTTTTGTTTTGCTTCAGTTTTTTAGTGCTCTTCTCTTTTTCCTTCTCTGATTCCAATTTTCTGGCTATCTTCTGGGTTGTTTGTGGAGTTGTTTTGCTACAAGAAAGCTTTCAGTTTGACACAAATCACGTTTCAAAACAGCAGTCATCCAAGCCTGTTGTGACGCACGTGCCAATCTGTGTGCATTTTGACAAGACTGTCAAAATTTTGCTATGTTCTTTTGCTCCCCCCCAAAACAAAAACCCCGCAAAAACAACCAAATACATTAAAGTGCGAATGACAAAGGCAATACATCATCATCATCAACAACAACAGCAACAACAACAGCAAAGTGTGAAAAACTTTTCAATTCAAGAGATTGACAACATCAATTTTGAAAAGTGATGCAATTACGAAAAGCAGCGATGGAAATTTTGCTCTTTGCATATCAATTGAAGGAATTCAGAACAGACACACTCCCCCCCCCCCCCCCCCCCCCCCAACCATTTTACAGATGAAGCAGCAGAATGGTTAGGGATATTTGGACATGCTGCCAAATGGTTTGTGATGTTTGAGGTTCGAATCTCAAAGAAACTAATAAGTGTACGAGTATAAACAGAATGATGTGAATCACATGAAACTGTTGGCTAGAGGTTAACCCCTTCGCTGCCATGGCGACGAGCTAACCTGTCGGCACCGATGTTCGCTGCCAAGGAGGCCAGACGACTCGTGACTGAACTATCCCGAGTGAGAATATTCATAGCGATGTCTAAAACAGGTCGAGATCTTTATCTGTAAAACATTAAAAAGGAGAGGAGGAAACGGGAAGAGGGAAGAAAATAAAAGAAAAAAGAGTAGGAGGCAAAGATTGTCGCTGGTATTACTGCTATTGCTGCTGCTGCTGCCATTCCTACTGCTACTGTTGCTATCCCTACTTTTGCTGCTGCTGCTGCCATTCCTACTGCTACTGTTACTATCCCTACTTTTGCTGCTGCTGCTGCCATTCCTACTGCTACTGTTGCTTTCCCTACTTTTGCTGTTGTTGTTGATGCTGCGCTGCTGCTGCTGCTGCTGCTGCCATTCCTACTGCTACTGTTACTATCCCTACTTTTGCTGCTGCTGCTGCTGCTGCTGCCATTCCTACTGCTACTGTTGCTATCCCTACTTTGGCAGTTGTTGTTGATGCTGCTGCTGCTGCTGCCAATTCCTACTGCTACTGTTGCTTTCCCTACTTTTGCTGTTGTTGTTGATGCTGCTGCTGCTGCTGCCATTCCTACTGCTACTGTTGCTATCCCTACTTTTGCTGTTGTTGTTGATGCTGCTGCTGCTGCTGCCATTCCTACTGCTACTGTTGCTTTCCCTACTTTTGCTGTTGTTGTTGATGCTGCTGCTGCTGCTGCCATTCCTACTGCTACTGTTACTATCCCTACTTTTGCTGTTGTTGTTGATGCTGCTGCTGCTGCTGCTAATCCTCATCCTCCTCCTCACCATCATCATCATCATCGTCATTATCATCATCATCAAGATGATGATGATGATGGAAATATTGCTAATATTAATGACAAGGATGATTACAATGACGACCTTTAAATGATATTTGTATTGTTAAAAAGCCCTAAAAAATTTGTTGCTAAACATTGCTTCTCGGTTATGCAGCCAAGTTCTTCAATAAACACACTCAAGCCCGTAAAACTGCCAGCATCCATCCATTCATTCGTTCCAGCACGTCTTAACCTCTCTGACCAAATCGCTTCATGGGCAATAGCAAACGACAAAGGACGGACGCTATAGCCGCGTGGTTCAGACACCCTGACTTCAAGCCCCTGGCTCCACGAACTGGTGGTTCAAATCTCGGCAGTACCATCTGGTGAACTAAGGGCGGGGGAAGTCTATACGATCTGCCAGTGCAAACCTGCCAACTGCCTGAATTACCTTCCTGTATAATATATTGCACAGACAATATCAGCACTGTCAAAACTGAACACCATCTGGAGAGATAGAAATATTTCACTCAGCTCCAAGATCAGACTAATGCGCTCCCTTGTCATATCCATATTCCTGTATGCCTGTGAATCGTGAACCCTGACTGCTGATTTGGAGAGAAGTGTACAGGCGGTAGAGATGAGATGCTTCCGGAGACCCCTTGGCATCTCCTACAGAGACCACATAAGCAACAAAGACGTGAATAACAGAATCCAGCAAACCATTGGTCCCTACAAAAATCTGGTATCAATCGTAAAGAAGCGTCAACTTAAATGGTAGGGGCATGTCACAAGATCAAAAAGACAACCGGTAAGGAAAACACAGAGAGAAGAGAAGAAGAGAAACTGACAACATGATTCCCATCGCCATCTATCTCCAAACACCATTTGTTTTGCTGAACCCAACTGGTCAGGACACACAAAGACAAAAATGCCAGAAAATGACGCTCTGTTCTCTGTATTGCACTAAGTTCTTCCAGTCGCTAACTTTTGAGGAACAAACAAATCGATGCGCCATTTCTTCCCTGTTGCCCCTTCACGTGCTGATCATCAAAAACAAACAGACATGTTCTGCTGGATGCTGTACCAGCCTGCGCTCCTAAAAGACCTCCCCCTTACCCATGACAAAAACCCAACAAAATCAAACATCCACAACCAAACCAAACCAAACCACAACACACACACACACACACACACACACACACACACACGCGCGCGCGCGCGCGCGTGCGCGCATACACACACACACCCCAATCCATCCACCAACACAAATAAAACAAAAATAAAGATCCTCCACCTCACCCTCCAACCATTTCCACTCCTCCCTGACGATTAAGGGAGAGAGAGAGAGAGAGAGAGAGAGAGAGAGAGAGAGAGAGAGAGAGAGAGAGAGAGAGAGAGAGAGAGAGAGAGAGAGAGAGAGAGAGAGAGAGAGAGAGAGAGGGGAGAAGGCAGCATCCCCAAATTTCTGACAAGACTGGCAACTGACTCAAACACATGTAAAATACAGACATGCTTGCAAATCAAGTGGACAGAGGAAAAGCGGGGGAAGGGGGGTGGAGGGAAGGGGGTGTCTTGTGTGTGATGCCCAGACGGGGACGGGACGGGACGGGCTGAACAAGGGGAGTGGGGTTAGGGGAAGACAAAGAAGAGAGACAGAAAAGAGAAAGAAAGACAGACAGACAGACAGCAACAGAGACAGACACTAAAACAAGAGAGGAGAATGAATGAATTGAATGAATGATGAATGAATGAATGAATGAATATGAATGAATGAATGAGCATTTCAAATGAGCATTTTTATTGGTGAAAAAAATAAGCCCAATGGCGGCTTGTTTTCATCCTGCCCTCTGTCCAAAAATTAAGAGAGAGATAGCGAGAGAGACAGACAGACAGACAGACAGACAGAGACAGACAGACTGACTGACTAAGAGAAAGACAAACAGACAGAAACAGACAGACAGACACAGACAGAGAGGACAGACAGAAAGAGAAGGGGGGAGCTTGTATGATCAGCCACTGGGTGTCTCTTTACCCCAATTGATGATCTGGCTGCTCTCAGATTGCTGTGCAGAAGGAATGGGGGGGAGGGAGGAGGGGGAAGGGCAGATGGAGCAGGAGGGGGAAGGGGGGGGAGGTTCAGTGGATGGGGGGGGCACAGAAACAAGCAGGCAGGCTTCCAGCCCCGCTGTGGTGATGGAAAGAGCTATAATGATGTGTAGGATCAGAAATGGACATGGAACATAACAAAATCGGGAAGAGGGGGAAACGGGGGAGGGGGATGTATTGAGTGATCTGGTGTGTGTGTGTGTGTGTGTGTGTGTGTGTGTGTGTGTGTGTGTGTGTGTGTGTGTGTGTGTGGTGTTGTTGTGTGAGTGTGTATTGTGTGTGAGTGTTGTGTGTGTGTATGTGTAGTGTGTGTGTGTAGTGTGTGTGCGTGCGTTGTGTGTTGTGCCTGTGTTGTAAAGAGGAGTAGTGACGTGCGAGGTAGTGTGATGCGAGTAAACAGAAGAAGAGAAGGGTATAGACAGTGATGAAAGAGACAAAGAGAGAAAAGACAGAGTAGTAACAGACAGACAGACAGACAGACAGACGACGGATGGCAGGAAATGGATGGATGAGGATGAGATAGACAGACAGATAGACAGACAGACAGACAGACAGACAGACGAGTGATGACAGTTAGGAAAGGAGAGAAGAGACATACAGTATACAAGAAGACAGACAGACAGACAGACAGAACAGACAACACTAGACAGACATGAGAAAAAAAGACAAAACACGAAGCAGATGGTACAGATAGACAGAAGACAAACTTAAGACAGTGAAAGAAAACACGCAAGAAGAAGAAAGATAACAGAAAAGAAAAGAAAGAAGAAAAGAAAGAAAGAAGAAAGACAGACAGACAGACAGACAGACAGACAGACAGACAGACAGACAGACAGGACAGACTTAAAGAAAGAAAAAAAGACAGAAACAAACAAACAAACGAACAAACAAACAACCAATCACAGAAATAAACTCCAATTGCTGGCCGGGATGCCTGGTTAAGAATTCCAGTTGCCGGCGCCAGCTGGCTTAAAGAGGCAGGCATGGGGAGCACAGGTGGCGGGAATGACCTTCACCAACGTCTGGAAGCAAAGCGCTGTCTTGCTATTCAAATCTGCCCAATCCTGCAAGCTTCACTTGTTTTTTTCTGCATGTGAACACGTGCGCATGTAAGTGAGTACGCGTGCAAGCACGCACGCACCACACACACATGCATAGACACGTGCGTGGCCCACACACTACACACATACACATGCGTACGCAGATAGAAATAAATAAGAAGGCGGGAGAGAGATAGGAGGAGGGAGGGAGGGAAGGGAGACAGAAGACAGACAGACAAGACAGTGACACACAGAGAGAGACACAGAACACAGAGAGAGGCAGGGAGACAAGGAGAGCCCGCTTGACGCCAGGATATATTACAACAGTAAGCGTAGAGTACAACCCTGTCAAGAGTCTCAAAGCGGATGCACTTCCACAGCAGCAGCATTACATCATCTTCATTACTATTGATTATATACAATATAAAATAATGATAAATAAATAATAATACTTTACTGCATGATAATTAATGGTAATGGAAATGATGTAATGTGCTGTCGCCCTGTGCGCACCTGTGCGCATGCGGTGTTTTTTAAAAACAATTTGTCATCCGTTTCTAAGGTAAAGTAAAAGGTAAAGGTGTCCCATAACCTTTATGGTCGTAGGGGAGCGAGGCATCCAAACCTCAGCTTCTCTAGGGGCCAGCATGTTGAGGGCGGCACCATCTCCTCTCCCTCGTTGCTTTACCTTCCCTGACCCTAAAGAGGGCAGGTACCCACTTACAGCTGGGTGTACTGGGGGAACTGGGGGACTGTACTGAAGCCAAGGCGCGAAAACGGTCACCCGTCCAACTGGTAACCACGATCGACGCTGCTTAAAGTGGCTGGGGAAAGCGAGCGCTCTGACCACTGAGCTATCCTGCCCCCTAATCCTGTCTTCCGTTTCTACTGGCACGAAATGGACCTACGCTTTCGAAAAGCAGAACGGGTTTTTGATGCGTGTGCAAGATGCTCTGCTGTGTTAATACATGGGGCCTCGGTTTATCATAAGTCTCAACGGAAGGACTTTGACATTCAGTTCGATTTTTTGGGTCAAACTAGGAAAGAATAGGGCAAGGATGGGAATGGAACACAGAACCTGGCGGTTTACTGGTTTGGCAGGTGAACTGTCTTAACCGTCCTGCCACCCTCTTTCCTGGAAATTTGAATAATTCAGTGGGCTGGAAAGGATGATGCATATTGTTGTTTCAACATGAAAACGTTTAATCAGAAAAAAAACCCACAGAAGCTAATCCCCATCTCTTCTTTCAAACAAGCCAAACTCAAAAGTGACAGCGGGTAGGAATGGTCAGAACCGTGTGGGCTGCAAGGCGATGTGTAACGCCACATGTCAGGGAAAAGGAGAAGATTACAGTGATGGATAACAACCATTAGTGTCTGCTGTCTGTGAATAAAATCTTCCCGCAAAGCACAGATAGATAATATTAGTGTCTACTGTCTGTAAACAAAACCTCCGCACAAAGTAAGTTATGGTAAATCCCGAAGGAACACGACAAGACACGGTGATCACAATCTTGAATGGACAATTTGTGTATGTGTGTGGGCGCGTGCGTGCGTGCGTGCGTGCTTGTGTGTGTGTGTGTGTGTGTGTGTGTGTGTGTGTGTGTGTGTGTGTGTGTGTGTGTGTGTGTGTGTGTGTGTGTGTGTGTGTGTGTGTGTGTGTGTGTGAAAGGACTGTTGCTGTGTCCCTTTGTGGGATTGTTTCCAGGTCACATACATTAATGTTTTTTGCATGCTGATGCCCCCTATCATCTCTTCATCAGATTTTCTGGGATATCATCTACAATTCCCTTCTCTTTGACCCCTCGATAGGTCAAGGACCATAATTTGCAAACATTCGTATACTGACCTGTCTGTCTCTTTGTCTGTTTGTCTGCCTGCCTGCCTGCCTGCCTGCCTGCTTGCCTGCCTGCCTGCCTGCCTGCCTGCCTGCCTGCCTGCCTGCCTGTCTGTCTGTCTGTCTGTCTGTCTCCCTCTCTCAAAGCCATCTCTTTTGTTTAAATAATTCTCAAGGTATCCAGTTTGGGATTGTGCGTTTGTTGAACGTATACCTATCTCCTTTCATTTTAAATCATAAGTTGAACAAATATGAAATGTAACTATCTTGTACCTTTTGATCATGATTCCTATCAATATGCCTGTCAGTATTGTAATTGCCCTTCAGGGCCGGGATGATAAAAGTGTTTTTGGCTTGACTTGACTTGACCTTGACTTGAACTTTAATCGTTGATGAAGGTGGTTTTTGTTTTTCTTTTGTTTTGCTTTTGTTGTTGGGGTTTCGTTGTTGCTGTTTTTGTTTTGCTATTCAGGGCAAGGGCCGGATGACAAAAAAGTAATGTGAATACTTACTGTTACCCTTCAAAACAAAAAAATTATTCACTCACTCATTCATTCATTCATTCATTCATTCATTCATTCATTCATTCATTTCTTTCATTCATTCTATCCTCTTCCTACCCCTCCTCCTCACCTCCTCCCCCCCCCCCCCCCAGCCCAGTCCAGCAGCAGTGAGGGCTAACAGCCCCGGGATCAGCCAGGGAGACAGGACAGGCGCCAAAGCCGATGACCATAAACCCGGGCTTCAGCCCTCTCCTTCTCTGTGCTCAGGGAAAATGGCCACAGTCCCTGTCTGTCTGTCTGTCTGTCTGTCTGTCTGTCTGGCTGTCTGTCTGTCTGTCTGTCAGTGAGTG
>CM060334.1:826464-836464 GCA_030674155.1 Stramonita haemastoma
GGAAAGAAATCAAAAGAACTCTGAAACTGATGAGTTCAGCTAATAAAACTCGTAATAAAACTGGTCAAAAAAGTTTTCATCCCAGCTTTTTCTGAAAAAACAAAATTAAAAAATTGTTTTAAAAGAAACATAAGTTCAAAACATTTCAAATGCATACATATTTGGTTTTTTCATCCTTTTTTGTTATATCTTTACTCTTATCTTTCTTTTAAATTGACATCATTAAAAGGGACGAACAATGTAAAAAGAAAAAGAAAGAAAATCGCACATGACAAAAAGACATCAGAAAGGTTAAAGAGGTGGGGTGGGGGAGAGGGGAAGAGCACAAGTTTTGGGTACAGGAGAGACGAGGGTGGAGAGAGGGGGGTGAATTGAGGCCATCACACTCTGCTGGAAATGGTTAGCGGGAGTAGCTCCCATATCTCACCCCTAGTCGTCTCCTGTTCAATCTCCCTGTGTCTCCTCCTGCTGTCCCCTTCTTGCCTGGTCCACCCTAACTGATGGCGTGTTCCCCCAGTTCCCGCTGCTGCTGGCTGGGAACTGGGCAGAAGGAATCGTTTTTGTCGTTGTACTTTTGGTAAAGGTAAAGGTGTCCCACAACCTGTGCAGTCTTAGGGGAGCGAGGTGTCAAAGACCTCAGCCTCTCTAGGGGCCAGCATGTTGAGGACGGCTTCTGGATGATTTCTGGTTAGTTTTTCTGTTGATTGTGCGCTGTTATAGGCTTCAATTCACTGTGTAAAGATACTTTTAATGACTATAATAACACATGATTTGGGTATCTCGTATCTTATCTACTTTGTTATTTTGAACATAAAAAATATTATGTGCTTCTGAGAGTAAGCTGAAAGGACCAAAGAGGCATGCACATGCATTCCAGTGTGCACACATAATCATCATGGACACACAGACACAGAGACAGAGAAAAAAATGACAGAGAGAGAGAGAGAGAGAGAGAGGAGAGAGAGAGGAGAGAGAGAGAGAGGAGAGAGAGAGAGAGGAGAGAGAGAGAGAGGAGAGAGAGAGAGAGAGAGAGAGAGTAGCAGCAATCAGTAGTGCCATGTGTAGGGAAAGAAGAGGATTACAGAGATCTGCTGCATGTAAAACCTCTGCCCTGAACAAGTCCCGGTGAATCACAGGCGTACAGGACACGATGATTACAATCTGGTATGGAAATCTCTGTGTGAAAGGATTATTCCTCAGCCCCTGTGTGGGGCTGCCTCCAGCTCCCCTACATGATCATGTTAATGCCCCCATATTCTGTTCATCGAATTTTCTGGAGGTATTTCAGAAAATTTCTCCAATTTCTTTCAGTCTGCTCTAACAATATTAGGTCAATGACCATTGTTTGCCAAAAAATTTAAATACTAATCTTTGTGTGTCTGTTTGTCTGTCTCTGTGTTTGTATGTCTGTCTATTTGTGTTTGTCTGTCTCTGTGTTTGCATGTCTGTCTATCTCTGTTAAATTTGATCTTTCTCTCTCCCTCTTCTCACAAAATAGATGGACCTATCTCTTTCTGTCCTTTCAACAGTTGATACATTGCTCTCTCTCTCTCTCTCTCTCTCTCTCTCTCTCTCTCTCTCTCTCTCTCTCTCTCTCTCTCTCTCTCTCTCTCTCGGGCGTGAAATGTGAATGCTCACACGAAGTTGTGCTTTTTTGGTCTCCGCACTTGACTATCAACCACGGCGGCTACAGAGCGACCCTTGTCTCCATACTGTGCAGACAGTCCAGTAAGTCACCATGCCTTCGGGACCACTGACTTTTAGGTCGACATGTGGCTGCTTTTGTGCAGTTTACATTAACTTCATGCTGAAGAGAGCAAGAAAGAAGAAAGAGTCACGTATAGCCATATTGAAAGCGAGAGGGAAAGTACACGGTGTCGTGTTGGGTTTGCTCCTCTCCTATGTATTTTGGGGCAGCCTACTTTTACGTTGTGGCGACATCGAGAGCAATCCTGGACCCAACCCCAAAGACATGAAGCAGACGAGGCTTTCCAGGGCTTCCAGTACCACGGCCAGTACGGAGAAGACGTGCCCCTCTCCTGGTGGCGCTTCCACTGACAGAGGAGAACCCACTCTGTCTGCATTGGCGGACATGCTGCAGTCCATGCGCTCCAGTATGGACACCGGGTTCGAGGAGGGGAAGCAGGAAAGGCACGTTCTACGTGAAGACAACAAGGCCTTGCAGGACGAGCTGAGGGGACTGGCGGGGGTCATCCACGGGCTACGCCAGGAGAACGAGGAACTGCAGAGGAAGAACGCGGACCTGACCAAGAGGGTGGAGGACCTGGAGAGGAAGACAGACGACCTGGAGGGACGGTCCAAGCGCAACAACCTCCTCTTCTTTGGTCTGCCGAGGAATGCAGGCGAAACCTCCGCTGAGTGTGAAGGTAGGGTGAAAGACCTCCTTACGGACACTATGGAACTCTCAGAGAACATTGAGTTCGACAGGGTCCATCGAATAAACTCTAAGGCCGATTCTCCTGTGATCGCCAGATGTGTTTTCTATCAACAGAAACTGTCTGTACTAAAAGCCAAGGGTAAACTGCGGGGATCTGGGGTGTTTATTAGTGAAGATTTCTCCATGCGTGTTAGAGAGATCAGAAAAAGGCTGGCTCCACACCTGAAGAAGGCTAAGAGTGAGGGCAAGAGGGCTTCAATGATCTATGATCATCTGATCATTGATCAGAAGAAGTACACTGTTGACCAGGACAACAGACTAGTGGAATTAAAATAGGGTGTTGGCCGCCTCAGTTTATTTTCACTTACACAACGTAAACTTTTTGAAGAGGGGGCAAATTTTAGGGAAGCACCGGTTTTGCATCCACAGTGTAGTGTCAGCCACACGCAGCCAGCACGTGCTAGACATGGGACAGATGTCAACAAAGTGTGTTCTGTTTTAAATGTAGCTACAAGCCCGGATGAAAATGTAAACACTGTATGCATGAATGAGTGTGTGTCAGATATTGTAAATAAAGATGGATTGCAAGATGCGTGTGTTCCCTCTTCTACTCTGACTGATAATGATAATAATATGAATTGTTCCCCTTTATTTAAAACATCAAAGTTTTCTTTTTTACATTGGAATGTGAATGGATTATTATCAAAATTGTGTGATGTGGATTTTGTGTCATATGTTTGTTCCTTCGATTTTATTTGTCTGGTTGAAACTTTTGTTGAAGATTTTCATTCATCAGTTTTTGTTGGTTATGAGATGTTTTGTAAACCTGCAACTAAACTTTCTGCTCAAGGGAGACGATCTGGTGGTCTTTTGTGTCTTATTCGACGAGAGTTATGTGCCCTTGTGAAACAGCTGGATGTGAAATCTGATATTTTTTGTGCATTCATAATTGATAAATCATTGTTTGGTACAATAAAAAATGTATTGTATGTAGCCATTTATGTACCACCAGCTGACTCACCATATTATAGAACTTTTGATATTGAAAATGGAATAATGGTTCTGGAAGATTTTCTTTGTGACTGTATGCTTTTTTGTGGTGATGTGTATGTCATATTGGGAGGGGATTTTAATAGCAGAATATCTCATTTTTCTTTAGATTTGAAGGACAGCCATGCACCATTTATAGATCAACATCTAAGTGGACCTCTTCATACCAACAGAATGTCACAAGATAACGTGTTAAATCATTATGGTAAAATGTTATTAAATATGTGCACTGCATTACATTTATATATTTTGAATGGTACGTGTCATGGCGACCGTCAGGGTTGCTACACGTATATATCTGAGACTGGAAGCAGTGTCAATGACTATTTTATGATGTCACAAGATATGTTTACACAATTCTCTGAGGATTGTGAAATGAATGTTGCTGAAAGGTGTGAATCTGACCACATGCCTTTAGTGCTTTATATTAATTTTCCTAAGGAAAACATAAATGATGAAAAAGGGGAAAAAACTGAGTGTGTGATTGAAAAGATTGTCTGGAATGAAACATATTGTGAAGTGTTTGATAGGGTCATGGACTCAGATGAGATACAGCAGAGATTAAGTATGGCTAGTAATCTGATTGATGTCAACATTAACCAAGCTCTTGATGCATTTAACAGTTGTATGAAAGATTGTGCTGATTGTATGAAAAAGCAGATAAACATGAATAAAAAATATAGTAACAGAGATTGGTATGACATGGAATGTCGTATAGGTAAAAGAAATGTTCGTAAATTATTAAACAAATATCGTCGCTCCTTATCTGTATTTGATCGTGATCTTTACCGTACAGCTAGGCGTGAATATAAACAACTTTTGAAGACAAAACGTAAACTGTTCAATAATGCCTTGCTAGATAAATTGATTGCCTCTGTTGATAGTCAGAAATAGTTTTGGAATGTAATGCGTAGCATACAGAGTAAAAGAAAGCAGCCTGTTAATAATGTTAGTCTAGACGATTGGTTTAAACATTTTCAGAAATTGCTTGAAACAAATGATAATGCTCATAATGATACAGGTAGAGAAGAAGGAACTGATGATAGTGATTATAGTGACGATTATTTTAATCGTCCAATTTCAAAAGAAGAAATAATGTTAGCTTTGAGAAAACTGAAAAACCAGAAGGCAGCTGGCCCTGATGGTATCATTGGAGAGATGATAAAAAATGCTTGTAAAGTGGAGTTGGCAATGAACTTTTTTGTACAATTTTTCAATGCTTTATTTGATAACGGTGTGTACCCTGATAGTTGGACTGAGTCTATTGTTCTACCTTTGTACAAAAAAGGCGATGTTAACAATCCAAATAACTACAGGGGAATTTCTTTGTGTAACATTAGTAGTAAATTATATAGTGCAGTTATCAATAGAAGACTTCAGGAATGGGTAGAGGAGAATAACATAACTGGTGAATTTCAGGCTGGGTTTAAACGAAATTACTCCACTGTGGATCACATGTTTACGTTAATGGCGTTTGTTCAAAAGCAATTTTGTTTGAATCGTAAGCTGTACGTGGCTTTCATCGATTTTGAGAAAGCCTTTGATTCTGTTAACAGAAGCATACTGTGGCCTATTTTGTTTAAGAATGGAATTCGGGGGAAACTGTTTAAATGCATTATGAGTATGTATGAATTTGTAAATGCTAGAGTTAGGTGTGGTGCATCATTAACAGATTATATAAACTGTACAGCTGGTGTCAAACAAGGAGATGTGTGTAGTCCTATTTTGTTTTCTTTGTTTATCAATGAGTTAACTTTAGAAGTTATTCGCAATGGCAAACATGGTGCACAATTCATTGATGATACTTTGGAAATATTTTTACTCCTTCTGGCTGATGACGTAGTATTAATTTCAGAGACAATAGTTGGGTTACAAAGACAATTAAATAGTTTAGAAAAAGCATCAGTCTCACTTCAGTTAAAGGTAAACATGTCGAAAAGTAACATTATTGTATTCAGAAAAGGAGGGTATCTTGCAGAGCGGGAAAGATGGACATATAATGGAAGCGTTATGCCAGTTGTAAATGTCTATAAATATTCAGGAATATATTTTTCAACACGGTTAAGCTTTTCCTTTGCATGTAGAGAATTAGTAAGTAGAGCGAAGTATCCTTTATTGTGTATTTTAAGAAAATTAATGCAACTGAATAATGATTCTCTGTCGTTGTTTCTGAAGTTGTTTGATGCACAAATTCAACCTATGGTGCAGTATGGTGCTGAATTATGGGGCTTAAATGCAGGTGTGGTAGAAATTGAGAAGATACATTTGTATGCATTAAAGAAATTTCTAGGTATATCAATCCAAACACCTAATGACTTAGTTTATGGGGAAACTAACAGGTATCCAATAAGTTTAATTTCCATGGTTAAGTGTATTCGTTACTGGCTGAAACTGTCACAAATGGAACCACATAGATTGCCATATAAAGCTTATAAAATGTTAATGAATTTAGAAGCAAGAGGTAAAAAAAACTGGGTCTCAAACATAAAATTAAAGCTATATGAATTTGGTTTTGGGGTTGTGTGGGAAAATCAAGGTGTAGGGGACATAACTGGGTTTATTCATACATTTCGGCAAAGACTGGTAGATTGTAGATGGCAGACTTGGTCTTCACATATTCAAGAGAGTGATCGATTTGATGTGTATAGAATGTTGAACCCATTCCATTGTGTTCCAGTTTATTTATCTATGCCCTTAGAAAGACATATGAAACGCTTAATGACTAAATTCAGATTTTCTGATATATATTTACATTCTTATCGTTATAAATCTGTCAATGATCGTAATTTGATGTGTCCATTGTGTCATGATGCACTGGAAAATGAACTTCATTTTATTTTGTCTTGCCCTGAGCTAAAAGAGCTGCGAGAACAACTAATTCCTTTGAAGTATTTTCAACAGCCAGTGTTGTTCAGATTAGTGATGCTGATGACGACTCCTAATGAAAATATTGCAAAAAAACTTGCTGTATACTTATACAAAGCATTTAAAGTACGCAGTATGTTGTCAACATAATAATTATGTCAGTCTGTGAAAACTTACAAAGTGTGTGTGTTTCTATCTTGTATGTAAACCCCTTCTAAGGGGCAATGGCCTTTGTGAATAAAATTATCCGAATCCGAATCCGAATCCGAATCTCTCTCTCTCTCTCTCTCTCTCTCTCTCTCTCTCTCTCTCTCTCTCTCTCTCTCTCTCTCTCTCTCTCTCTCTCTCTCTTTCTCCTCCTCACCTCCTCCCCCCCCCCAGCCCAGTCCAGCAGCAGTGAGGGCTAACAGCCCCGGGATCAGCCAGGGAGACAGGACAGGCGCCAAAGCCGATGACCATAAACCCGGGCTTCAGCCCTCCCCTTCTCTGTGCTTAGGGAAAATGGCCACAGTTCCTGTCTGTCTGTCTGTCTGTCTGTCTGTCTTCTCTTCTCGGCACACGGGATGGCCTAGTGGCTAGAGCGTTGCACTTGAGATCTGAAGGCCCCGTGTTTGAGCCACCGACCGAGACGTCATTTCAATGAGATTAATTTCTTCTGGAATTAAAATCATTGGGTGGCCACTTGTGCACCTTGGCTTCAGTACAGTCCCCCCCCCCCCCCCCCCCCCCCCCCCAGTTTACCCGGCTGTAAGTGGGTACCTGCCCTCTTTAGGGTCAGGGAAGGTAAAGCAGCGAGGGAGAGGAAATGGGCTCCGCCCTCAATATGCTGACCCCTAGAGAAGCTGAGGTCTATGATGCCTCGCTCGCCTACGACCACAAAGGTTATGGGACACCACGTACCTAGTTAATATCAGTAATGACTCGACTCCACTCCCCTGAAAGTCCTTCAGATAAGACTCGACATAGAGGGCCCATGTGCAAATGCACATAAATCATCTTGCACACATGTTAAAACATGTCTGTTCCGCCGTTGGGATGAGTAGGCCCCTATTTGTCAGTGGGAACAGATGACATATACATTATATAACACACGTTGGTTTATAAATTCACCTAAACATATGTTGGGGAGAGGAGTCAGTGCTTACGTTAACTTGGGGGGGACATTTCCCTTGGAATGGGTGTCTCAGTGGTGGCTCCAATCAGGGTTCAAACCCTGGCTGTCAGATCAGGGCAGCAATACCCTAGCCACCAGGCTATCCCGTCCCCCTGGAGAGAGAGGAGAGAGAGAGAGAGAGAGAGAGAGAGAGAGAGAGAGAGAGAGAGAGAGAGAAGGGGAGAGAGACAGACAGACAGACAGACAGACAGACAGACAGACAGACAGACAGACAGACAGACAGAGAGAATGAGAGAGAGAGAGAGAATGAGAGAGAGAGAGAATGAGAGAGAGAGAGAGAATGAGAGAGAGAGAATTAGAGAGAGAGAGAATGAGAGAGAGAGAGAACTCAGAGAAGGTTTGATCGTACATAGGCCTTAAACCACTATAGAACACGACATTTTGAAAAAAAAAAGTATCAGCGATAATAGCACAAACCTATGAAAATGGAAAAGAGAGAGAGAAAGAAAGAAAGAAAAGAAAGACAAGACAGACAGACAGACAACAGAACATACAGAAGAAACAAACAAACAACTGAACTCTAAACAGATTCCTTCCTAAAAAGGCCACTGGCCCATACATGAAGGGGGGATGCTCATCACAGCATTGCAGGATAACTCAGCACAGCAAAGCGCAGCTGGGGCAAACAGAACAATGCAAACAACTCCACAGTGGGCACAACATCAAAAACTCTGATCACACCCTGACATCTGTTGTTCTAAAAGCTTTTACATAAACATGAAGCTAAACTGCTAATGATATCCTGCTTACTGCAAGCTAGCAGCAAACAGAGCCTAAATGCATTAGGAGGGCTGGTGTATTTTGCTGGAATGTAGCATTTTTGCCTTATGTCATTATCAAAAGCAGGACCACATAACGAGAGAGAGAGACAGACAGACATACAGACAGACAGACAGACAGACAGAGACAGAGAGAGACAGAGATACAGTCAGAAAGACAGACAGAGAAGATATAAGAGAAAGATCAAGAGAGAGAGAGAATGTGAGAGAGAGAATACATACATACACACGCACACACACGCGCACACACACACATGGACAGACAGACAGACAAACAGACAAACACGGACAGACTCAGACACACACAACACACACATACACACACACAACACACACGCATACATACTGACACACATACACACACACGCACGCACACACACACACACACACACACACAGACACACACACAGACACACACACACACACACACACAGACACACACACACACACACACACACACACACACACACACACACACACACACACCCCAGAAAACGAACTTGGTCAACGACAAGAATGGGGAGAGGCTGAAGACAGACAGACAGACAGACAAACAGGCAGACAGACAGACGGACAGACAGCCAATTGAGGCCATCACACTCTGGTGGAAATGGTTAGCAGGAGTAGCTCCCATATCTCAGCCCTAGTCGTCTCCTGTTCAATCTCCCTGTGTCTCCTCCTGCTGTCCCCTTCTTGCCTGGTTCACCCTAACTGATGGCGTGTTCCCCCAGTTCCCGCTGCTGCTGGCTGGGAACTGGCAGAATGAATCGTTTGTGGCCTACGGGGGACAGGAGAGGCTGGTGGTCAGAGGATGCGCTCGTGGCCTTATCTGCTGACCCGGGTTCGAATCTCGTTTAAGAGAATTTTTTCCTCTGGAGTTAACATCAGTGCCGTCTCCACTCTCCCCAAAAAGTAGTTAACATCAGTGCCGTCTCCACTCTCCCCAAAAATAGTTAACATCAGTGCCGTCTCCACTCTCCCCAAAAATAGTTAACATCAGTGCCGTCTCCACTCTCCCAAAAATAGTTAACATCAGTGCCGTCTCCACTCTCCCTAAAAGTAGTTAATATCAGTGCCGTCTCCACTCTCCCCAAAAATCTTTCAGATGAGACTGTAAACCGAGGTCCCGTGTGTGAACGCACACAGAACATCTTGAGGACATGTTAAAACCTGTTCTGCTTTTAATTTATTTCTGGAAAAAAGACAGGAGAATGGCCAACAAAGACGGAAAATAGACGAGAAGTCTGTGAGAGAAACAAAGCACGGAACAAGACAGAAACAAAGATAGGGATAGGAAAGAGGGAATTTCCAGCACAGAATTTGCAGAAGGTGGGAATGCATTTGATACTGACAGGCCCCAGGTATACACACAGGGAAGGGGATGGAGGGAAGAGGATTATATTAAAACACTCCCCTGCCCCTTATTTGGCTCTCTTTCGATATCCACGGGAAGTGGTGTGATGATGGAGTCAGGGCCGGGGACAGACAGGGAGTGGCCAGTAGAACCTGTAGATTTGATGTCACGAGGAGTTTTAGTCCTTTTTGGGGTGTTTCTTTGTGGTGGTGTTTTCTTTTTTTTTGGGGGGGGGAGGGTTATCACAATATTGACACTCTGAGAAGCCGGTTAGGGCTATAACGCTTCCACCATCCCCAGTTTCTCACCCCCCATCCCTTCCCCATTAACCACACCCTCCCCTACCCCCCATGGACAGAAAAAGAAAGAACAGAGGAGTG
>CM060334.1:841464-861464 GCA_030674155.1 Stramonita haemastoma
GGAGCCATCTTCAAAGAAACTTGTCTCCAGACTTGCGCTGCACTAAAAACCTATGTTGGGGTGGGGGTGGGGTAAAGAGAGAGATAGGAGGAGGAGAGAGGTAGGGAGAGGGGAGAGAAGACGAAGAAGACAGACAGACAGAAGACAGACAGACAGACAGACAGAGAGAAGAAGAGAAGAAGAGAGAGACAGAGAGAAGAAGAGAGAGAGAGGAGGAGGAGAGGAGAGAGAGAGAGGGAGAGGGGGGAGGGAGAGGGAGGAGGAGGGGAGGGGGGGAGGGGGAGGGGAGAGGGAGAAGAGAGGAGAGAGAGAGAGAGAGAGAATCAGCGGGGGAGAGAGAGAGATTTTATTCTTTTTATTCTATTATATCGAGAGAGACACAGAGAGAGAGACACAGAGAGAGACAGAGAGAGAGACAGACATGGACAGAAACAGAAAGAGAGAAAAGTAAAAGGAAAACAAATTCCCCCAACTTTAATCTAAGGGACTCTATAAAACATGGTTCTTTCTTTCTTTATTTGTTTGTTTGTTGGAAGAAAAAATACTGGAGAGAGGATGAGATAAGAGACGAGGAGATGCGATTGAACCGGGGAGGGGAGTAAGTGGGGTGGGGGAAGCTAGGTTTTCGTTAGGTTCAAACCGTGTGTGTGCGTGTGTGTGTGTGTGTGTGTCGTGTGTGTGTGCGTGTGTGCTCGTGCGTGCGTGCGTGCGTGCGTGCGTGTGTGTGTGTGTGTGTGTGTGTGTGTGTGTGTGTTGTGTGTGTGTGTGTGTGTGTGCGCTCTTGTTTGTGTGTTGCTTGGGGCTTTTTTGCTTTGTTTGTTGTTGATGTTGTCAGGAGAGGGGGTGGGGGGGGTGTATGCGTGGATATGTAAATCACTCAACCTCACGAGATTGCCTATGTATTCTTCATTAGAACCTCTCTCCCCTTCTCTCTCTCTCTCTCTCTCTCTCTCTCTCTCTCTCTCTCTCTCTCTCTCCTCTCTCTCTCTCTCTCTCTCTCTCTCGTTAGCTTTCATTGTTGTGTGTGTAATTTACAGATTTCTTCATGGTTGTTTTCCCTTTTTTTATGTGGGCCCTGTGTGAAGCCTTTGGCTTATACAGTTACTCTCCATAAAACATGAGAATTCCAGTTCCCCTTCTTCTTCTTCTTCTTCCCCTTTCCCTTCTTCTTCTCCTCCTCCTCTCCTCCTCCTCCTCCTTTCTCTCTCTCTCTCTCTCTCTCTCTCTCTCTCTCTCTCTCTTCTCTCATCTCTCTCTCTCTCTCTCTCTCTCTCTCTCTCTCTCTCTCTCTCTCCCACCCCCTCTCCCCGCCCCCCCTTTCTCTGTTTCTCCCTTTTCGTGTGTGTTTTCCATCTTGAATTCCAGTTGACACTGGAACAGAGACCTTGCAGAGTACTCCATCATCACAAACAGGTTACAGCAGCGACAATGTGTCTGATTAGGCAGAGGATTTGCCACAGTTCCTATGGGTTCAGGGGGGGGGGGGTAGCCTAGTGGTCAGAGCCTTGCGCTAGCAGTGGTACGGTCCATGATTCAGCCCGGGCTCGAACTACCACCACCAAGACGCCAGTTCAAGGGGATTTATTCCCTCCCCCTGGAGTCAACATCAGCACTGACTCCACTCCCCCCCTCCCCTGAAAGTCTATGTAGACTATAAACCGAAGCTCTGTGCGAATGCACGCAGAACATGTTGCGCACTTGTTAAAACCCGTTCTACTTTTGTTCTCTCTAAGGTCAGGGAAGGTAAAGCAGAGAGGAGAGGAGATGGGCGCCACCCTCAATATGCTGGCCCCTGGAGAAGCTGAGGTCTGTGACGCCTCGCTCCCCTACAACCACATAGGTTATGGGACACCTTTACCTTTGCCTACCGCCTTTCAAGAGAGTAAGCCACTAGTGTCGGTAAGAATGGATGACAAATACACTATGTATATAAAACGCATGCATACTGGTGTCGTGTTTAGACAACATCCCCATATTCGGAATGCAGCTACCTTCATGGTGGGCAAAAACGGTCGCAAACACACCCAAAAAACCACCATTGGTGAACCTCGGAGCTGTAGCCGTAGAACATAAAAAATAAAGAATAAAACAAAAAAATATGAGTGATGGGGGAGGTTGGCTGAATGTGATGTGCTGAGATCATTATTTCCTTTTGAAAAACGTAGAAACCTCCTTACTGAACATGACCGTGATCAAACATGACGTGTCACTGAGCATGCAAACAACTCTGCTCCTCCTTCCTCTTCTTCTCCTCCTCCTCCTCTTCATTCTTCCTCTCTTTTCCCTTCTTCTCCTCCTCCTCCTCTTCATTCTTCCTCTCTTTTCCCTTCTTCTCCTCCTCCTCCTCCTCTTCATTCTTCCTCTTTTCCCTTCTTCTTCCCTCCTCCTCTTCATTCTTCCTCTCTTTTCCCTTCTTCTTCCCTCCTCCTCCTCATTCTTCCTCTCTTTTCCCTTCTTCTCCTCTCTCCTCCTCTCTCTTCATTCTTCCTCTCTTTTCCCTTCTCCTCCTCCTCCTCCTCTTCATTCTTCCTCTCTTTTCCCTTCTCCTCCTCCTCCTCCTCTTCATTCTTCCTCTCTTTTCCCTTCTCCTCCTCCTCCTCCTCCTCTTCATTCTTCCTCTCTTTTCCCTTCTTCTTCCCTCCTCCTCTTCATTCTTCCTCTCTTTTCCTTCTTCTCCTCCTCTTCTTCATTCTTCCTCTCTTTTCCCTTCTCCTCCTCCTCCTCCTCTTCATTCTTCCTCTCTTTTCCCTTCTTCTCCTCCTCCTCCTCTTCATTCTTCCTCTCTTTTCCCTTCTTCTCCTCCTCCTCCTCTTCATTCTTCCTCTCTTTTCCCTTCTTCTCCTCCTCCTCCTCTTCATTCTTCCTCTCTTTTCCCTTCTCCTCCTCCTCCTCCTCTTCATTCTTCCTCTCTTTTCCCTTCTTCTCCTCCTCCTCCTCTTCATTCTTCCTCTCTTTTCCCTTCTTCTTCTTCCCTCATTCTTTCTTTTGGTCCTTTATCTCTTGCTTTAGCTACCACTTATTTATTTATTTTTTGTTAGTTTTTTTTCCTTCTCCGTCCACTCGTTTTTCTATCCTCTCTCTCCCAATCTTTTCTGGTTACAGCGTAACAATCGCGATTTTTTTTCCTTCTTCTTCTTCTTCTTCTCTTTTTCTTTGGGTTAGAGAGATGGACTTAGTTGGAAAGCGGTTGTTATTAGCGACAAAAAGTCTGGCTGCACAAGACAAGCACTACAGAGAGGGGGCATCTTCAAAGAAGCAACCTTTCCAGATTCGCTCTGCACTAAAAAAAAAAATCAATAGATAAAATAAATAAAGATTGGGGGCCAAAAAATGCAAATAAGAACCAAAAGCGAAGTTTCAGCAAACTTAGATGCTGATGTTCTGTATATCACGTTTTTTTTATTCTCTTTTTTTATTTATTTTTTTCTTGATAAAACGATGTTAGAATGGATGAAGTAAGAGAGAGAGAGACAGAGAGACAGAGAGAGAGAGAGAGACACAGAGAGAGATAGAGAGAGAGTGTGTGTGTGTGTGTGTGTGTGTGTGTGTGTGTGTGTGTTGTGTGTGTGTGTGTGTGTGTGTGTGTGTGTGTGTGTGTGTGTGTGTGTGTGTGTGTGTAAAGGAAGGGGAGGGGGATGATGCCTCGCTCCCCTACGACCACATAGGTTATGGGACACCTTATATATATATATATATAGACCATTCAATTCTTCTCTCCCGTCTCCAAAACATGTTTGGCATTAAAGGCACAGCCCTCTCCTGGTTCACCTCATACCTAGCAGACCGAGTCCATACTGTTGCAGTAAACAAGATTCAATCAGCACCTGCCATACTGGAATGCGGTGTCCCTCAGGGATCAGTTCTGGGCCCTCTTCTTTTTACCTTCTATACTGCTCCATTGTCACATATAATAGACCGTCATCATATCAATTATCACTTTTATGCCGATGACTCGCAGATTCAAAGCAGTGACACACCTGAAAATCTTCCTTCTCTTTTGACAAATATGACCAACTGCCTTCAAGATATCCAACACTGGATGATACAAAACAAATTACAACTAAATGCAGATAAAACCGAAGCCATGCTCGTAGGCACCAAACACAAACTCTCCTCCGTTCCAACAACTTCAATAGAATTCGGCAATACGTCAGTTCCGCTATCCACTTCTGTGAAGTATCTAGGAGTCGTTGTCGACAACACTCTCTCCATGCAAAAATTCATTACCCAAACCTGTCAGTCATGCTACTATCAACTACGGCGTATTAGCGCAATTCGTAAGTACCTGTCCACTGATGCAACATCCAAACTTGTCACTTCTCTTATTCTCTCACGTCTGGACTATTGCAATTCTCTTTTGGCTGGTCTGCCAGCATCATCCATCCACTCCCTTCAACGTATACAAAACTCTGCAGCTCGCCTGGTCCTCAGAAAGAAAAAATCCGAGCACATTACCCCTCTCTTGCAATCTCTCCATTGGCTGCCCGTACCACAGAGAGTAAACTACAAGATCAATACCCTCTGTTACAAATGTCTCCACAATACTGCACCCTCCTACCTCTGTGAATGTCTTCACTTGTACACACCTTCTCGCTCCCTCCGCTCCTCGGCAGATACTTTGTCTTTAAGAATACCCAGATTCAACCTATCTACCGTTGGCCGCCGCTCTTTCTCTGTTTCTGGTCCATCGATCTGGAACGACCTTCCTCTCTCCCTCCGGCAAAAGCCTACTTATAACACTTTTAAATCCAACCTCAAGACACACTTTTTCAAACCTAAGTTTTTCTCCTTCCGCTTCCATCTCTTACCTGTCCCTGCCTTCAACATCCACCTGCCAAAGTGCTTAACGTTTGTAGGTGTGTGTGTGCGCGCGGGCGTGCTGCGTGCATGCGTGCGTGCGTGTTGTGTGTGTGTATATTTGAATTTGTTAAAACTGTAAATAGTTGTTGATTGTGTGTTGTTTAGGTCGAATGAAAGCGCTTTGATTTGTTTTTACAAGAGATAGCGCTATACAAATTCCATGTATTATTATTATTATTATTATTATATACACACACACACAGATATATATATATATATACATATAACATACATACATACACATACCGGTATGTGTGTGTATATATATATATATATGCTCTTTTATTCCCTGTCCTCCCTCCATCCTTCTTTCCCTCCATCACCTATTTCCCATCTCTAGTTCATGGTCATTTTTTGGGGGGAGGGATTGGGGAGAGCGGGGTGAACACTACAACGTAACTCATTACTGGACAAAACTTTCAGAGCAGAAGTAGCAGTATTCAAACCACTTTTGGGTCACGGCAGATTCCGGCTGCTGTCCCCGCCGAGAATGCGTCGCCCCAAAGAGCAGCGCCACTCTTTTTTTCTTTTTCTGTCTGTAATTGTGTTTGTTACCCTATCAGAGTGGGTTTTTTCTACAGAATTTTTTTTTTCAGGGACAACCCCCTTGTTGCCGTAGGTTCTTTTACGTGCACTAAGAAATTATGTGTAATACAACAGGACCTCGGTTTATCGTCTCATCCGAAATAGTAGCACACGGACCACCACTCATGGTCTAATGGATGTGGGGGAGGGAAGGGGAGGTTTCGGGCCCAAACGAAGATTGAGCCACCCACCGCAGTCTTCCGTCCCAGAGTTTGGGGTGGTTGTTTTTTTTTGCTTTGTAGGCGTGTTACCTCAAGACCCCTGATCCACCATGCCTGAATGAAGGGAAGAACCCCATGCACACAGGCTGTGACTGGTTTTGTATTGCTGTGAAAACATGGGGATTCATTTCTCCCTGGTCGTGACATTCGTCACAGATTTTAGCGTGTGCAATGTTAAGAGAAAGATGTAAAATAGTTTGTTGGGGGGGGAGGGGGGGGTTGTTGTTTGCTTTGTTTTATTATACTCCTTTCCTACCTACTTCTTTTTCTTCTTCTTCATCCTCATCTTTACTCTTCTTTCCTCCCCTTTCTCAATTTCTTCATCTTCTTTCCCTTTTCCTGGCCTCTCCTCCTCTTCCTCCTCCTCCTCCTTCTTCTTCTTCTTCTTCTTCTTCTTCCCTTCTTCTTCTTCTTCTTCTTCTTTTTTCCATTATCAGTCTTCAATCTTTATTCCTTTTTTCCTCTTCTCTTCCCCCTGCCTCTTTTTCCTCCTTCTCTTTCTCCCCACTCATCTCATTTTCTTCTATTCTTGATACTTTTTCCCTACCTCCGTTTTTTCGTTGTGGTTTTTTTCAACTCCTCACATATTATTCCTGTTCTGCCCTACACTTGCAATACTTCTGTGAACAAGCACATGCAGACAGAAGCGGGCTTTACTGGAATGGGGCAGTGATTAGCCGACACACAGACAGACACGCAGACAGACTGGCTGGCTGGCTGGCTGGACAAGAGAAGACAACTGCCTGACATCAAGCGGCATCTTCAGAGTGAAGGATTGTCTTCAATCTCTCTACACTGAAAGTGTTGTTGTTTGTTGTTGTTGTTGTTGGTTTTTGGGGGGGGGAATTGTGGGGGGGGGGGGTGTAAAAAAATGTTTAAAAAGAAAGAAAAGAAAAGGCCAACGAAACAAGTCTCAACAGCCACAACAGGTCATTTTCTTAAGGAACAGGGTGGGTTCGTTTAGTTTGGTTTGGATTTTGTTGTTGTTGTTGTTGTTGGATGATGATAATAGTAATAATTATAATAGATATGATGATGATGATGATAATGATGATGATGGTGATGATGATGATGATGATGATGATGATGATGATAAAAATAATATTAATAAAGATAAATATTATAATAATGATAACTATATAACAAGATAGTCGAAATAATAATAATAATAAATAAGATAAGAATAAAAATAATAATGCATAATAATAATAATAATAATAATGATATAGTAGTAGTAGTAGTAGTAGTAGTAGTAGTAGTAGTAGTAGTAGTAGTAGTAGTAGTAGTAGTAGTAGTAGTAGTAAACAACATAATAACCATCATCATCATCATCATCATCATCATCATCAATGTTCATCATCATCATCATCATGATAGTCTAATGGTCAGAACAATGCGCTCGCAACTTGACCCGGGTTCGATTCCCGTTCGAGGGGATTTATCCCCTGGAGTTAACATCAGTGCTGACTCCACTCTACCCAAAAGTCCCTCGGATGAGACTATAAACCGAGGCCCCGTGTGTGAACGCACGCAGAACATCTTTTACACATGTTAAATCCTGTTCCGATTTTCTCAAGAGTAGGCCATCGTGTGCCGGTGGGAACAGATGACAAGATTTACAAAACTGCGTATACACGGGGACTAGAGGAAAAAAAGCAAATGAGTGCACACACACACACCACTCTCTTTTTGACTTCATTTCTTTATTCACTCACTTATTCCGTCTTCCTTTTCTTCATTCATTTCATTCTTTTCTTCTGTCCTTCTCCGTCTCTCTTTCCTTTTCCCCATCATCCTCAAACCCTGTTTTTATTTCTTTATTCTATACAGCAACCTCTCTGAAAAGTTCAAGCTAATTTTCAGAATGAGCACTTGTAGGGAAGGAAGGAGGGAAGAAGTGGCTACACATTGGCTTGGAAAGGTTTCACAGCCGGGGCAAGGTGTCTGATTGAGAATGCCACACAGCTAGGCTAGGCTGCTGCATGTACAGTGTAAGGGTTCTTCGCCACTGTCTGCACACATGCTGTCCCCTCTACGGTGAAGAACTTGGCAGGGGCGTTTCTTGTTGAACAGCGCTCCAGTGACCAAAGGCAAAACAAAACCCAAAAAATTTCGTTTTGTGATAGGGGTAAAATGCGTGAAACCGAATCTGTGTGTGTGTGTGTGTGTGTGTGTGTGTGTGTGTGTGTGTGTGTGTGTGTGTGTGTGTGTGTGTGTGTGTGTGTGTGTGTGTTACTACATGCTTCTTCTTTTAGTACAACGGTTACAATGACTTGACAATTATTGGTATTGCTCTTGTTGTTGTTGTTGTTTTGTTGTTGCTGCTTTAGTTGTTAATGCTGCTGCTGCTAATGATGATAATACTATTGCTTCTACTTCTACTACTATTACTCCTATTACTACAACTACTGCTGCTGCTGCTGCTACTACCACTACTTTTACTTCTACTACTAACTACTACTACTACTACTACTACTACTACTACTGTTGCTGCTGCTGCTGTTGCTGCTGCAACTGCTGCTGCTGCTACTGCTGCTACTACTACTACGACTTCAGCTACTCAAACCTTTTTACAACAAAACCTGACTAGGTTGAACTAACAACTGTTCCCACTATTCTATTTCCTATGCAAGCTTTCCCCAAGCTAAGGTTAAACAGCATTAGACGTGGTTATCCAGTGGATGGGTGACCAGTTTGCAGGCCTTGGTTAGAGTGCAGTTCCCCAGTTCACACAGCTGTCAATGGGCACCTGCCCTCTTTAGGGTTAGGGAAGGTAAAGCAGCGAGGGAGTGGTGATGGGCGTCGCCCTGATTAATTTGTTTATGCTGGCCCCTGGAGAATCTGAGGTCTCTGATGCATCACTCCCCTACGACCACACAGGTTATGGAACGCATGTACTTTTACCTTTCGAGAAGCAGAGGTATCTGGCACCTCTTCGCTCTGGCATAGGGTATGGGAACACTTTTTACCTTTTGCAGGGCAGTTAGGGCAAGCCTTCCCAAGTTGCAGTAACTAATCTAAAGAGGAGAGAGGAACTGTACTACTTCACTAGCAGGTCTTCTTCACCCTAACCCTCCATCTACAGATCTCCAAGACAGAGACATACGTGTCAATAACACTGAGAGTGGGGGCTTTCTTCAAGTAGGCCTGTCATTGTTATCTAGACCACAGCTGGAACTTTTTTGGAGGAGTAGGTGTAGAGAGAGAGAGAAAGAGAGAGGTTGGACAGGAAATGAAACTAGTTTTATCTGTCTTTCTGTCTGTCAGTTTGCGTGTGTGCTTGTGTGTGTGTTGATGTGTGTGTGTTGGTATATATATATATATAAGAGAGAGAGAGAGAGAGAGAACTCGAACTCGAACTCGAAAGGTTTATTCATGAAAAAAGGCCACTGGCCCATACATGAAGGGGGTTGCCGAATAACGATAACGAAAATTGCTTTAAGCTGGCACACAACACCATTCCATGCCATGGAAACCACAGCATTGATTTGTAATGTACATCGAGACACGACACTCTTTACAATGTTACGGCATTCCGAGCCTTTCTTTCGTCCAGTCATTGTCACACACCCTAGCCAAGACAGCGATGTAATAGTTCTCTAAGTGTCGCAAAGTCCCTTGAAGCACGTGAAAGGGTCTCCGTGTGTAGTGTGTTCTGGATTCGCTTCCCATTCCGCAAACTGGCGAGTTTGACACGTTCCTCTTTTAACATGTTTTTCTCTTGCTGTTTGACAAACCAGTACACACATACTGGCTCAGTGTCTGGTTGGCATGCGAGCTGGATCACAATGTCATCTGACTCAAAGGTCACAATATCTTCACCATCTGAATGATGTAGGACAGATTTTCTAAAGTGTGTATTTCTTTGTCTATCTCTCAGCCTTTTCTGTACCGATCTATCAGTTAGAGTAGCCACATACTGTTTGACATTTCCTTTGTCGAATGCACCAACAATATTATCATTGTTCACCTCAGGCTGCAAAACACACATATCAGCACAGTCACTACAATCAGACATACAGGGAGGTTCTAAATCAACCGATGATAGCAACTTAACTGATGTTTTTGTGTTGATGTCCTGTGTGTGTGCTGTTGGTAGGTCTACTCTATGCGTATCTGCGCATGCTGCATTCTGCTGTTCTACACTTTTGTCAGGTGGACTCGAGGCACTGAAGACACAGTCACTTTCACACACAACACTTGCCTGCTTCTCTTTATGCTTTCGAGAGCGTTCCAAATCCCTGCGGGTTTGGGAGTAGGATTTTTTCCTATAGTATTGTACTTGTGTGCTGCGATTCACTGTTGGATCCGCCATGTTGGTTGACACTGCTGTGTCCACTGGTTTCAGTCGCAAGACAAAAACCACGCTGTCCCCTTCTCCTGCCACTTTCCAGCTGGAAACTGCATTGTCAGTCAGCAGGGCGCCTAAGGTCCTCTCCACAGCCACTGGAAGTCCAGTAACTGGCATTTTTGTATGAATTACGAGTTTTACTGTAGCTCACAGAAAATGTACGCCCTGTCCGCTTCGCGTCTCGTGACCAACTCCTATATATATATATATATATATATATATATAGAGAGAGAGAGAGAGAGAGAGAGAGAGAGAGATACACACATTTGTATAGATAAGCTATTATACTAATACGTATATATATGTGTGTGTTAGGCGCCGCATGGCCTAGGGTTAGGGCGTATGTATCGTAATCTAAAGTTTGCGGGTTCGATCCCAGCTTTATCCGCTATGCTTGGTGCCCTTGGAAAAGGCCACTTTTACGGCTATTTTCTCACCCTACCCAGTGTAAAAGGTACCAACCTTGTGTTGGGGGTTAACCCTGCGAAGACTGGCGTCTATCCAGTGGGAGTCTATGACTCTACAGTCGCTTAACGCCACAGAAAACGGATAAGCACCGGCCCTGATGGCCTTATGGCTCGGGACAGACTTTAACTTTTAACTATATGTGTGTGTTAGTGTATAATATATATATATATGAGTGTGTGTGTGCGTGCGTGCGTGCGTGCGTGAGTGTGTGCGTGCGTGCTTATGTGTGTGTATGTATGTGTGTGTATGTTTGTGTCGGTGTATGCATATTTGTGTGAATGCCAGTGTAAGTCTGTACATAATGCTCATATGGGTGCTTATGTGTATGTCCATGTCATAATATGTGTGTGCACGCGCGGGCGTGCGGGCGTACATACGTACGAGCGTACGTACCTACGTGTGTGCGCGCGTGTGTGTGAGTGTATGTGTGAGAGCGAGTGTGCGTGTGTGAGAAAGCATAACTTAGAACAACAACCAAAAGCCCAGCTACACAGTGTGCAAGGTGAAGAGAAACTCCAAGGAGGGACCTCTCCGCCTCCCACTGCTTTGTTTTCCTCTCTCTCGCCCTGGCCTGTCCACAATAGGAATTATCACCATCACCACAACAAGCCATATTTCCCACGGGAGACAAAGGTGTCAAACTATTCTGATTTATTCCACCCTTCCTGTTGTTTCTCTGCATTCAGTTCGGCCAATGCTCCACTGCACAGGCAATTCCTGCACTTTCGGCATGCAGCTAGTGTCACTTTTGAATATCTTGACTGCGTGGTGCGTGCGTGCGCGTGCGTGCGTGCGTGCGTGCGTGCGTGCAGGTGTGTGCGTGCGTGCGTGCGTGCGTGCATGTGTGTGTGTGTGTGTGTGTGAGTGAGTGAGTGAGTGACTCAGCGTGTGTGTGAGGCTGTGTCTGTGTGTGTTTGTGTGTGTCTGTATACACCAATAGGCATTCCCCCTACGCATACACACACATAAACACACACACACATTACATACATACACACACACACACACACACACAACACACACACCACACACACACACGCGCGCGCGCGCGCGTGCCTGGTCAATCTTCAAAATGTTCATCCTTTATTTTCTCAGTTTCTTATGATTGTAGCATGGCCTTAATTAAAGTGACAATGTTCTGATAAGCAAAAAAATAATTGTTATGTTAATGAAATGTTCTGATGATAAAATATTCTGATACTGAAATGTTCAGATGCTAAAACGTTCTGATAATAAAATGTTCTGATTATAAATCATTCTGATAATTAAATGTTCTGATGACAAATTATTCTGATTATGAAACGTTCTCGTAATGAAATTTTCTGATAGTAAACTATTCTGATGGATGATTAATATTCTGAGAGTGAAATATTCTTATCACGAAATATTCTGTCAATGAAATGTTTTGAGAATGAAATATTCCAATCATGAAATGTTCTGATAACAACATGTTCTGATAACAAGATATTCTATTAATGATTGCTTTCTCTCCATTCACACTCCATCTGAAACTGCCAATGTCATGGTGACATTTTTTTTTATCTCAGACTCCATCTTTTCCTTCATACAGTCAATTGTACGATGCTATCTGCTTTATTTATTTTTTCGTGCAGTTAATAATGGCCATAGCATTTTTGCCCAAAAGGGCGTGATTATTTTTATATATCTTTGCGGTATTGCTTTCCTTTTTATGGTTCATTTTATATCCATGTTTGGGGTTTTTTTTCTCCATGTTACTCATTCTCTGTCTCTTTTTCTGTGTCTGTTTGTCTGTGTACCTGTCTGTATATTGTTGTGTGTGTGTGTGTGTGTGTGTGGTGTGTGTGTGTGTGGGTGTGTGTGTGTGTGTGTGTGTGTGTGTGTGTGTGTGACTCTCTGTCTCTCTCTATCTCTCTCTATTTAATTATCCATATATTCATCTGCATCTGTCTCTCTCTCTGTCTCTATCTTTCTCTCTCTCTTTCCCTCCCTCCCCCTCCCGCCTCTCTCTCTCTCTCTCTCTCTCTCTCTCTCTCTCTCTCTCTCTCTCTCTCTCTCTCTCTCCTCTCTCTCTCTCTCTCTCAAAATCTGAACATTCTCCAATGAAATAGACTTTTGCATCACATTTTCAATCAATTCACAAAATGCATAATTATGATTTTTTTAAAAACGGACACTTTGTACCTACTATGCATAAAGCACCATAAAAAAATCTAAAACACTAGACAATGTGTATTGCTCAGAGTTCGCTTGATCGAATAACATAAAATGCATGCAGTTTTTCCGCACTTCCCAGAACCACAGCAGTTTGTGCTACATAAAAAACTGTCTACAGGTGTCACTTTTGCTTGATTGAATAACATAAAATGCATGCTAGATTTTTCTTTTTAGCGGTTAACAATACTGCAGCAATTTCTGCATGGTAAATTGGTTCAAATTTCATGTCTCTTGTAACCTCTTGAATTTTTTCTGCCCTGCAGAACGATAATAATAACATCGCTCCTGGGGCAACACTGCCCACTGCCATCAATGTTGCTGATTGCCAACTTCCATTCTGTAGTGTTGCTTTCTATCTGTGGGACTTCTTGTAATACGTGCAGATTTTCATAATAAGAAAACAAAAACTTTCATATGTGGCCAAAAAAGTTGAACTTCTCTCTGTCTTCCTTCCTCTGTTAGAATCAACAATTGGGGTTTTGTTATTGTTATTGCTGAATTAATCATCATGCATTAAAGAAAAGCAGAACACTCTCGCTCTTGGTGTTGGTCAAATATTGTATACAGATGTCTTCTTGGAAACGCCTGGGGTGTGAATCTGTCGTGTACATGATTCAGAGAAATTGTTCAATTCTTTTCTTAACAGTCTGATTTGTTTTCTTCAGCAGATCTCTCTCTCTCTCTCTCTCTCTCTCTCCTCTCTCTCTCTCTCTCTCTCCTCTCTCTCTCTCTCTCTCTCTCTCTCTCTTCTTTCTTCTTTCTTTCTTTCTTTCTCTGCGACTGTCTGACTATCTCTGTCTCTGTCTCTCCCTTTAAGGGTAATAAAGATGGAGAGAGAATAAAAGAGAAATGAATGAACAAATCAATCAATGAAGGATGTGCTTTGCTGTGAAGTGTCTAGAGCAGTGGTCAATAGGAGAAGAAAGAGGATTTGTTCTTGATTTAAACCAAGTACTTGACACACTGCTCACAGAGAGAGAAAGAGGGAAGGAGAGAGGGAGGGGGAGAGAGGGGGAAAGGCGGGAGAGAGGGGGGCAGAGAGAGAGAGAGGCACAGAGAAGGTAAGAGAAAATATACACACAGACACACACAAAGACACACACACATACACGTACACAAACAAACACACACACACACACAAACACACACACACACACACACACCCCCGCCACACACACACACACACACACACACACACACACACACACACACACACACACACACACACACACTTACCAAAAGAAAAACAAGAAGAAAAAAGAGAGATACTTCTGAAAGGTGCAGTGATGTGAAAACTATAACTTTGCTTTTTTCTAATCATGTTTTTCCTTAACCCTCTGACCACACTATCATTCCACACAATGCCTTCAACAAAGCTGTTATTTCCTATGGGAAAACACAGGTGTCAAAACATACTGATGTATTCTCCCCCTTCCCGTATTTCCCTGCGTATGTCACTTCTGCCTCAGCAACTGTGAAACCTTTGGCTTTTAAGAAGAAATCAACCATGAGCTTTCTTTCTGTCTGTCTGTCTGTCTGTTGTTGTCTGTCTGTGTTGTTGTGTGTGTGTGTGTGTGTGTGTGTGTGTGTGTGTGTGTGTGTGTGTGTGTGTGTGTGTGTGTGTGTGTGTCCCCCCTCTCTCCCACTCTCTCTCTCTCTTCCTTTCTTTCATCCTCTCTCTCTCTCTCTCCTCTCTCTCTCTCTCTCTCTCTCTCTCTCTCTCTCTCTCTCTCTCTCTCTCTCTCTCTCCTCCTCACCCCTCTTCCTCATTCATCCCAAGTTTCCGGCTTCTTCCTCAGAGCTCATGACCCCACTGGAATACCTGGTGTTTTTTGTGGAGAGCAGTAAGACTGCATTGAGGCCCTGCAGGGTTGGGGTACAGTTGGCCTGTAGTACAGCGCAGTACAGTACAGTACAGTGCAGTATACTACAGTGCAGTACAGTACAGTACAGTACAGTGCAGTGCAGTGCAGTGCAGTACAGTACAGTGCAGTACAGTACAGTACAGTACAGTACAGTACAGTGCAGTGCAGTACAGTGCAGTGCAATACAGGCAGCGCAATACAGTGCAGTAGCAGTACAGTACAGTAGCAGTGCAGTGCAGTACAGTACAGTACAGTACAGTGCAGTGCAGTGCAGTACAGTGCAGCGCAATACAGTGCAGCGCAATACAGTGCAGTGCAGTACAGAGCATGCAGTGCAGTGCAGTGTACAGTACAGTACAGTACAGTCAGGAACAGTACAGTACAGGGCCCGTACAGTGCAGCGCATACAGTGCAGCGCAATACAGTGCAGTGCAGTACAGAGCAGTGCAGCGCAGTACAGTACAGTGCAGTGTAGTACAGTACAGTGCCAGTACAGTACAGTCAGTGCAGTGCAGTACAGTACAGTACAGTGCAGTGCAGTACAGTGCAGCGCAATACAGTGCAGCGCAATACAGTGCAGTGCAGTACAGAGCAGTGCAGTGCAGTACAGTACAGTGCAGTGTAGTACAGTCAGTCAGTACAGTAGCAGTACAGTGCAGTGTAGTGTAGTGCAGTACAGTACAGTACAGTGCAGTGCAGTGCAGTACAGTACAGTACAGTGACAGTACAGTACAGTACAGTAAGTAACAGTACAGTACAGGCAGTACAGTACAGTAACACTTCAGTGTAGTATAGTGCAGTACAGTGCCAAAGTATCAAATTTCTTTTGATAGAGGACAAAAAAGAGTTGAATTGTTGAATCTAATTGCAGTACAGTACAGTGGGATTCAGGAAGGGGGGAGGTCAGTTGAGCAGCAGCAGAAGTCTGTAGAGAGAGAACTCCAGCTAGCCTCACAGCTTCCTTCCTTCCTTCCTTTCTTCTTTCTCTTTCTTTCTTTCTTCTCCTTCCTTCCTTCCTTCCTTTCCCCAGTCAGCTACATAGGCATGTTTCCCTTGTAGTGCCCACAGGCCTATGTCGTACTGACTGACTGCGACTGACTGACTGACTGACTGACTGACTGACTGACTGACTGACTGACTGACTGACTTCCTTCCTTTCCTTTCCTGCCTGCCTGCCTGCCTGCCTGCCTGCCTGCCTGCCTATGAATCAGTGGTGTGTGTGTGTGTGTGTGTGTGTTGTGTGTGTGTGTGTGTGTGTGTGTGTGTGTGTGTGTGTGTGTGTGTGTGTGTGTGTGTGTGTGTGTGTGTGTGTGTGTGCATAACACACACACTTACCAACGAACACTGTAAAGAATGCTGAAAAGTGGTTTCTTGGGGGGGAAATCATACGCTTTGCTTCAGCTTCTATTTCATTCTTTTCCTCCCCACTGCACACAAGATCATTCCACACAATGCCTTGAACAAACCCCTTATTTCCTATGGGAAAACACAGATGTCAAAATGTACTGATGTATTTTACCTTCCTCTGCTTTCTTGCGTATGTCACTTCTGCCTCAGCAACTGTGAAACCTTTGGCTTTTAAGAAGAAATCAACTGTGAGCCTTCTCTCTGTTTATCTATCTGCCTGGTCTGTGTGTGTGTCTGTGTGTATGTGTGTGTCTATGTGTCTGTGTCTGTGTCTGTGTGTCTATGTGTCTGTCTGTCTGTCTATGCTGTCTGTCTGTCTGTCTGTCTGTCTGTCTGTCTGTCTGTCTGTCTGTCTGTCTGTCTCTCTCTCTCTCTCTCTCCTCTCTCTCTCTCCTCTCTCTCTCTCTCCTCTCTCTCTTCTCTCTCTCTCTCTCTCTCTCTCTGCAGAAAATAGACAAGAAGAAGGAGGTGACAGGAAAAAAGCAAAAAACGCAGAAGCATAGAGAAGGATAGAAAAGAGGAAAATCCTATCACAGAAATTCCAGAGGGTGGAGATGCTGTTTAGACTGACAGACCGCTGGCATCCCCATGGGGGAGAGTCCACAAGACTAGTTTGGTGTTAATGTTGCGTGTTCTCTTCCATAATTATAATTATTTTATATATATATATATATATATATATATATATATATATATATATATAATATATATATATATATATATATATATATATATATATATATATATATATGTCAGGTCCCTCCCACCCCGCTTCAAAAAGTGCCAAATATCGGTCTTCTTGTTGGTGTCTTCGATTTTACGTCTGTTCACTCTCAGTGATAGACTCTATTAGACGAGAAAATATACACCATTCTTATGTATGTACGTGTGTGTTTATAATAAACATACTCTGCATGTACGTACACAAGTGTGTGAATCCCCGAGTGTGTATCTAGCGATACAGTTTGTCAGGTCCAACCCTTTCAAAAGGGACAAATATCAGTCTTGTGTATGTATGTGTGCATAATAATTTTATAATATGCATACACTGTATGTACGCATAGGAGTGTGTGAATCCTTACTGTATCGATAAATGTCAAGACCCCCCTTCCCTTCCTCCCCCCCCCCCCCCCCCCCCTTTTCTAAAGTGACAAATCTCTGGCTATCTGACCTCTATCCAGGGAAGACAAATGGGGAGGGAGGGAGGGTGAACACAGTGCCCCGCAGTTATCGTCCCAACAATCAGCCCTCGTTTCCTCCCCTGTCTGTGCGCTAAGTGGCCTTGATAGTGTCCCCCTAATGACCACTAATGACCACTTGCCCCCCCCCCTCCCCCACACCTCCTCCTCCACTCCCTCCATCCAGCCGTCACTTGGCAGATGGCTAGGCTATACCAGGCTACCTGCCATACACCTCTCTTTTTCTCTCTCTATACTCCTACTTCTACCTCGCTGTACTAAGCTAGTCTTGGGTGTAAAGCTGCTCTCTCTCTCTCTTCTCTCTCTCTCTCTCTCTCTCTCTCTCATCTCCTCTCTCTCTCTCTCTCTCTCTCTCTCCTCTCTCTCCTCTCTCTCTCTCTCTCTTCCTGGTTCTCGGCCTATCCTTTTGTCTCGTCTCTCTCTCTCTGTCTCTTTGTCTTTCTCTCTCTTGCTGTCTCTCTTTGTCTCTGTATGTTGGCCCCTAGAGAAGCTAAGGTCTCTGATGCCTCACTCCCCTACGACCACATAGGTTATGGTAACACCTTTACCTTATTTATAGTGAATACATCATGTTTACGCCATGTAGTGTCTTCTATAATAGAGCTTGTCAGAACTTTTTCTTCTTCTTCTTCTTTCTTCTTCTTCTTCTTCTTCTTCTTCAATACTTGCAAGTAATTCGTTGCCATTAGTTGTTGATACCTATCATGGGGAAATGTCTTTTATTCTATGAAATATTGTGCCAAAGACATGTTCACTATTTCACATACACACGCGCTCGCACACACACACATCTCCCCCTTCCCCCCTCCAGACAGACAGACAGACAGACAGACAGACAGACAGACAGACAGACACACACACACACACACACACACACACACACACACACACACACACACACACACTCACACACCACACACACACACACACACACACACACACACACACACACACACACACACACACACACACACAAGGCAAAAGAACCACTGAACCAGACAGAGGAACGGCCATAGCTAAAAAATACTTTTATCATACAGTCCCATAATTCTCTTTCTCTCCCTCTTCCCCTCCCCCCCCCCCCCCCCCCCCACCACACCTTCCCGCTCCTCATCTCTCTCTCTCTCTCTCTCTCTCTCTCTCTCTCTCCTCTCTCTCTCTCTCTCTCTCTCTCTCTCTCTGACCCTACATCAAGTCACACCAGGACTGTTCCAGTTTTCTCTCTCTCTCCAATGGACTATTCATTAACTTTTCTCCTCTCTCCTTCCCCTCACACATCCCTGGTCCCCTGCAGTCCTGCTGTGAGTCACAAATGAATCTGCTGCACTGCACTGAGGAGGAGGATAGCTCCTGACCTTACTCCTACCCCCCCCCCCCCCCCCCCCCCATGTCAATATTTGCATGTTCTGCATGCTGTCAGTTCAATAGTCACTCACTACCATCGACCTTGTGTGCTGGTTATTCATGAATTTCCTTGTTTTCTGCTACCACAAAACAAACAAACAAACAACACACACACACACACACACACCCCACACACACAACACACACACACACACACACACAACACACACACTCCTCCCTGGGTCCAGGAACCAGCTCCTTACTCCCTCCAATCCAATCAAATTCAATTCAATCCAATCCACTCATGTTATTTATAGCCTGCTGACCACACAGGCCATATCAGGGCTGTCACCTCGTCAAATCTCAAACTCAGATTAAAACTGTGCAACAATGATTATACTCCTAACTCCCAGGGGGCAGGATAGCTCAGTGGTCAGAGCGCTCGCTTTTCCCAAGTAAAAGTTACGCAACATCGAGCGTGGTTACCAGTTGGATGGGTGACCGTTTGCACGCCTTGGCTTCAGCAGTCCCCCCAGTACACCCAAATGGGTACCTGTCCTCTTTAAGGTCAGGAAAGGTAAAGCAGCTAGGGAGAGGAGATGGGCGCCACCCTCAATATGCTGGCCCCTAGAGAAGCTGAGGTCTCTGATGCCTTGCTCCACTATGACAGCGTAGGTTATGGGACACCTTTACCATTACCTTTTGCCTAACTCTCAAATCCCTGTATTGTACTGCAGTCTGGAGCCAGAGCATCTCTTCACCACTGCTCCACAGGTATCTCTGCGGACTGCAGCCTGCTTTCTGCCTGTTAGCCAGGAGTCCACATATCAGCAATGCCCTGACAACTTTGTTGCCGCCTGACTGACCGGTCTGTCAGTGTGTGGCTGCTTTGCTGTCAGTGTGGCTGCTTTGCTGTCAGTGTGGCTGCTTTGCTGTCAGTGTGGCTGCTTTGCTGTCTGTGTGGCTGCTTTGCTGCAGGCCGCCTTTAATCCCTGTTTAGCAGTGGAGGCCTTCATGCCGCCACCCTCTCTTCAGCTTCAGCTTGTTCTCACAGAAAGAGAGTTGTGGGGTGGGGGGAGAGAGAGGGAGAGAGAGAGAAAGACAGAGACAGAGAGAGAGTGAGTGAGAGAGAGAGAGACAGACAGAAAAGGATGGGAGAGAGATGGTGGAGAGAGAGAGAGAGAGGTCAGGTAGAGAGAGGGAGTGTGTGTGTGTGTTTGTGTGTGTGTGTGAAAGACAGAGAAAGATAGACAGAGAGAAAGAAATAGACAGAGGCAGACATAGAAACAGAGAGAGAGGCACAGCAGGGGGAATGGAGGAGAGAGACGCAGACAGACCAGACAGACAGACAGACAGACAGACAGACAGACAGACAGACAGCAAAGCAAGGCCCACAGGGATGGAGAGCCAGACGAGTCCTTTGAGTACTGAGATTTGGAAAGAAAGCTCTCCTCCGAAATGCTTTCATAACTTGGTCATCAGCCTGTCCTCTTTTTTCTTCTTC
>CM060334.1:866464-873964 GCA_030674155.1 Stramonita haemastoma
GCAGTTTAACACAGAAAGAAAGAGATCGAGATGGACACAGACAGACAGACAGACAGACACAATAGATGGAGGTAATGACAGGAAGCATGAAAGAGAGAAGCAGTGAGACAGAAAGAAAGAAAGACAGACAGACAGAAACGGCCAAACTACAACATGCATGATAAAGATGGGAGTGAAGGAAAGAAAGAGTGTAGGGAGGGACGGGGGAGTGAAAAGACGTGATCTAAGGAAGGCAACAAGAAGCTCTGAAAATGAATTGCTATAATGAAGTTAGCCCAACTGATTACACCCCCCCCCCTCCCCGCCCCCCCCCCCCCCCCCAAAAAAAAAAACCCAACACAAAACCCAAAAAAATCTGTACAGCTCCTAGTCATCACCTCTAAGTCCCCCCCTTCCTCACCCCTCTCCCTCTTCCCCCTCCACCCCAGTTCCTGCAGCCCCCTCTCTCAATTCTACTCAAAGCCTCGGACACCCACTAACAAGTAAATAACTCCCCTTGACTTCCAATCCCTTTCCCAGGACACCCTACTACCCTGCTCTCAGAATCTCTCGCTCACCCTGCTTTATGCTCGGCCTGCAAGTCTGTCTGTCTGTCTTGTCAGTGAGCAAATGAGCGCAGCATTGTCGAGGTGTGTGGGGCTAGGCTGGATGCCTTGTCCAATAGTTGGTGTTCCTGGAGTTCCATCGTGTGTGATCGTGTGTTCATTGTTTAGCTTCCTCCCAGTGAAGGCAACTTGAAGTTCATCTTTGACTGATGAACGGGGGACCAATCAGACGTTAAGGTCCCTCCAACGTTTATAACAATGCTTGAAAATGAAATGCACCCACGATAGAACTTTACTTTTATTCTGAACATTATGACCGATAAAAAACGCTTTCATGAGAACATTGTGGACATGGACAATCGATCAATGTGCACTGACTTGGTCATCAATGGGGAAGACAATGCAGGTATTCCAGTGATCCTAAGCAAGCCACTTTGCCATAAACCTTCCACTCAAAGCTATCCACGGTCAGCCAATCTGCTACTAACACACATCAACGAAACTAATCATGTGGAAACAGAGACAGAGACAGGCAAGAGAGCAAAGTCAAGAGACAGGATGAGACAGACAGACAGACAGACAGACAGACAGACAGACAGACAGTCAGACAGACACGCAGGCAGGCAGGCAGGCAAGCAGGCCGACAGAGAGAGATATATGTAGATAAATAGATAGATGGATAGACAGACAGACAGACAGCAGGCAGACAGACAGACAGACAGACAGACAGACAGACAGACAGACAGACAGACAGACAGACAGACAGACAGATAGATAGATAGATAATGATAGATAGATAGATAGATAGATAGATAGAATAGATTAGATGATAATAAAGGAACTAAAGGATTACCAATTGCATAAATAGATAACCCAATGAATAAATGATTGAATTTGCTTTGAGCCAATCACTGACTCAGAACCTACATTCAGTACAGACAGGAGTATTATAGTTCCACCTCTAAGCAAAGCTTCACCCTAACGTCATCTAGAGATAAGAGAGACAAAAGATGGCTGAACCACACGGAGAGACCAGCAGGCAGACAGATACCCTGATGACTGGGATTTGCTACAGATTCTATCACAGCCACATCATTTACCATCCCCACCCCCACCTTTTCCTCACCCCCCTCTCCGTCATTTAAACTGTTTCCCCTAACTCCCCCCCCCCTTTTAAACACGCGCACGTACTCGCAACATATACTCCACACACACACACAACACACACACACACACACACACACACACACACACACACACAACACACACACACACACACGCACGCACGCACGCACACACACACACACTTACATACACGCGCACAACACAACACAAACACACACATACACGCGCGTGCACGCATATGCGCGCGCACAACACAACACACACATTTGCCCCCCCCCCCCCCCCCCCCCCCCTGTCTGTCTCTGTCTCTCTCAGATGAACAGACATCTCATATTCTGGCCACAAAAAAAATCCATTCAGAGTGACTGAACTGTTTGCACATAATCTTCGATACAGACGACACGGTGATACGGATCTTCTATGTCCGTTATGTGAAGGGTCTGTCGAAGATGAAGTTCATTTTGTGTTCTGTTGTCCTATGTTAAATGATCTCAGAAGCCAACTGATACCAGAAAAGAAATGGAGGTGTCCTCCCATGTTTAGACTTTGTATACTGATGTCGTCTGCGAACGATTGCATCAATAAGCGGCAGGCAATTTATCTGTCCGTGTAAGGCTTTTAAGATTTTAGATACGGTTCGTAGTGTCATTTTCTGTTCCCAAATTATTCTTATGCAATATTTTTAGCATGCTGATTACACCCACCCCTTCAAAAAGTGCCAAGGCCTATATCGAATACAACTTTTATTTTCGCAACCCCCCTCTCTCTCTCTCTCTCTCTCTCTCTCTCTCTCTCTCTCTCTCTCACACTCCTCTCCACACCACACACACACACACACACACACATTCAATCTAATTTTTTTAATTTATTTTTTGTGCATATTTTTTCATGAATCTTTATTTATCTTTAGTCATTCCACCCCCCAACTATTCTCTGTCTTTGTCTCTCTCTTTCCCTCTTCTTTTTACCAATATTTCAACTGATATTATTACCATTAAATTTTATGTTAAGGGGGTTTTGGGTTTTGTTTTATTGTTTTCTTTTAAATTTATTAATTTCATTATTTATTTTATCTATCTGTTCATCTTTATTTTATTATTATTGTTATTATTGTTATTATTACTATATATTATTATTATTATATTATTATTATATCATATTATCATTATTATCATCTTTTTTATTTATTCATTTTAAAATATAATTCTCTCCCCCTACCCCGTCCAGTATCACTTTATGTGGAAGGACGTAAAATTGAAGACTACTACACACACACACACACACACACACACAACACACACACACAACACACACACACACACACACACACACCACACACACACACACACACACACACACAACACAACAAACAAACAAACAAACAAACAAACGAACAAAACTGAATCATAAAAGCATTCAAAAGACACCGTTTATATACGTTGAACAGAACACAATAAATACACATTTTTTTAAAGTTCAAGAACAACAACACATTAATGGCAACAACACAACAACTATCTGATGACCGAAAGGTACCATCGTCCTAACAGACACACAGAGAGGGGGGAGGGAGAGGGGTAAGGGAGGGCATAACTTGCCCTTCATCCCAAAGACTGGAGGAGGTGAGGGGCTGTAGGCCCTGTAGTGAGAGAGGCAGGGTGTGGTGATGCAGACAGTGGAGGGCAGGCCTATGGCTATAGTAACTAGTAAGGAAGCCAGGAGATCATCCCTGTGCCCAGGGGACTCCGGACTCCCTCGTTGGAGGTTTTGCCCTGCCAATTTCCATCCGCGCTGTCTTCATCAGTTTGCTGTGCACAAGCTTCAGAGAGAGAGAGAGAGAGAGAGAAGAGAGAGACAGAGAAGAAACAGAGACAGAGACAGAGAGAGACAGAGAGAGACAGAGAGAGACAGAGAGAGACAGAGAGAGACAGAGAGATAGAGTCTCTCTCTTGGGTCTTTGTGTCTGTCTGTCTCTCTTTCCGTCTTAGCTCTGTGTCTTTGTCTCTGTGTGTGCGTCACTCTCTGTCAGCCCTGTGTCTGTCTGTCTGTCTGTCTGTGTCTCTCTCTGTCTCTGTCTGTCTGTCTGTCTGTCTGTCTGTCCTGTCTGTCTGTCTGTCTGTCTGTCTGTCTGTCTGTCTGTCTGTCTCTCTCTCTCTCTCTCTCTCTCTCTCTCTCTCTCTCTCTCTCTCTCTCTCTCCTCTCTCTCTCTCTCTCTCTCTCTCTCTCTCTCTTATCTCCGCTGGGTTCTGTGCTCTTTTGCAGATTCAGATGGGGATCAAGCCCACAACTTCTAGACTATTTTCAAGCTGGGAGTGTTACACCAAGACCACTGACTCCCCAAACTATCGATCCAGTAATGGTGAATTATTCACCTAAATGAACAATACTAGATTTCTACAACAACAAGGAAATAAAGAAGGGAGAGATAGACGGAAGACAGAAAAAAGCAACTCTGAAAGACAGCCAGCCAGCCAGACATTTCCGTATGTAAATACAGCAGCACACCAAAGACACAGAGACTAATGGACAAGCAGACAGTCTGTCATATGGATATCAGGGAAAGTGGAGAAAGCAGGGGGTAGCTAGGGATCAAGGGGAGGGGGGAAGAAAATGCAAATCCCGCACAGATCCCTGTCAGCCATGATACCCTCCCCAGACCAGGGGACGCGGTCTGTGGTGAGAGTGAAAGCCGGTGATCAGAAAGGACCAGCGCCCCTCAGTACTACCGCTGAAGCCGGCAACAGACGTGCTAATTATGCTTCCTGACACCGCCACCCTCTCCCCTCTCCCCCCTCTCCCTCCTCTCTCCCCCTCCTGCCATGTCCAAGGGCCTATACTACCCTTGTTTCAGTCCTTACTGTTGATGGTCTAACCCTCTGTGTGGGGTCTGGGTTTATCTCTTGATAGTCAGGCCATCCACAAACTTGTTTTTATCAAGTATCAAAGTTGTTTTCTGTTTTTCTAGGCTAACCCTTATGGATGACCAGGGCGACGATACAAGCAAGGACAGTAAAGTTGTTTTTGCATCCTGTTTCAACCTGTGTATAGCTGCGCAGTTTCACTGTGAGATTTAAAAGTTTACGAGTTGACAGCCCTGATACGGCCAGTGTGGTCAGCGGGCATTAAATAACATGATTGTTTGGTTTTTGCTTGGTTTGTTTAGACATAAATACGCTGTTTAACCAGACTTCCCGTCTGTGTAACCTAACAATACACAGCCGCCTGTAACACTTTCAACTGTCATCAACTAGATAATAACCCCTTAATACAACTGGCCACATAGTTATAACTCTTGTGGGGTTTATTCCTTCCTCAGCTAGAGCTCTGAGGTTCATCAATGGTGAGACTTTGCGTATGCAACAGTTTTTACCCATCCCCACCCCCCCACCCCCCCCATGAAGGCACCTGCATGTCAACTTCAAAGATGTGGGGGACGGATAGCCTAGTGGTCAGAACATTGCGCTGGCAATTTGACGACCCGGGTTCGAGTCCGGTCGAGGAGATTTTTCTCCTGGAGTTAACATCAGTGCTGACTCCACTCTCCCCAAAAGTCCTTCGGATGAGACTATAAACCGAGGCCCCGTGTGCGAACGCACGCAGAACACCTTGCGCACATGTTAAATCCTGTTCCGCTTTTCGTAAGAGTAGGCCATCGTGTGCCGGTGGGAACAGATGACATTTACAAAACTGCATACACACGGGGACCGGATGAAAAAAAGCACATGAGTGCTTATTCCATTATCCTCGATATAAAAGAATAAAAGAAAAAAGAAAGATGTATGCTGGGTATGTTTGTGTTTGCGCAATCCACTGAACACTGACATGATGTACGGGGTCTTTAACGTGCATATTTGATCTATCTCTGTGTGTGTTTATACACAAGGGAATCAAGGCACCAGCAAATCTGCACTTTTGACATGGGAGATCGTAAAACTCTTCACCCTCAATTCACTGGACGCCACTGAGTTTCGAACCCACGGTTTTATAGATCTATCGGGTTGAAGTCAAATGGTCTTGACCACTCGGCTATCGGCCTAGCATCCATCCACATGACTGCATGAGTCATATAACCTATTACAGACATGTTTTGTTATCAACACAGACCAAGCCAGCATTTAGACAGCTCACACACACACATAATTTCTCGACAATACAAATGTCTGCAGCTCATCCACAGAATGATGGCAGTGCCGTATCTCTCTCCCCGAACACACCACCCCCCCCCCTCCCAGCCCCTCAGCCCAGCTAACGCCAGTCACACCACTGGACCCCGGCCTTCCCGACACCCATTCTGCCCTTCATTTCCGGTCTCCAGAGCCCTCTGGCGGCGGCGGCAGCGACGGTTGCTAATCACGTGACGCACGCCAAAAAGCAGCGCCACACGCCAGGCTGTTTGTCTAGCTCAGGCAGACTGGACAGGGAGAATATCGAGTTGTGGAGGAGATGTGATCCTAGGGACGCCATGGCTTGATTAGCGCGAACAAAACGCAGAGCCTGATTTGCACTTTTTCCTTTTTCCTCTGGGGGCAGATCGCCAATCAAGCCAAAGGGGGGAGATCATAGACTGGCACAGATTGACCCTAACTCCGGTAACACTGACAGCAGGTGTCTATCGGGGACTGGATTGAAAAAAAAGCACATGAGCACTTGTTCTTATCCTCGAAATAAAAGAATTTGTTTGATTTGATCTGATCTATCTACCCCTTTTTCTTTCTATTTTGGTCTCATTCATGTCTTATCTGTGATAACAGTATTTTACCCAAGTCGATTGTGTATGATGTATGATAACCATTCTGTGTCTGAAGCTACAAAAAATAATGTTTTTTTCATTGAGAATACCTTTTTAATTAAAAGAAATAATACAGAAGAACTTTTTCCTTTGCGTATCTGACTTTGGAAACCTGGAAAACAGTTGAAAGTGAAGAGATCAGATCTGCATTGTTACTGCTCTAGAAAATTTGAATTAAATGGAACTGAGTACCATTTCCAGTCACAGGCACCATCTTCTCTTTTTTTATTTTCCTGTTTCCAAGTGTACTTATTTTCTATCAGTGTGGCGCTTTTTCTACATGATCTTGCCATCGACAACTCTCTTGTTACCGTGCGCTCTTTTGATGCGGTTTTACCATTTTATCGGAAAGACTAGTACCCAGACCACCACTCACGGTCTAGTGGATGGGGGGGAGAGTTTCAGGCACAAACGTGGATCAAACCTGCACTTCTCTCTTTCTAAGCAGCTGTGTTACCTCTAAATTTAGATCGCTGCGACCAACGAGACACGTTTTGTTTATCAACATGATCAAGGTTTGCAGCATTCCCAATACCTGTTTGCGATGACATCCCAAAACGTGCAGACTGACAACCAGTACCTGAACCCTTCAGCATTGCACCCATAAAGTCAGAAGAGTTTTATGGACACGACTTCGGCTGAAAGCCAGAGTTACAAAGGTCACAAGTAAACAACTCTTCCAAACTTCTGATCAAGTTGACACAAGTCACGCCATTTTATAACACCGAGTTTTCCCTGTGCGTGCGGTTCTTCATTTCCGGTCTCCAGAGCTCCTGGTGGAAGCCCATTGGTTGGCTAATCACGTGACGCACGCAACAGAACGAGGCTTTACACTGTTCTCTTAGTATCCACAGTCAGGGCGCCCGTATCCACTTACAAACGTGGTTAGTGTGGTGAAGTTGACGTCATCTTTTAAGTTAGCTAAGGCAAAGCAAGGGACTGGACTTCAATTTTCTTTCAAAAATCAAAGTAAGAGATACATAAGCTGCACTCCATAGATTTGCTGTTGCACTTAACACTGTTATATATTATAACTGTTTT
>CM060334.1:876464-878964 GCA_030674155.1 Stramonita haemastoma
TGTGTCTGCTGTGTCCGCCTGCATGTATCTATTCTGACTCACTAGTCCATGCCATGTTCTCTCTCTCTCTCTTCTCTCTGCTCTGTCTGCTCCTGCCTCTCTTTGCCTGCCTCCGCTCTGCTCTTGCCTGCCTCTGCTCCTCTCTCCTCTCTCTCTCTGCTCTCTTCTGTCTCTCTCTCTCTCTCTCTCTCTCTCTTCTCTCTCTCTCTCTTCTCTCTCTCTCTCTCTGTCTCTTCTCTCTCTCTCTCTTCTCTCTCTCTGTCTCTCTCTCTCTCTGTCTCAAACATTTCCCTTTACCCCTCTCTTGTAAGTACCCACTATCTCATGTACTATGCTTTTGCGTATTCTAGTCTCCTCTTGTCTCCCCAAGCAGCTCTCCACCACATTAAGCTTCTACTAGATTCTTCCTCTCTCATTTGCCAAACACCAACACACCTCATCACTCATAAACAGCCTTGATCCTGAGGCCTAGCACGCACTGTCAGTAGATTTTGTTCGTTCAAAAAAACTTAATTAGGCAAAGGTCCTGTACTGTTTAAACATCGACCCTGCGCCTCGATCTAGTGTTTGCACACCCCTGAGTGTTTGAGAGTGTTGCTCAAATTTACCTGACCAACACTGCAGGTGTCTGTATCTCTCGGGCCGGTTGACGCCGGGATATATCATGACAGTAAGCGTAGAGTGCAACCTGTCAATTAGTCTCAAAGCGGAAGCACTTCCACAGCAGCAGCATTACACCATCCTCATCTCCACTGATATCATGCAGTAATAACAGAGAGACACCAGGGCCAGCTGTCATCCTCTTCAGGTGCAGCAGTAACTCTGGAATGAAGAGTTCACTTCCAGTTCAAAACCAGCGTTACTAATCCCTTCACATCACCCAGCACAGTCAAGCTTGCAAAGTACAAACAATTCCCTGACAAAATGCCTCAATTCTCTTCCAATGAACCCAATAAAACCAAGGTCGGCCGAGGACGCCAGCCATTCCGCTGAGTTCATCATACCCCAGGTAACAAAAAGGGTTAAGGAAAAGGATACTGAACTTCTGTAACCCCCCCCCCCCACCCCCCCACCCAACCCCAAAGTGGTAAGAAACTCGCGTAGAGCATGGCAGCAGAGAGTCTAAGGAGAAGCCCCCTTCAAACAAGTGTTTCGGGCCCCCCAAAAAATATAAAAGAAAAATGCCTTATGGGCAGATAACCACTCGCTTCCACTGCACAATGGTTAGAAAACATATCTACATGTTGGTGTTGTTGTGTTGTGTTGTTGTTGGGGGGGGGTCATTTACATATAGAACAGGGGAAGGTATCCCCATGATTACAGTGTGTGCACTCATGATCTGGCTGCCCAGGTCGAGCCACCACGGAGACGCCCGTTTAAGGTTTTCCTCTGGAGTAAAATCAGTGCTGACTCCACTCCCCCAAAAGTCCTTCGGATGCGACTATAAACCGAGGCCCCGTGTAATACGCGCACAGAATATCTTGCACAAACGTTAAAAACCCATCCTGCCTTTCAAAATAGTAAGCCATTTTGTTTTGTAACAGTATTGGATGAGAATAATTTTTAAAACCACATGCGCACGCGTGTCATGTTTAGACACAACCCCCGAAGTGGAGTGTGGCTACCTTAACAGGCGAGTAACAGCTGAGGCATACGCAGAACCTCACTCACCATGGGTGAATCCTCAGAGCTCTAGCCGATGAATTTAAAAAATGAGATATTCAAACAAGTACACACCTCTGAGGTGAGTATTTCAGTCCTATACTTGGTAAAAATAAATTCATACATTATTTTTGTCATAAGTTCCAGCAGCGAAATTTAAAACACCCAAATACATGTACTAGCCTATACGTCATAATGATCAAACCGTTTCACCATATGCAATGGCATTGAAGTGTTCGCGAGTCATGCCCAAGAGAAAACTTCCCCGCCAATGATAAAAATTGGCATGTAACTTACACTTCACACTTTTCTTAGATAAAAAAAAAAGAGGCGACACAGACTGACTTGGGAGACAGGCTAGACAGAGAGACTGAAGAAGGAAAACAGCAAAGAGGATCTCGTTTTCCTTCAACACCACTGATCTCACCCTCCTCCCTCTTTTCTCTCCCTCACCCACCACAGTATGAAGTTGCCTAACACGATTCCTGTTGACAGGAAAAGCTGCAGGGAAAAGAAAAGTTGTCTACATCTATGGGTAACAACGGTTCCACAGACCTGCAAATGCAAACCAAAGATCACCCAAAGCGAGACTCACTTCCTCTGATGTCTCAGTTTCCGGTGTTCAGAGCCCCTGGTGGCGTGGTTATCGACCGTTTCCCTAATCAGGTGAAGGACGTAAAAGAATGAGAGGCTGGGGACAATGCTGTTTGTCTGGATCAGACAGGGCTTTGGTCTATTGGGTTAGGGTCCACAAGCCATGGTTTGCATGTCACGCTTTGATGAATTGGAACACAACACAGACCCCCGATTTGCCATCTCTCTCTAGGAAGGCTTTTCT
>CM060334.1:888964-896464 GCA_030674155.1 Stramonita haemastoma
CACAGAGACACACACACACACACACACACACACACACACACACACACACACACACACACACACACACACACACACACACAATCTTTTGTGTGAAAAAACGACACATGCAAAGAGGATGAGAACAAAAGCAAAAAGAAACAGGAACGAAAAAGAAAGGAGAGACAGACAGACAAACACACAGTAGACAGTGTCTGATTTTTTTTTTTAATGTATCAATACATCGGTTTGTTTTTTTCACTCAGAGGGTGAGAGAAGAAGCCCATTCCATCCTCCTCAAATCCCTTCCTCTTCAAACCCATTTCATCCTCTTCCTCTTCAAACCCATTCCATCCTCCTCAAATCTCTTCCTCTTCAAACCCATTCCATCCTCCTCAAATCTCTTCCTCTTCAAATCCATTCCATCCTCTTCCTCTTCAAACCCATTCCATCCTCCTCAAATCTCTTCCTCTTCAAATCCATTTCATCCTCTTCTTCTTCAAACCCATTCCATCCTCCTCAAATCTCTTCCTCTTCAAATCCATTCCATCCTCTTCCTCTTCAAACCATTCCATCCTCCTCAAATCTCTTCCTCTTCAAATCCATTCCATCCTCTTCCTCTTCAAACCCATTCCATCCTCCTCAAATCTCTTCCTCTTCAAATCCATTCCATCCTCTTCTCTTCAAACCCATTCCATCCTCCTCAAATCTCTTCCTCTTCAAATCCATTCCATCCTCTTCCTCTTCAAACCCATTCCATCCTCCTCAAATCTCTTCCTCTTCAAATCCATTTCATCCTCTTCCTCTTCAAACCCATTCCATCCTCCTCAAATCTCTTCCTCTTCAAATCCATTTCATCCTCTTCCTCTTCAAACCCATTCCATCCTCCTCAAATCTCTTCCTCTTCAAACCATTCCATCCTCCTCAAATCTCTTCCTCTTCAAATCCATTTCATCCTCTTCCTCTTCAAACCCATTCCATCCTCCTCAAATCTCTTCCTCTTCAAATCTATTTCATCCTCTTCCTCTTCAAACCCATTCCATCCTCCTCAAATCCCTTCCTCTTCCTATCCCACCTCCACTACCACCCACCTCCACCCCACCCTCCTTCTAAACGTATAATCAAGATGTGTGTTGTACTGTGTTTGCACTAGATTTGGAAGCAACTGGTCTTTTTCCAGACTTTAAATGGAGGCACAGGGTCCAGCCTCAGCTGAGCAGGAGAAGAAAGGAGACGGCTAACTTGTGATGACAGTGTTTGGCGGAAAATGGACACATGCACAGCGTGCCACAGCCACATGGGGGTAGCATGAGACAAGATGATGCCAGACTTGCTGAAGAGATAGAGAGGGGGGAGATTAAGGGGGGGGGGGGAGGAGAGAGAGAGAGAGAGAGAGAGAGAGGAGGAGAGAGAGAGAGAGAGAGAGAGAGACTGAGAGAAAGAGATAAAAAGAGGGGGAGGAGAGAGAGAGTAAAGAAATGACAAGTTTTAGAGGGGGGGGGGGGGGACAGAAAGGCAAACAGTAGAGTAGGAGGAAAGAGAAAGAAGATGAGACAGACAGGCAGACAGAGAGACAGAAGGATAGAACAAATGAAATTCCATACACACAAAAATAAGAAAGGGGATACAAAAACATAAAAGTATTACAACTGAGTATCGCAACCACACACAGACACAACACAGACATGAAGGGAGACAGAATGCATGCATACAAACAAAAAATATGAAAATATCAACAACAAAAAGACAAAAAGCCCAAGAAAAAAAAAGACATCTAAAAGTACCAAAAACAGAGAAGAAAAAACTAGTTGAAGATTAACAAATAAACCAAAGAGATTAATAATTAGACAGAAAATTAACAAGTCGGAACAGCTAGAAAAAAGTGATGGAAAGAAAGAGAGGAGGACAAAGAACTCAGCATAATTACAGATAAAAAGATACCCATCATAAACACGGAAATGGAAAAGTAATGAACAGAGGAACAAATAAACAAATTTGATGCTTGTAAAAAATTGACTGCAAGGAGTGATTTGTGTTTTCTTCCTTGGCTAGAGGCTCCGAGGTTTACCACTGGTGAGATTCTGAGTAGGCCAATGTTTTGCCCACAATTAACGTAACCGTATTCCGACTTTGGAGATCAAATGAATGATGACTGACTGACTGGATATGACTGAATGATGATGACTGAGACTGAATGATGATGACTGACTGAATGATTGATGACTGATGACTGACTGATGATGAATATGAATGACTGACTGACTGAATGATTGACTGACTGACTGAATGAATGAATGATTGAATGACTGACTGAATGAATGAATGATTGAATGACTGAATGAATAATTGAATGAATGAATAAATGTATTTATTTATTTATTTATTAATTAATTAATTAATCAATTAATACCCTGTCCTTTTCCTGTTTCCTGTACATGCTGTAAGGCAGGCATTAAGAGCTTCAACCAGAGTGAAATTCGAAAACCAGCGAGAAGAGAAAAACTAAAGACAGAAAGTGATCAAATAAAAACACAGCATCGGGCAAATGAGCAAGCAAAAGAGTGCAAGAAAGAGAAAAAACAAGAAAGGACACTGACAACTAACACTGCCTTACACTCAGAAAAACTGTTCAACCTTTCGTAAGGGTAGACCATTCGTCCCTGGTTGGAAAGAGGTGGCAAAATCTACAAAAAGCGAATGGGTACTGGATGTTAAAAAATACAACAAAAACAATAAAACAGAAATAAGTGTTTATTCCGTCATATTCAAAATTAAAACAATAGATATTAAATAAAATAATACGCTTTACACTGAACAAATCTTTTCGAGGAAAACCAAACAAAACAAACCAGCCAACTGCAGTTGTGGCATGTACAAAACAAACCGACCCTGACAAGTTCAGGAGGATGGCACCAAGGCGCACACACACCACTCATCAAGCACACAATACAAAAAAAACACCCAGACCTAGGGTAAAAACCAAAACAAAACAGAGCCAGCCATGCCTTTGTTCACAACCTGATTAAAAGGAAATCCCCACGTCACCAGCGCTTTGAACCCTCCCCACTGACCTCTACAAAGGGAGATTACCCTCACTGCCCCTGCCCCCCTTCCGCTTCCGGTGTCGTGAGATAAGGGAGCTTCAGAACCAGTATCAGGATTCTGAGCCAGCAGCAGAAAAAATGCTGGTAAAAGGAAGGAGAGACCTGAAGGAGGGAGATAGAGAGAGAGAGACAGGACAGCAGATGGGGAAAGGAGTTTTAACCCACTGCAGCAAGCCGGGAGAGAGAGAGAGAGAGAGAGAGAGAGGAGAGAGAGAGAGAGAGAGAGAGAGAGAGAGAGAGAGAGAGAGAGAGAGAGAGAGAGACAGACAGACAGACAGACAGACAGACAGACAGACAGACAGACAGACAGACAGACAGACAGACAGAGACAGACAGACAGACAGACAGACAGAGACAGAGAGATTCAGACTTTTACTGTGCATAAGCAAACTGGGCATAGGGAATGGTATATATAGCCAAGTATATCAAGATATAGCGCTATACAAATTCCATGTATTATAGTAGTAAGTAGTAGTAGTAGTAGTAGTAGTAGTAGTAGTAGTAGTAGTAGTAGTAGTATCATCATCATTATCATTGTTATATTATTATTATTATTATTATTATTTATTATTATTATTATTATTATTATTATTATTATTATTACAAGAGTTGTAAACATACTACTACCATCATATGCTGAAAATTAAAGTGTCTCAATGTTTATGAAAACAACATTACATCAGCCATAACATGGATATTGAATGGTAGAGAGAGAGAGAGAGCGAGAGAGAGAGAGAGAGAGAGAGACAAGACAGACAGACAGACAGACAGACAGACAGACAGACAGACAGACAGAGAATTCAGAATATTAATACTGTAAACCCAAACAGAAGAAAGAGAACAAGAGGCAAGGCAGAAACTGCCGTTGTAAGTTTGAAGTCAAGACACCCTCTGAACTGAAGGTGAGCTAGCCAATTTGGGAATAAATCAATATCTTAAAAACAAGTATGGCCTAAGCATCTTCCATCTCAATGCTATTTCTTCTCATCTCATTTTCTGTCATGATGTCCACTTTCTGTACTAAGCGCCAGCTAGGGACGGGACAGCCTGGTGGTTAGAGTGATGCCCTCGTGATCTGCTGACCTGGGTTCAAATCTCGTTCAAGAGGATTTTTCCCCTTGGAGATAACATCAGTGCCAACTCCCCTCCCCCTTAAACCGAGGCCATGTATGCAAACGCATGCAGAATATCTTGCCCACACGTTAAATCCCTTTCCGCGGTTCGGAAGAGTAGGCCAGTGTATGCCAGTGAAAACGGATGACAAAATACACACCGGGACTGGATATAAGTAAAAACATGAGTGCTTAATTTATTATCCTCCAAATAAGAAATAAATAATAAAAAGAAAGAAAGAATGCAGTTTTGTGTACAGGCTATTTATAATTTGTCACACTGCTATCATCCTTTCTTTTACTGCTGGAATATTTTGTGCAGTTTCACTGCAACTGCCCCAGAAAAAAGCATCTTTACAATGTCTTTTTGAATTCCAGTTTCAAGACACACTTATTTCAAGCCTAGGATTTTTCTATACTGTTGTTTTTTATATCTTAATCTGTCCCTGCCTTCAACACTCGAAATATCCATCACCCCACCGAAGCATATTACTATCACCTCTGTGTGTGTGTGTGTGTGTGTGTGTGTGTGTGTGTGTGTGTGTGTGTGTGTGTGTGTGTGTGTGTGTGTGTGTGTGTGTGTGTGTGTGTGTGTGTGTGTGTGTGTGTGTGGACAGACAGACAGACACACAGACAGAAACAGATCAAGAAAAAGGTACACACAGGTCCATCTGAGTCGTCTGCCATGCTTATCTGTATCTGTGCCAGTCATAACTCCATACACTCCGAGTCTCAATGTCTCCTTCGATACCCATTTTCTCTATGCTTGCGTAGGCATAATGACAGACAGAAAAGTACGCAGACGACATAAAACTTCAGTAACCTTGTTTAGACATTGAGGCAGTCGACATTTCAATCCCGTAGTCCCTTGCCCGTTACCCTGATACCAGTGCAAAGTCGTCTCCATCTACATCTGAAGTGGGGAATACTGACTACGCGGTGAAGCCATGTTTTCTTTCCTCATGTCTACTACACAGTTTAGAAATCGTTAGATTTTTTTCTGAAGGAAATGGTGTCAAGGATGAAGGGTCAAGAATCAAAGCCATAGAGTAGACAGGATTTTTTAGTTTCGCTGTAACATTTATTTTAATCCTACTAGATCTTCATGCCTTTAAAAGTCTTGGGGGAACTTTTTTCATTTTTCCCTAGTGCTCCCAGGCTCACCAATGGTGAAGTTCTGCGTATGGGACTCTTTTTACCACCATTAACCTAGCTGCCTCCTGATTTCGGGTATGTCTTGGAGAATAACATCACGTGAAAAGGTAAATAAAAATAACGATGACGATAATAATAATGATAGGAATAATGATGGTAAACATCATACTACCAGCAAAAATAATGATAATAATAATAATGATAATAATATCATCATCATCATCATCATCATAATAGTAATAGTAATAGTAATAATAATAATAAGGAGGAGGAGGAGGAGGAGGAGGAGGAGGAGAGGAGGAGGAGGAGGAGGAGGAGGACAATAACAATCATCGTCATCATCATCACCACCATCACCATCATCAGTAAAGTAGCAGATAAGTATTTGGGTTAATCAGCATACCACAATCACGCTAAAACCACCAGACTACACACACCACCCCCAGTCTCATCACAAACCTGACCCCCAGACAAAGAGTGCAAATCAGGCCCTGTGTTTTTCCTCCCCGCTAATCCAGCCAGAATGGAACATGACAGCACTGCTATCATCTCAGCGTCAGAGCCCAATACACCCTGGCCTCTGCTGGACAGGAAGACCCAGGAAAACCCCCAAGACTAACCCCCCAGCATTCAGGCCGCATCCTTTCTGCGCGTGTCACGCAATTAGCCAACCAAAGTCGCTGCCGCCAGGGGGCTCTGAAGACCGGAAATGACGGGTGACACATGCAATGTGACGTTGGTATATCGATGACGTGATTCGTATCAAGATGGCTTGGAATTTCATAAGAGTCTGCATTGTAAGAGAGGAATGAGAAAAAAAGTTTCGTCTATGTGACTCCTGTTTTCAATAGAAACCTCTTTTTTGGTTATGATTTCTTAGTGTTAAGACACACAAAAAGGATGAAAAAAGGTTAGATTAAATGTAGTGAAAAGAGTCATTTGGTTGTGTTCATTTTCGTTCCCTTTATTGCTTTGTGTCTCTGTCTTTGTCTGTCTGTCTTTGTCTGTCTGTCTTTGTCTGTCTGTCTGTCTGACTCTTTTTCTCTCTCTCTCATCATCATCATCATCATCATCATCATCATCATCATCATCATCATCATCTCATCATCATCATCATCATCATGTTCTTCTCTTTCTGTCGTATATTCAAAGAACAGCTATTCAACATGAACTACAAGTGTGTGTGTTGTATGTGTGGTGTGTGTGTGTGTGTGTTGTGTGTGTGTGTGTGTGTGTGTGTGTGTGTGTGTGTGTGTGTGTGTGTGTGTGTGGTGTGTGTGTGTGTGTGAGCGTGTGTGAGTGCGTATATGTATACATGCTTGAGAGCTTTTGTGCGTGTATGCGTGCGTGCGTGCGTGCGCGCGGTGCGTGCGTGCGTGTCAGAAGCAAACAGACAAACCAAGGACGCTTAGTTCAGTTTTGCTGAGGAAAAAAAAAGATGGTCAAAGCAGACAAAGACATCATGAGACAAAAGACAAAAGACAACATACGACATCATTCTGGTGTCAGGAAACAAAGTGGAGAGCTTGCTAGCTTAACGGTTTGCAGTTTCTATTTTTTCACCTTTATTCAGTGTTTTCTCCTCTGTCTCTATACCTCCATCAGCTATTTTCCCCTTGCCTGTCTTTTGCCTTGCCTTATCTGTGCACTTTGCACGTAAACTCGTGCATGTAAAAACGGAGTGAAAAAGAAATATGATCCTTTCTGTAAAGACACACTAAAATAGAAAAGGGATAGAGGAGTCTATATATATATATATATATATATATATATATATATATACATATATATATATATATATATATATATATATATATATATATATGAAGAGAGAGAGAGAGAGAGAGAGAGGAGAAGAGAGAGAGAGAGAGAGAGAGAGAGAGAGATGAGAGAGAGAGAGAGAGAGAGAGAGAGAGATGTGATAATATTATAAGCCAGGAATTTTCAGAAAACATTTACTAAAAGGACAAAAGAGGCTTTGCTGTCGGGAGGAATGCACATTTTGAATACGAACACTGAAATCTGCCACCCTTCCATCCTGCTGTTGTGTCTTCTTTTCATAAATGGCTTACCCCCCCCCCCCCCCCACACACACACACAATTCAAGCTCACATACAGGTGTGTGTGTGTGTGTGTGTGTGTGTGTGTGTGTG
>CM060334.1:906464-911464 GCA_030674155.1 Stramonita haemastoma
ACATTGTGATCTGCAGCTGCAGTAACCCCCCCCCCCCCCAAAAAAAAAAAAAAAAGCAAACAAGTTAAAACAAACCAATATATTGACAGACAGAGATTTCCAGCCGATACCCTTTGGCTTGTTCGAAGTGGCCATCACGAGGCAGCTGTCTGTGAATGGAGATGGATCACTGGTAAAGCAGTCTGCTAGCTTTTTATGGAGAGACACAGGGAATGGGGAGAGAACTGGAGAAGGGGGGGGGCAGAAATATGGAATAAGCAGAATTCCAAACACACACCCGGCCATATAGCAGCAACAATTCTACACAACATGATCATAACGATTGTTCTTTCTTCTCTGCGCGGGTTGTTTTTTTTTCGTTTATTTATTCTTTTATTTCGAGAATAATGGAACTGTCACTCGTGTGCTTCTTTTGGGGATCTAGTCGCGTGTGTATACGCTTTAAGAATGATATCAACCTGTTCCCATCGGTACAAATGGTCTACTCTTCCGAAAAGCCGAAAGGGTCTTAACGTGTGTGATTTCGTTGTTGATGTCGTATGTTTAGAGTCTGATCAAACTTAGTAACATAATACTGACATCTGTGGAAGATAAACTGCGTGCTTTCGCCCGTCATAAACTCGCCGGTGTATAATTATGTGCACTCACACGCGCGCGCACACACACGCGCGCGCGCACGCACGCATGTACGCACGCACATGCACACATACACTCAGAGAGCTCATTCACACACATGGCACGCATTTTGTGACATAAACTAAATTGTTGTGACACGTTGTCTGATAAGATAACTATAAATTAACTTAATCCTCTGTTGCGTGAAAATATTGAAAACAGTTTAATTCAACATAATGGTCTATTCTATTAAAAAAAATATCGAACACAGTTTAAGATGATAAAATGTAGCCTTTCGCTATGATTTAAATGTCGAAAATAACCATTCCAACATTATTATAGCAACACGTCATACACTAAAAATGTCCACACACGATAAAAATGTCTGAGGCGGAGAAATAACTGCCCATTAGCAGGAAGGAATCGTGAGCGTTAAAATGAAGGTTTAGGACCGGCTTTGCTTTTCCCTTTATCTCCTGTCCTTTTCAATTCTAATGTCCCTGGCACATTCTGACGCAAGGGGGGGGGGACAGACAAACAGGGAAAGAGACACACACACGAACAAAGAAGCCTTTTCGGGGATATGCTCTCTTAAATGTTCTTATGGAAGTGGAGAGAAAAAGACAAGAAAGATAATTATAGCAAAAATAACAGTTTGCGAGAAGTTAGAAAAAAAAAGACAAAACAAGGAAAAGAATTAAACAAAAGCAAATTCGCAAAGGAACAACAAAGAGAGAAGAAAGACATGAATATAGAAAATCTTTTCAAAAACATGAGAAAATATCAAACAAAAGCAGTGAAGGAAAGACTAATTCTATTAGTTACAATGAAAATCAGTTTGTGACTATCATTACAAATAGCACAAAACAACCAACAACGGAAACCTGACGAAGAAGCTGTAGCAACTTTAAGAATCAACAAAAATATCAACATTGCTTATTCAAACGATACCCCCCCCCCCCCCCCCCCCCATCACATTCTTGTTTTTGTTGCTTTTATGTTAGGGGGTAGGGCTTCTTTCGTTTAAAAAAAACAGTTAGCAAATACTTTACACAGTAAACAGAAAAAAATACAAAGAAACCAGACACAAACAGAAGGAAAGACGAATAGAACCAAATTTTAAAAACCAGAGCTTGTAGAGGGATCACATAAACGGCATAACGAGCTGAGAATAAGACAGCACGCTGTAGCTGAACACCAAAAAGAAGCTGTAAACTAGAAAACAGCAGGGTTTTTTATTTTTAATGTGAAGGCAGTTTTTGGACACAATTAACAAACACTCTTTAACCCAGTAACATGTGCTAGACAAAAACTCAGAGATGAGGGGAATGGCGGTGATTTCTGCCAGGAGATTGCAGCATGCAGAGCCTGGGAAACATCACCACAGACTGACGGCAATCTGATGTGAGCATGCTAAAAACAATCATGTCCGACCTTACACCGGCAATCTGATCTGAGGCCGGTTAAAAACAATCATGTCCGACCTTACACCGGCAATCTGATCTGAGGCCGGTTAAAAACAATCATGTCCGACCTTACACCGGCAATCTGATCTGAAGCAGGTTAAAAACAATCATGTCCGACCTTACACCGGCAATCTGATCTGAGCAGGTTAAAAACAATCATGTCCGACCTTACACCGGCAATCTGATCTGAAGCAGGTTAAAAAAAAAATCATGTCCGACCCTTACACCGGCAATCTGATCTGAAGCAGGTTAAAAACAATCATTCGATTCCGTCTGACCTTACACACCACTTGCCAGCTTTCTGCTGACGCCGCGTTGTCCTTTCCCCACAACTTGCTATCGGGAGGCAGCTGATTTATGAAGAATGAGGATTTATCACAACACATAAAACTCTCCTCCATTTCCACCAGAAGTCCCCCCCTCCCCCTCCCCCTTTCCCCTTGTGGGATGCAAGGGTGCCGAGTAGTCACAGTGATGTGCTCGTGATCAGCTGACCCGGGTTCGAATCTCGTTCTAGGGGATTTTTCCTCTGGAAATCAACATCAATTTCGACTCCACTCCCCTCAAAAGTCTTCGGATGAGACTACAAACCGAGGTCCTGTGTGCGAACGCACGCAGAGCATCTTGCGCACACGTTAAAACCCATTCTGCTTTTCGAAAAAGTAGGCCATTGTGTACCGGAGGGGAACGGATGACAAGATCTACAAAACTGCGTAAACACGGGGACTGGATGTAAAAGAATGCACACTTAAGTATCACCCAGGGAGGGGAAAACACAACACCACAAACACAAAACATGCGTCGTTATAATAATTATAGTGATTGTGATATTTGATTAAAAAAACGATGATAAAAAAGAAGAAGAATGAAACAAATCCATGCAATAATGAAAGGCAGCTCCGTGTATCAGTTTGCTTTTATCACATTTAACTGACAACTGAATTCATGTTGATATTTTTGTTGTTGCCATTGTTGTTGTTGTGCTGTAAATAACACAGCCAGGGCAAATGCAAACACTGTGGTTTTTCTTCTGTTGGGGCAGGATTCTAGCTGAGATCAATCCCAGACAGCGCTGCCCAATGAAAGCCGTGTCCATAGACCAGAAATACGGGCTGAGTGGAGCCGGGGTGGCGTGGCTTGACACAATAAACTGTCTGACGCCGACATCAGTGTCCGTTACAACATCAGAGGGGACGGGCCTTGGGTGGAACGATTTGCTACGGGAAGCAGAGACCGCGGGGAGTGGAGGAAGCTGGTTGCAAAATGTTCATAAGAGGAAGCTGGTTGCAAAATGTTCAGTGGAGGAAGCTGGTTGCAAAATGTTCAGTGGAGGAAGCTGGTTGCAAAATGTTCATTAGAGGAAGCTGGTTGCAAAATGTTCATAAGAGGAAGCTGGTTGCAAAATGTTCATAAGAGGAAGCTGGTTGCAAAATGTTCATAAGAGGAAGCTGGTTGCAAAATGTTCATAAGAGGAAGCTGGTAGCAAAATGTTCATAAGAGGAAGCTGGTTGCAAAATCGTCAGTGGTGCCCCCACGGTCCGCGGGACTACGGGACAGGTAAAAGGTCAAGATAATTTGTTAACCTCATTTGTGAACGGCCGCATGCGCGTGAATGCTTTGAATGGAAGCGCTTTAGTTTGTTTGCTATACAAGATACAGCAATATACAAATTCCACATATTACTATTATTATCATTATTATTATCATTATTATTATCATTATTATTATTATTATTATTATTATTATTATTATTATTATTATTATTATTATATTACAGTGAGATTTTGCGAATACGAATGCCACCGTTTTTGTCCACCATGAAGGTAGCTGCATTCCGACTTCGAAGAAAGCCCTGTGTTGAAACTGCTGGTCATCGACAGAACCACAGACAGTCTGGTAATTATGCAGCTGCTAAGGAAAACCACATTAATTGAAAAAAAATCAAAGACTTGGAGGTCTGTGCAGCTGTGAACTATCTTGCTTCTGCTAGTATCAGTGAGAGGGCAGGTGATTTGGGCAATAAGAATTTGTCACTGACACAAAGCCCTGTTGTGTGTGTGTGTGTGTGTGTGTGTGTGTGTGTGTGTGTGTGTGTGTGTGTGTGTGTGTGTGTGTGTGTGTGTGTGTGTGTAGCGTGTGTGTGTGTGTGTGTGTGTGTGTGTGTGTGTGTGTGTGTGTGTGTGTGTGTGTGTGTGTGTGTGTAGTGTGTGTGTGTGCGTGGTGTGTGTGTGTGTGTGTGTGTGTGTGTGTGTGTGTGTGTGCGCGTGTGTGCGTGTGTGTGTGTGTGTGTACTTGTGAAGACGATGCAGGGTAAAGAGGAAGAGACTTGGAGTGGAGAAAAACAGAAAACAGACAGACAAGCACACTGACAGAGAGCAACTGAAACCTACTTACGTCTGCTTTGCATCAAAAAGCTGTTGGTTATTGTTTAGAAAGTGAGACACACATACACACAGGGCGTACAGACAGACAAAACACACTGACAGACAGATAGTTGGTAAGTTAAACACCTGCATGAAAATACGCCACTCTTCATAGAGAGAGCTAGATAGAGAGAGAGAGAGAGAGAAGAGAGAGAGAGAGAGAGAGAGAGAGAGAGAGAGAGAGAGAGAGAGAGAGAGAGAGAGAGAGAGAGAGAGAGAGAGAGAGAGAGGTGTATAGAAAGATGATCACACTGAGAGACCGTTATTTTAGCACATGCATAAGAAAACATTAATCTTCAGTTTGAGCGAGGAAGACAGAGAGAGAAAGGGGGAGAGAGAGAAAGAGAGAGAAATAGAGAGAAAGAGAGGGGAAGAGAGGGGAAGAGAGGGGAACAGGGAGGGAGGGAGAGGCAGACAGACAGACGGACAGACAGACAGACGGACGGACGGACGGACACAAACACACACACACACACTCACACACACACACACACAC
>CM060334.1:916464-926464 GCA_030674155.1 Stramonita haemastoma
TTGTTTGGCAGATTTCTCTGTCTTTATTCTCCTGTCTGCTTGGGCATTCTGTTATAGCTATGCGAGTGGCATGCAGTTTTCAATAGAATTTTGCCGGGGGCAAATTGCTGGCAGCTGTGGCATTTTTTACGTGCGCTAAATGCCTTGCACACTGGACTTCGTTTTCCAACATCGTCTATAAAACAAACCAAACTAAGCACTCAGACCACCACTAAATTTTAGTTAATGTCTAATGATTGGGCAAGGGAGGGAGGGGGTGGGGATTGGTGTTCAAACAAGAATCGAACCCGAAACTTCTCTGCCTTCCTACGGGTGCATTCTCCATCTAAACCACAGATGCACATCCACAAACCTGCACTCCCTGATCACATTTGTTTAAAAAGTCATGGAGACAACTCACAACCTTGGCGGTTTTCAGCTGGCGCCTTGTCACTTCTACAAAGCGCTGTCAGGAGGCAGGTGATGGGGAATGAGGACACAGTGCTAACACAGAAAGAAAGAACTCTTCTCCCTTCCCTGTCTGTGTGCGATGAACGCGGACACAGAGGGCGAGAACTGAAGCGGTGGGAAACAGGAAGGGAGACAAACAGATGGACAAACACTGAGAGCAAGCAGAGGGACACACATTAAAGGCGAAATGATGGGCAAACATTTAGGCCAAAAATGACGAACAAACACCTAACATGAACAAACATTACAGGCAAAGAGATGGACAAACATTACAGGGCAACAGAGGGACAAACATTAAAGGCAAACACATTGACAAACATGAGAGACAAACGCGAAAACAAACACTAAAGACAAACACATGAACAAATACTAAAGGCACACACATTAACAAACACTAAAGACAAACGCGTAAACAAACACTAAAGACAAACGCGTCAACAAACACGTGAACAAACACTAAAGACAAACACATGAACAAACACTAAAGGCACACACATTAACAAACACTAAAGACAAACACATGAACAAACACTAAAGGCACACACATTAACAAACACTAAAGACAAACGCGTAAACAAACACGTGAACAAACACTAAAGGCACACACATTAACAAACACTAAAGACAAACGCGTAAACAAACACGTGAACAAACACTAAAGACAAACACATGAACAAACACTAAAGGCACACACATTAACAAACACTAAAGACAAACGCGTAAACAAACACGTGAACAAACACTAAAGGCACACACATTGACAAACACTAAAGACAATCGCGTAAACAAACACTAATGACAAACGCGTCAACAAACACGTGAACAAACACTAAAGACAAACACATGAACAAACACTAAAGGCACACACATTAACAAACACTAAAGACAAACGCGTAAACAAACACTAAAGGCACACACATTAACAAACACTAAAGACAAACACGTGAACAAACACTAAAGGCACACACATTAACAAACACTAAAGACAAACGCGTAAACAAACACGTGAACAAACACTAAAGGCACACACATTGACAAACACTAAAGACAAACGCGTCAACAAACACGTGAACAAACACTAAAGGCACACACATTAACAAACACTAAAGACAAACAATTAGAGAAGTACTGAAAAAAGAAAAAGAAAATATAGGGACAAACTACAGGCAAACAGACGAACCCAACACACTGACAAACCCTATCTTGAAAGCATGCAACACAAAGAATGCACTTTCACCAGAGATTATACACACGGGGCAGAAACACAAGCTGCTGTACTACCCCTCACTCTAACCCAGTCCATTCTAAATAGTGTATTACCTACAGCCTACCAACCACAAAAGCTGTACTACCAGGGCTGTCATCACCCAGTTTCAGTGGCTGCAGTAACTTTCACTTCAAGTCTCTAACTCACCAAACCCACTCACTCACTCACTCACTCACTCACCACCACCCAGCCACCCCCAGAAAGCTTATACAACCCCGACCCTTTCTCGTCTCTGGAACCAGACGTGAAAGCATCTGTTTTATCAGCCCCGGCAAAGAGGAGAGGACCAAGATACAGTTGGCCACGAGGACAGACAAATGATATACCCCCAGACTTTAAATCACAGTCTTTGACAAAGAAAAGAGTACGTACTTACCCACGAAAAAACACCAGTGCAAACAGCTTCTACAGAAAAGAGGTACACCTACATGTAGACGTAAGTACAGTCTCTTTTTTTTCTTCTCAAGACAGTTGGAAAATGTTGGCATATTTTAGTTGTCCGAGAAAAATGCATGTAGACTTTTACACTGTAAATGTGCCAGACCCAGGTTGTTGTGGGGTTGTTGTTTTTTTCCATGACTGTATTTACGCGAGGAAAAGAAAGACAGGAGACTGAAAGACATCATCATCATCAAGCACACAGTGCCCCAATTAAAAAACAAAAAAAAACCAACAGACCACCGTGGAATGACCTCTCTGTCACACTACCATTCATCCCTTTTGTCTAAACCTGATTAAAAGAGCCTCCACCCCCACCCCATCCCACCCCACCCCAAGAGTTCTTTGAACCCTCCCCGCTGACCTCTGCAAAGGGAAAGCACCCTCACCGCCCCTGTCCCATCCTTCCGCTTCCTGTGTCGTGAGGTAGGTTAGGAGCAATAGCTTCAACCAGAGTTGGGGGGGGGGGTAAGCCTGCTGCTGCTGCTGCAGAAGAGAAAGAAGAAGACGAGAAAAGAAAAAAACTTGTAAAAGGAAGCACAGATATGAGGGGAACAGAGAAAATGGACAGCAGAGGGGGAAAAGAGAACTCTTAGCTCAATAAGTCTGAGTCTTTATTCCAGCAAAAAACAAAAAAACTTTTGGGGGTACATACAAATGCTTACACAAAACCATCTAAATCATGATAAGCAATCGAGGTTCGATCACCTTGTAAGCGAGAAGAACAGTGGAGAGACAGGGACAGAGAGACAGAAGCTGAGGCGTTTGGGGGAAGGGGGGAGGGGGGCTGGGTATATTCGTGTTTCCGTAACCCATTGCACGCTAATATAAATTGTGTAATGTTTAACGTGCATATTTGATCTTCTGTATAGATAGATAGATAGATAGATAGATAGATAGATAGATAGATAGATAGATAGATAGATAGATAGATAGATAGATAGATAGATAGATAGATATTTATTTATTTATTTATTTAAATCTTTTATATCGAGGATAACAGAATAAGCAATCATGTGCTTTTTTTCATCCGGTCCCCGTGTGTATGCAGTTTTTGTAAATATTGTCATCTGTTCCCACCGATAGAGATAGGTAGGTAGGTAGGTAGGTAGGTAGGTAGGTAGGTAGGTAGGTAGGTAGGTAGGTAGGTAGGTAGGTAGGTAGTAGTAGTAGATAGATAGATAGATAGATAGATAGATAGATAGATAGATAGATAGATAGATAGATAGATAGATAGATAGATAGATAGATAGATAGATAGATAGATAGATAGATAGATAGATAGATAGATAGATAGATAGATATAAAACAAAGGACAAAAGGAATTAAAGCACTGGCAAGGCTGCACTTGAAGTTAATCTGGGAGATAGGAAAAATCCCCACCCTTGATACACCAGAGGCTGCAGAGATCGGAACCCGCCACTCCAGGGAACTATGAGACTGAAGCCGAACGGTCCTAACCACGCAGCCATTGCGTCTCTTCTGTTCGATTAGTCAGTGGGTAAGTAAGTCAGAAATTTACAATGATGCAAACAGTTTTAAAACGTTTACTTCTACACTCAAATTTACGAATTCAGAAAGAACATATCTCTTTATCTTTCATTCCTCGGCTAGAACTCCAAGGTTCACTATGATAAGATTTGGCGTATGCAACCGTTTTTTCCCGCCATTAAGGTAGGGTAGCCGCATTCCGACGTTGGGGATAGATCTCCCTCAAGGGTATCACAAACAAGAAGCTTTACAGCACTTCAATGTGTTCAAAGAAAAATGTTTGTTGATTCTAACAATACAAATTATATAAGATGAGAGACATGAAACATAACAAATAACCTAACAAAGCAGACAAAAAATCTTAAAACTCATTATTTTCCCGCTGAAGGCTTTCATGAAGACGTTTTGCCGCGCTGCTCAATTGAATTACTCTGTCTGATCAAGTAAAAACAAGGTCCAGTGTTCTTGGTTTTTGATGACGTTTTTAATGAGAATATTGGAATCATTTGGGAAAGAATCATCAGCTTAAAGAATTTAATTACATTCACGCCACAATTTGTCGTTTTAATCCATGCTTCAAAATGGAGTTTTGTTGTTGTGTTGATTTTTTGTCAGCCTAACCACATTCTGTGCCACAGAAATTGCACGAACACATTTATGATCTTGTGTGTAATGTGTTAAATCTGTCTTTTCCCGATTAATGCTATGTGATATAAGTCAATATTAAGGTCTACATGCATTTCATGTCTATATAAATGCATGCCTTCTTGTGTACGTGCGTATGCGCGAACGCACGCACGCACGCACGCACACACACTCACTCTCTCTCTCTCTCTCTCTCTCTCTCTCTCTCTCTCTCTCTCTCTCTCTCTCTCTCTCTCTCTCTCTCTCTCTCTCTCTTTCTTCTTTCTTTCTTTCTTTCTTTCTTTCTTTCTTTCTTCCATTCTTTCTTATCAAACTACATTAATTGTGTTTGCTTACCTTTTCGATTGTATGACAAATGATGTAAGATCATATTGTTAATAAGTATATGTTTTGACGTATCTTAAAATTTATTTTGTTCACTAAACACTTTTTGAGAGGCCAATGGCTTTATGAATAAATCATTGCCCTAGTCCTGCTCCTCCTCTTCTTCTTCATCATCGTCCTCTTCTTTTACTCCTTCTTCTTCTTCTTCTTCTTCTTCTTCTTCTTCTTCTTCTTCTTCTTCTTCTTCTTCTTCTTCTTCTCCTCCTTCTTCTTCTCCTTCTTCTTCTCCTTCTTCTTCCCCTCCTCCTTCTCCTCCTTCTCCTCCTCTCCTCCTCCTTCATCATCATCATCATCATCATCATCATCATCATCATCATCATCATCCTCATCATCATCATCATCATCATCACATCACCACCACCACCACCACCACCACCACCACCACCACCACCTTCTTTTTTCTTCTTCTTCCTCTCCTTCCTTTTCTTCCTCCCCCTCCCTCCTCATCTTCTTCTACTACAACTTGCTGTTTTTCTTTATCTTCTCTTCCTACTGCTTCTTCTTTCTGGTGTCTATTATTTTTCTTTTCTCTCCTGCCCTCAGTTCTTCACGGCGACGCACACAGTTTCACAGGCACGTACGTTCCTATCGCAGCTTGTCAGCGTCTCTTCTCTGCTGGCTGCAACCTTTCGCGCCATCCTCGCCACAGGTTTGACAAAAGTGGGCTTTTTACCCCGTCCTTCTACCATACTTCCAGTCTCCCACCCACACCTCATCCCTTGTCTCCAAAAACAGAAACACTCGGCCCCCCAAAAAAGGGTGGGCAGAAGCAATGGGTGAAAGACACCCCCCCCCCCCTCCCAAAAAAGACACCCACTTGAAACAGATGGACAAACAGAAACAAGGAGTAGGTGGGGGGGGGGTCGATGAAGAAAAGACAGATAATTCGGGTTATCCTTGGGGTTTTCCAATCAATGCGATAAAAGATTGGGGAAGGAGGGAGGAAGGGAAGAAAGACAGCGCTTTATTAACTTAGCAAGCAGCCCTGTGTGTGAGAGAGAGGGTGGGAGGAATGGAAGGAGGGAGATAGGGAGGGAGGGGAGGGAGGGAGAGAGAGAGGGAGGAGAACAGGGAGAGAGAGGGAGAGGGAGGAGAGAGTCTAACAGACTGTCTTGATAGGAATGAAAAAGTGAAAAGGATTTGTGTGTGTATGTGTGTGTGTGCATGTGTGTGGGTGTGGTGTGGGAGGGTGTGTGTGTGTGTGTGTGTGTGTGTGTGTGTGTGTGTGTGTGTGTGTGTGTGTGTGTGTGTCTGTGTCTGTGTTGTGTGTGTGTGTGTGTGTGTGTGTGTGTGTGTGTGTGTGTGTGTGTGTGAGTGAGTGAGTGAGTGAGTGAAGACAGATACACATGTAGGTAAGTAGACAAATAGATGAAGAAAGCTAGTGAGAGACATAACACACACGCACACTCATACACATACAAAGATACAAACACACACAGATACACACAGATACACACAGATACACACAGATACACACACACACACACACACACACACACACACACACACACACACACACACACACACACACACACACAGGGGGATAGATGGTGAGAGACAGATAGACAGACAGACAGACTGACAAACAGATAGACAGGCAGACAGACAGACAGACAGAGTAACATAAGCCACAATCGATGCATGTTTTAACATTCTAAAAAAAAAAAAGGGGGGGGGAGAAATAGCGAACTAGTGAAGAAACATTCATTGATAGAAGCAAAAGAAAACAAACCCACACCCCTTCAAAAAATCAGGAAAAACGAAAAGAGAAAAAGACAGGAAGAAATATTTTTCCGAGTTTTCAAATCGATGCAAACTGTAATATCTAGCTAAATTTGAGGGGGGAAATTGGCAAGAAATCAATACTGTCCAAATGTGGACAGCAGCCCATCTCTTCCCATCAATTCCTTGCAATCTCATTTTCTGTCATTATGCCCCATTCACTTTGGCTAAGTGCTACAGAGAGCTCACTGCACTGCTCCTGCCCAAATTTGCCTTCAATCTCCGGTTTGCCTTCAAGAGTTGGATTCCACAGCAAAACTGTACACACATACATACGTGCATCGTCTTCTCAGCCTCTCTACTTCTCCTTGTGTGTGTTATTTATTGTGTGTGCAATTAGCACATATGTTGGCTTCGCAATATGCAGTCTGCAACTTGAGTACGGTTCGTCTGTAAAGTTTTGTACACATATCCTGATGTGGCTTTTCACCCCCTACTTTGTAAGTGCGCGCGCGCGCGCGCGTGTGTGGGGGGGTGTGGGTGTGTGTGTGTGTGTGTTGGGGGGGGAGATACTATTATTTCACAAGAAGAAAAACTGTTTCCACGTCTGTGCGTATTTCCACATGAATCCGCCCTCTCCACCATCCCCCTTCTCCTCCCTCACACATTTTCGACAATTTTCTTCAGTTTATTCTTCTCTCTTTCTTTCTCTCTATTCTTTCTTTCTTCTTTCTTTCTTTCTTTCTTTCTTTCTTTCTTTTTCTTTTGGTTTCTCGGCTAGAACTCCCAGGGTATCGGTGTGCTATTTTGCGTATGCAATTGTTTTTTGCCCACCACTAAGGTAGCCGCAATCCGATTTCATGAAGCTTCTTCTGTTTCTTCTTGCACTTCTTCTTCCTTTCCACCTCCTCCTTCCTCTTCCTCCTCCTCCTATTTCTTCTTCTTCTTCTTCTTCTTCTTCTTCTTCTTCTTCTCCTCCTCCTCCTCCTCCTCCTCCTCCTCCTCCTCCTCCTCCTCTCTTCTTCTTCTTCTTCCTCCTCCTCCTCCTCCTCCTCCTCCTACTCCTCTTCCTTCTTTCTTTCCTCTGTTGTTCTTGTTCTTCTTCTTCTTCTTCTTCTTTCTTCTTCTTCCTCTTTCTCCTCCTTCCTTCTTCTTCTTCTTCTTTCTTCTTCTTCTTCTTCTTCTTCTTCTTCTTCTTCTTCTTCTTCTTCTTCTTCTTCTAAACTTTCTCTTCCCCTTCTGTTGCTATTTTTTTCCTTTTTCTTCTCCACGCTGTATTTTCACAGACACGTCCTTGTCGCAGCTTGTCCATGTCTGTCTATTCACTGCAAGCATCCCCAACAACTCGTCCCAAAGGATGGACAAAGTGAGCTTTTTACTCCGTCCTGTCGCCATACTTTCATTCTCCCACCCACGTTTCATTTCCTGTGCCCAAAATAGGGACAGATGCAGTGCAAAAATAAGGTGAAGGGGAGGGGGGATTGGTGAAAAAAGAAACACGAAAGAGATGGACAGCGACAGGGGATGAGGGAAGACAGACACGAAGAAGACAAATCAGGTTGTATTGTGGTGGGGGGGGGGGGGGCATCAGTTAGATCAAATATCCCGGTAAGAGAAAAGACAGCAAGTGGGAGGGAAATGTAATTAGCGTAACAATCAACATTGAGGAGAGGAGACAGACAGACACAAAGACACACACAGAGACAGACAGAAAGACAGACAGAGACAGACAGACAGAGAGAGAGAATGAGTGAGACAGACAGACAGACAGACAGACAGACAGACAGACAGAAGACAGACAGACAGGAGGGGCGGGGGCGAAGAGAGAAAAAGTGAGCTTTTTACGCCGCTCTACTGCCATACATCCATTCTCCCACACACCCATCATTCCCTACCACTACAATTAGCCATGTTCTGAGATTTCACACAAAAAAGAGTGAGAAACGGTGAACAAGTAAGAAATATTTATTTGAAAGCACAAAAAATTGTATTTAAAATAAAAAAAAACAGAAAAAGACACGAAAAAAAATTAAAGGAAACATAGTTTTCTGGTTTTCAAATCGAAGCAAACTGCCCAAAATTGCGCATAAATCAATTTTTTTTTAATGTATCCCAGTGCATCTTCCCACCTCAAGTCCTTCCACTCTCATTTTCTGTCATTAAGCTCATTCACTTTGCAGAGTGCCAGAGATAGCAAAATGGACTGCTTTCACAAAACAGCCTCCGGTTCCCCGGGTTCTCTTAGGAATGGGGTTTTTAACAGCAAATTGCACACATGCCTCGTCTTTTCAGCCTCTGCCTCTCCGTGTGTCATCGTTTTGTTGCAATTTGTACACACACAACATCACATCTGACTCTGCATCTCCAGTAGGGTTCGTCTGCAGTCTGCACCCACACAACATCCTGTCTACTACCCCTGTCTGTTGAGTGTAATTTGATTCTTTTCGTTCCTCGGCGAGAGTTCTTAGGTTCAACCAATGGTGAGATTTTGTGTCTGTGACTGATTTTTTTTCTTTCACTCACCATAAAGGTAGCCACAGTCTGACTTCGGGGATGGTGTCTAAACACGACACCTAGGTGCATGCGGTTTTGGTGGGGGGGTTGTCAGCTGTTCCTACCGGCACGCAATAACTAGCCTACTCCTCTCAAAGATAAAACAGGATTTAACGTGTGCGCAAAGTGTCAATCACCATTGGTTTAGGACACACAAAAACACTAAACATGTTTTGGTTTGTTTTCTTGTTGTTTTTTGTTACTACAAGTGAATCATGAAGAAAAGGTTTTATAATATGATGGTGGACGGGACATCTCAATGGTCAGAGCGCTCGCTTTCCCCCAGTCAAGTTCAGCAGCGTCGAGCGTGGTTACCAATTGGATGGGTGACCGTTAATATTTTGCCCGCCTTGGCTTCAGTACAGTTGCCCAATTCACACAGCTGTAAATGGTTACCTGCTCTCTTTAGGGTCAGGAAAGGTAAAGCAGTGAGTGAGAGGAGATGGGCGCCGCCCTCAACATGCTGGCCCCTAGAGAAGCTCAGGTCTCTGACGCCTCGCTCCCCCACGACCACACATGTTATGGAACACCTTTACCTTTTTTACCTTTTACATTATATCCCTGCTCTGACCAGGCTGACAGATGCCCCTCACAAAGTTGGCAAGATGGGATCCACTCTTCTAACTCAGCAGTCTTGTTTTAATCATACTCCATGATGTATTCCCACTCTTCTAACTCAGCAGTCTTGTTTTAATCATACTCCATGATGTATTCCCACTCTTCTAACTCAGCAGTCTTGCTTTAATCACACTCCATGATATATTCCCACTCTTCTAACTCAGCAGTCTTGTTTTAATCACACCCCATGATGTATTCCCACTCTTCTAACTCAGCAGTCTTGTTTTAGTCACACTCCATGATGTATTCCCACTCTTCCTAGTTAAGCCATCCCACGGTCCAGTCTGGCTAAAGGCCGGCTACGGTAAAAAAACAAAAAGTGCTAAATCCCCTGTCTACAGGCCTGTGGTGACGTTCTAAACCGTGAAGTTTCACAAGGGAAAGAACTCAGCTAACCAGGGTGCCTTGGTGTGAAGTCAATTTCGAAAGGTC
>CM060334.1:928964-931464 GCA_030674155.1 Stramonita haemastoma
GACGGAAGGAACGTGCGTGCGTGCGTGCGTGTGTGTATGTGCATGTGTCTGTGTGTGTATGTGCGTACGTGCACGCATGTGTGTGTGCGTGCGAGCACGTACTTGAGTGCATATGTAAGAAAACAGGAAGAACAAGACTTTTTTGCTTTGATTTTATCTAAAGCCCGTTAACTCCCAGTGATATTAAATCTACAACAACAAAAAAACTAGAACAAGAGTAAAAAAGAAAAAAAAAAGATAACGTAAGTATACACCTGTCCAGAAAAAGCCCCTAAGTTATGGCTGCTTTTATAGCCAGATTAAAGCCGTTTTGTACAGACTCAAAAAATCCCGCCAGGTAAAAAACAAATTCCCGGGGGTACGGGAGAAATGTATGTTATATATTTTATGTGGTCACGTTGAAGGGGGGGGGGGGGCACCACGCAGAAACAGAAGTAGCATCTGGAGACAATTAACTCCATTAACGACCCCCAACAGAGCACACAAAAAATGGGAGTGCAAAGAAAAAAGCTTTCGCTGCATTTTTCTCTTTTGTCTGTCTGTCTGTCTGTCTGTCTGCCTGTCTGCCTGTCTGCCTGTCCGTCCGTCCGTCCGTCCGTCCGTCGTTCGTCCGTCCGTCCGTCCGTCCGTCCGTCGTCTCTCTCTCTCTCTCTCTCTCTCTCTCTCTCTCTCTCTCTCTCCTCTCTCTCTCTCTCTCTCTCTCTCTCTCTCTCTCCGTCCTCTCTTTTCAGTGTTTTGTCCTCTTTTTTTTCTCCTACAACAATCTTTTTCTTCCCTGTTTATTTTTAAGGGGGGGGGAGATTATTGAGGGGTGGGGGGCATTGTGAGGAGCACGTACAGAGGCCTACAAAGCTGATGGGCCCTCAGTGCTTGGACTAGGGTACAAGGCGGTAAACTTCGTGATAAATACCCCCCATACACACACAGCCTCTGTGTGTGTATGTGTGTGTGCGTGCGTGCGTGCGTGTGTGTGTATGTGTGCTTGCTGTGGTGCGTGCGTGCGTGTGTGTGTGTGTGTGTGTGGTGTGTGTGGTGGTGTGTGTGTGTGTGTGTGTGTGTCTGTGTGTCTGTGTGTCTGTGTAGCTAGTTTGCTGTTTGTCAGACTCTCCCTGTCTACCTATCTGTCTTCTTATCTATCCTCCATCTATACATCTGTCTGTCTGCCTGTCTCTCTGTCTTTCTGTCTGTCTCTGTCTTCTGTCTATCCATCCATCTAAGTTTGTTTCCTAGAGATGGATTTAAAAAACAAAGTGTTATGATTATTCTAGAGCGCTCTGTAAGTACGATTCATTGACTCGTTTGTTCAGTCAACCAATTGATTTATCTGTCTATGCATTTAACCATCTATCTATTCATGTATCCGTTTATTGATATATGTCTGTCTGTTGTCTGTCTCTCTGTTTGTCTACCTAAGCCCCAAAACCCCCTCCCTCTCTCTGTCTGTCTCTCTGGCTGTGTCTGTCTGTCTGTCTGTCTGTCTGTCTGCTTCTGTCTGTCTCTCTCTCTCTCTCTCTCTCTCTCTCTCTCCTCTCTCTCTCTCTCTCTCTCTCTCTCTCTCTCTCTCTCTCTCTCTCTCTCTCTCTCTCTCTCTCTCTCCTCTCTCTCTCTCTCTCTCTCTTCTTCTCTCCTCTCTCTTCTCTCTCTCATCTCCCTCTCTCTCTCTCTCTCCCTCCCTCATCCTCTAAACTGCTCACTCATCTACCATGAAAGTACAACAACAACAACAACAAAACTCCACTAAATTAAAGATGAGTCACCAAGATATCATCCCCCCCCCCCTTAATTAAATCTGGTATGGGCAAACTTCAGACTTACGTGTATCGCAGGGCTGGGAGAGGGAGGGGGTAGAAGGGGACGAAGGAGGGAGGGAGGGAGTGAAGGGGAGTAAATTATCATCGAAACCTGCAGATTCTTGACAAAGGAGATATGCCTGGCTCAGAAACCTTTGCGAACATGCTGTGGGATTAGCAGAGAAGAAAGGGGTGCCAGATTTTGCCACGTCCATGTTTGGTTTTGGTCAACGCTTTGTGTGTGTCATGTCCATTGCTGGGTTGTTGGCTGGTTGATCGGTTGTCTGAGGGATGGATGGATAGATGGATGGATGGATGGATGGATGGATGGATGGATGGATGGATGGATGGATGGATGGATGGATGGATGGATGGATGGATGGATGTGTGCATTGTGTGCCAGTGGGAATGGATGACAAAATGTACAAAAACTGCATACACACGGGACTGGGTGTAAAAAAGCACATGAGTGCTTACCCCATTTTCCTCGAAATAATAAATGAATAAACAAATAAATCTCTTATGATATCTTTTTCACCAACAACATACACGCATTCTAGCGGGGATGACCAACACGTACACAATATCCACACAATCACAGGCACGAATCTGTATCCACCCCCCACCCCCACCCCCCACCCACCCACAAAAAACCTGGTTAACATACCCCACCTATTCTTTCTGCAGTGATTTTTCTTTCTTTCCTTTCC
>CM060334.1:936464-938964 GCA_030674155.1 Stramonita haemastoma
GGACGGAGGAATAAACACGATGGCTCGCTCCATCACCTGGGCCATAAATCTCAGAGACGGCACAACAGCTGGGGTCAGATGGAGACGGAAAGGTACACAAGACAATAGGAAAAAAAGAAAAGAGAGAAAGAAAGAAGAAACGAACAAAAAAGGCCGACAGACAGAACAGACAACATACAACAGACAGACAGACAGACAGACAGAAGAAAGAAAGAAAGAAAAGAAAGAAAAAAAGAAAGAAAGAAAGAAAGAAAGAAAGAAAGAAAGAAAGATAGAAAGATAGAAAGATAGAAGACAGAAAAATGAAAGAAAGAAAAGGAAGAAAGAGAGAGAGAATGGAAGGAAGGAAGACAGACAGACAGAAAGAAAGAAATGAACTAAGAAATACAGAAGAAAGAAAGAAAGAAATAAGAAAAAAAAGAAGAAGAGGAAATGAGAGAAGTAAGGTAAAATAAAAAGAGAGGATCTAGAAAAAGAAGAAAAGAAGACATGAAAGAACGATAAACGAACAAAAGAAAACAGGAAACAACAGAAAGAAAACAGAGAATAAAAACGACCGTTTTAACATCATCGTCAATAAATGTAAGACAAGTGAAAACAGCAAGCGATCAGACAAAAAGAAGTAAAAATGAAAGAAAAGAAAGAAAGAAAGAAAAGAAAAGAAAGAAAGAAGAAGAAAAAGAAAGAGTAAATGAAAGAATAAGAAAGAAAAAGAAGAAGAAAAAGAAGATAAGAAAGAAAGAAAAAGAAAAAAAAAAAAAAAAAAGAAAAAAGAAAAGAAGGAAAGAGAAAGAAAGAAAGAAGAGGAAAAGAAAAAGAAGAAGGAAGGAAGAAAAAAAGAAAGGAAGAAAGAAAAAGTCGCTATAATAAACTGAAATAAAAGAAATTCCGACAACAGGCAAAATAAAGACAGAAATTGAAAGGCGTAAGAAAAAAAGAAAGCAAACAAGTGGGAAAGAAGGAAATGAAGTTAAAAAAAACAAAGGAAGAAAGAAAGAAAGAACGAAAAAAAGGAAGACGGAGAGACAGAAAACGAGAAAGAAAATAGAGAAAACGAAAGGGCGAAGAAAAGATAGAAGGGAAAAAGCAAAGATGATGAATGAATGAATGTATGAGTAAAACTGTAAAGAAAAGAAAGCAGAAAGTATGATCTGAAATAAACGAAAAAACAGAAACAAAAAAAATCAGAGAAAGGAACAAAGGGGGAAAAGCACCAAAAGAATAATAGAAAGAAAAAAGACAGAAAAATACAAAAAGGAAAGAAAAAAAGAACAAAAAATGTTTCCAAGACTAAACAACAACAGAGCACTGAAGAAAAAAAACAAACAAAACAAAACATCGATCACGGAAGAAAGAATGACACAAGAGAAAAACGGTGTTCAGAGCGGTGAAAACAGCGTATTTCACATGTCTGCATGAATAAACAAAGTGTCAACATCTTCTCTAAAACTGCTGGGGGTAGTATAAAATCAATCTCTCTCTCTCTCTCTCTCTCTCTCTCCTCTCTCTCTCTCTCTCTCTCTCTCTCTCTCTCTCTCTCTCTCTCTCTCTTTGCGTATGTGTGTGTGCGTGTGTCTACATATATACGTGTATATATATATATATATATATATATATATTATATATATAATATATATATATATATATATATAATATATATATTTGTGTGTGTGTGTGCGCGCGCACGCGCGTGAGTCGCTGTATTATAGTTTTATCACAAGCCAGAAGCAAACACTTAGCAATCCTTTTCCCCGAATTTTCGAGGCAGTAACCTCCTCCTCGGGTGTGTTGACTAGACAGCTCTCAGGTTCAAGCACAGTCAGACCAAAAGGATGCAGAGTTTTTAGGTTTTGCTGCCAGAAAGTTTCGAGCTTTAGTCTGTTATTCTCGGTTTTGGCATATACGTTTTTAACCATTGTAGAGCAGAGTTAAGAAAAAGCATAGTAAGGACAGTGTTCTTACAGCGTCTGTTTCTCTGAATGTCTAATCGATGTTGGTACTTTCGTTTTTTTGTATATATAATATAATATATATATATATATATATATATATATATATATATATAATATATATATATATATATATATATATTAAAAGAAACTTTGAAAGCAGTATTTGGGGAAATACTGAGTAAAGACCCTGCTTTGGGCTGACCTGACTCGAGCTCATAGTGGAGCACTTTCAGAGGTCCTGGCAGTGAATGCAACCTCCCTCACCCTCTGTGGTAAGAGCAAGACACTTTTTAGAATTCAGAAGTGTCCATTGCAGCCCTAAGAATAGGTAAATATTGCTGTGGCCTACCACTGCTGCCGGTACAAAGATGAAAATAAAAATAGAGAAAAATATGTTGGAAAAAGATGTTGGAAAAAACTGAATATAGAAGAAAATATGCACCTAGTGAAACTTTGTGCCTTATGTTTGGGATCCTTTATAAGAAAAGATGCGAGGGAGATCATCAAGTCCACTCCCAGCTGATAGGCTAGTCCCAGCTGGATAACAT
>CM060334.1:953964-956464 GCA_030674155.1 Stramonita haemastoma
TTTGTTCTACATCTTTTTTCTGTGTAGGTACAAGAGGCCTCATAAACTGTATGATTTATCTCTCTGTAAACACCAAAGATAGTGTTGAGGTTATCTGTTTAAAGAGGCCTTACAAATTGTATAGTTTATCTTTCTTAAGATGCCTTTCAGATCGAATAGGCCATCTCTTTAGGATGGTTTAAAAATGTCTAGACTTCTCTCTTGAGACGCTTTAGAAATTGTGCAGGTTTTTGTCTTAAGAGGCCTTGGAAATTGTATTGGTTAATTTTCTTAAGAAGCCTTCAAAATTGTGTAGGTTATCTCCTTTAAGAGACCTTAGAAACTGTATAGGCTATTTCTCTTAAGATGCCTCAAAAATTTGTATAGGTTTTTTGTCTTAAAACGCCTGCATATTGCATATATTTCTCTTTTATAGGCAACAGACATAGTATGGGTTTCTCTCTCGGGATGCCTTAGAAGTTGTAAGCATTGCATAAAGGGCTGAAGCTGTTTCAAGGAGTAATATTTCAGTGCTCATGAACAAAGTAGATTAAATATCATTTAAGCCATATTTGCTATTTTTGCCTCTTCCTTTTTGGCATTTTTGAAGATTACTTACAGTAAAAATTATGATCAGCTACCTCCAGTTTGATCCAGTATCTTGTTTTGTCGTTCAATACTAGGGTATCGTGGAATCAGTCTTGGAAGCAGCAGCAATATTAGCAGTAGTCGAAATACGTTGAAGTAGTTGTAGCACCAGCAGCAGTTAGTTGTTTTGGGGGATGTTTACTGGTATGTCCATGGGTGTAAATCAGACAGGCTACATTAAGTCGTGGGTTCGAATCTCGGCAGCAATTAAGGGTGGAAATTTTCACGATCTCCTGGGTCAATGTAAAGAGCAATTTCACCAGTGCCGAACTTTCTTTATGGATATACACACACAGAACAACACATACCCGCCTTAAAGTATCAATAATTCTTGTTTCAAGTTGCCGGTGGTTGCCAACACACAGATAACTACAGGCTGCTTATTCCGGCTATGAAGCTGTAGGAGCTAAGCCCAGCATGCACCCGGTACTTTGAGAGGAATGGGCTGCGCCAGGTTCAGCTTGCCAAAGATGTACTTTCTGAGAGATTCGTTGCCGTGCCCACATAACTACTCGGGCAGTTGGGGAAAAGAAGTGATCAGAGGGCGGGGGCGGTACAGCCCAGTGGACAGAGCGTTGAGCTCGCCATTCAACCGCAAGGGTTCGAACCACCATGTGCCACCACAACGCCCGTTCAAGAAGATACTTAGCTTCCCCTGGAGTTAACATCCGCGTCGTCTCAACTGGCCTCAAAGTCCTTCAGAGGAGACTACAAACGGAGGTCCCGTACCGTGTGCGGACGCACTCAAAACATCTCGCACACACGTCAAAACCCTGCCTTTCAAAGAGCAGGTACTAGGTTTTAGCACTAGTAGGAACAAATGAGGAGAATATATCTAAAAACTGCATGCACGCTGGTGTCGTGTTTAGCACCATCCCCGAAGTCGGAATGTGGCAACCTGAATGGTGGGCCACCACGAAGGCTGACACAAAATCTCACCGTTGGTGAACCTCAGAGCTCTAGCCCAGGAAAAAAAACAACAAAAAACGTGGACACTTTTGAAATTAAAGAACAAATTACCAGTGTTTTGAATGACAAAACAATTACTGGAAGAGAGGGAGCTTGTAAAAACGCTGACAGCTGCAAGAGGGCAGGAGAGGATTTAAAATAATGAATTCTGTTCAAAGGACCTGTGGCACAGAGGACCAGGAAAAAAACCATGAAATAAAAATGTTGTCAATCAGAAAAATGTTCAAGGATTTAAAACAAGCAACAACCACACAAAAACATTTCAGAAGAATTTTGGCAAAAGCTGTTCCCCCAAAAAATGTCTTCACAGAACACACTACAACAAACCCTCCCATTTCTTGTGACATTTTTTAAGACTTTTTGGAAATATTAAATGAACAACTTTTTGGCACTTTTTTTCATACATTCATTTTTGTACTCTTCAAAGCTTTATTTCTGACACCAGCAAAGCAGACACAAAACGGATACAGGAAATAACATGGTGAATACTTTCCTTCACATCTTCGTAATGTTATCCGTGTGCTTCTTTTTCCTTTGATTAAAATCCTGTTCTTATTTTGTTTTAGGAATTATCTACGTCTTCTCAACACAAGATCACGCCTGCCTGATGATCTCAACTTCTTTTCCGAACACACAAAAACCACGCCAAATTAATCATTCGGGCTTTTGTGTGAGGTGGGTGTCTCTTTTTGTCATAGCAAACAAGCAGCTGGAAGGCGAAAGAGAGGGAGAGCATTCCAGTGCAGGGGCAGTTAGAATGCTGAGATGGAGGGAATGGTTGTTGTCTGTCTGTCTTGTCTGTCTGTCTGTCTGTCTGTCTGTCTGTTGTCTGTGTTCTGTCTGTCTGTCGTCTGTCTGTCTGAGGATCCATCGACAGGCATTCCTGATTAGAGTGATTGCAAAA
>CM060334.1:958964-961464 GCA_030674155.1 Stramonita haemastoma
TTTCTCCGCAGTAACTGTCTGCATGGCTATACATTATTTTACGACTCCATAATCCTGTTTATTCAATCCAGATCACCCCACAGCTAGCCCACTGCTATGAACTGGTATCATCATCAACTACGATCGATCAATCGCAAGTCAACAAGTGCAAAACCCTTTAACAGTAAATCGTTTTTTAAAAAGAAATGGCCAAAGCTATTTTCATCAGTGGTCATAAATCACACCACTGCTGTGGGCTGTATGACAGTCTCCCTCACACCCTGGTGGGTCTGTGTCTGTGTATGTGTATGTGTGTATCTCCCCCCCCCCCCCCCCCTTTACGCCCGAGGCCCAATGTGTCTCAGTCAGTCTGGCATCTCAGTCCATCTCTTTCTCTCCTGTAATCTCCCTCAGGGGGAAGATTTCCGCGGTCAAAATTATTTTCTCCGGGAGCCAATTACAGTTCTGGAGCGACTCCCCCCCCCCCCCCCCCCCCCCCTTTCTCTGTCTCTGTCTTTATGTCTCTTTCTCTGTCTGTCTCTATCTCTCTATTTCTCTCTCCCTCACCCCCTCTCTCTTTATCTATCTATCCCCCCTCTCTCTTCTCTCTCCCTCTCTCTCTCTCTCTCTCTCTCTCTCTCTCTCCCCTCTCCTTCCCCCCCTCTCTCCTCCTCCCTCTCCTCTCTCTCTCTCTCTCTCTCCTCTCTCTCTCTCTCCCTCTCCTTCCCCCCCCTCTCTCTCTCTCTCTCTCTCCTCCCCTCTCTCTCCCTCTCCTTCCCCCCCCTCTCTCCCTCTCTCTCTCTCTCTCCTCTCTCTCTCTATCTCCTCTCTCTCCTCCTCTCTCCTCCCTCTCCTCTCTCTCTCTCTCTCTCTCTCTCTCTGCCTGCGTCTCCTAGCATTCCTGTCTGAGTCTGAAACGATTTCAATCCCTTAATTAGCTCTGGAAGCGATCCACCACCATCACCACACCCTCCACACAGTTCCTCCCTCCCCTAATAGTCTTTCCGGAATAGTCATGATCTTTTTCTTGTTTGTTTGTCTACTCTTTCCTTTCGAGGATAATGGAATAAGCACTGATGTGCTTTTTTTGTTCTATATTCAGGCAAATGTGTGTGCGGTTTTGTCAATTGTGTCATCCGTTCCCACAGATACACAATGGCCTTCTCTTTCAAAAAGCGGAGCATGTTTTTTAAAGTGTGCACAAGATGTTCTGCATGCGTTTTTGCATTGGACCTCGGTTTACAGTCTCATCTGAAGGACTTTGGGGTAAGGTGGGGGAGTGGGGTGGAGTCGACACTGATGTTAACTTGTTCACTCCAGGGGGGAAAGTCCCCCTTGAACGGGATTCGGACGCGGGTCAGCAGATCGCATGCGCAATGCGCAACACCCTGACCCCTAGGACTAATCCCGTCAGTTGACTCTCCATCGTCATGCACATGTTCATTATCAACTAATTCTGTGATCAGTGCTTTTTCTTGGGTCACTGCTGATGAGTACAATGCAGTGTCGTCTTCTTCTTCCCTTTTTTTTCTTCTTCTTCTTCTCTTTCTAATTTTGTGTTGTTTTTCTTCTTCATCATCATCATAATCTTCTTCTTCTTCTTTGCACTTCTTCGCACTTTTTCTTCTGCGTTCCCTGGCTTTGCTTTTTTTTCGTTCGGTCTGGGTAGGGAACTTTACAGTCTGTCGCAGTAAACCCCCCCCCCCCCCCCACGCCGGTTCCAAGTGTTTTTCCTGGAATGCGACGCAGCTGATCGTAATGGTTGTGAGAGGAGGGAGGAGGAGAGGAGAGGAGGAGGAGGAGGAGGAGGAGGAGGAGGAGGAGGAGGAGGAGGAGGAGAGTGAAAAAGGATCATCTAAATGACAATAATGACTGAGGTGATATTGATTGTATTGCTTACAAGGTCTCCTCTTTGCAAGTGCATTGCTTTCAGTTGCTGCTCTACGCTATCACTGTACTCCTGATTCTTTTAGGAAGTGCATTGCTTTCAGTTGCTGCTCTACGCTATCACTGTACTCCTGATTCTTTTAGGAAGTGCATTGCTTTCAGTTGCTGCTCTACGCTATCACTGTACTCCTGATTCTTTTAGGAAGTGCATTGCTTTCAGTTCTGCTTAGTCTCTACGCTATCACTGTACCCCTGATTCCACTCGATTCCTCGTGGGGATGCCAGGTGGCCTGTCATATAAACAGTACCCCACCTTCTGGAAATTCTGTGTTAGGAATTCTGTCTTTTCTATCCCCACTCTGTTCTTTTGTTCCTGTCTTGTTTCTTTTTCTTCTCCTGCCACCTCCTGCTGGTCCATTTTCTGCCTTTTGGTCCACTCTCCTGTATTAAGGGACCAATAAGGCATGCCTTGCAAGAAAACCACAACCACAATAAAACCAGAAAAAAACATACACAAAGCAAAATAAGAACACACACACACACACACACACACACACACACACACACACAAACACACACACACGTACACACGACACACACACACACACACACACACACACACACACACACACAC
>CM060334.1:966464-978964 GCA_030674155.1 Stramonita haemastoma
TGTGAGTTCTAGTTGCTATCATTTTTGATTTAATGATTTTTTTCATATCTAATATCACCTATGTGGAAAAGTGTTAAAGGAACCATTCATCCAATTATCCACTCCACTCTTTACAAAAGTCCGTCGGATGAGACTATAAACCGAGGCCCTGTGAGTGAACGCACGCAGAACGTTTTGCGCACACGCTAAATCCTGTTCCGCTTTTCGTAAGAGTAGTCTATTGTGTGCCGGTGGGAACAGATGACAAGATTCACAAAACTGCATACACACGGGGGCTGGATGTAAGAAAGCACATGAGTGCTTATTCCATTATCCTCGATAGAAAAGAATAAATTAATTAATTAAATAAATCAATTTGATGTCATTTTAGCCGACAGTATTTCATTGTAATACAATGAATCGTTTTGAATTGTATAACATTTTCAGTCACAGTAAATCATTTCTCTGCGAGAAATTCAGGCCGCTTTTCTCTCTAAAAAGAGCGTCACCACGTAAACAGCGCCACTTAGGGTTTTATTTCTGTTCCGACGTATATTTTTTCGGTATGAGTAGCTTTTTCTCTACACAATTTTGTCAGGGACATCTCTGGTGTATCAGTGGTTTGTTTGTTTTTGTGTGAACTTAATGTGTTGCGCGCAAAACCTCGGCTAGTCGTCTCATCCGAAAGACTAACACCCAGACCACCTCTCAGGGTCAAGTGGATGGGGCATACACAGGTCGAATTTGCAACTTCTGTCCTTCTGAACGTGTGCGTTAGTTCCAGAGCACGACCTACCGTGTGCCTCCTGTCTGATACTGTGTTTGTTTCTTTCTGCTGACAACGTAAAATTAATGGGCCCTGACCTTTCTGTTGAGAACGTAAATAGGCACTGGGAGATTTCCCTCTGTTTGGGGACATTGATGGCTCTGAGATTCTCTCTCTCTCTCTCTCTCTCTCTCTCTCTCTCTCTCTCTCTCTCTCTCTCTCTCTCTCTCTCTCTCTCTCTCTCTCTCTATCTATCTATCTATCTATCTATCTATATCTATTTATCTATCCATATATCTATTATTGTATCTCCGTCTGCCTGCCTGTCTGTCTGTCTGTCTGTCTGTCTGTCTGTCTGTCTGTCTCTCTGTCTGTCTGTCTCTTCTCTTCTCTCTCTCTCTCTCTCTCTCTCTCTCTCTCTCTCTCTCTCTCTCTCTCCCTCCTTCTCTCTCTCTGTGGAGTACAAGATGGGCTGGGAAAGAATCTCTTTATCGCTGACCATTTCTCAGTTGTGGGGAGGAGGAATGGCGGCCATTACCCAGAATTAGACCATCAGCGATCCATACGCCGGGTAATGAAGACACCGGCCCGCGGTACCAGTGGGAGGCTGGACTTCAGGGGTAATCTCTTTGCCGTGTAGCGCGGCCAGTCACGATACCGCCCTGGCAGGGGGACCGTGGGGGGCTAAGAGGGGGATTGTGGGGGGGTACTATGTAGGGGAACTGTGGGGGGGACTGTGGGGGGAATAAGGGGGGACTATAGGGGGCGGGGGACTGAAAGAGCCCAGTGATGCCCTAGTATTGATAGTATAGGAACCGGTTCGGTCGACCTCGTTGTGCTAATTGAAAGTGTCGTTGTCGTTGTTTTGTGATTACTATTTTTTGTCTTGGAGGTCAGTCGCCCGCGAAAACTAGGACCGCTGTGACATTAGTAGGAAACTGGGGTGAGGAATGGTGGATAGGACTGATAGTTTGATGAGGGTTTGAACTAAGAAAGAAGGTAGTTGTGCAATGATGGTGTTTGCATTGATATCAGAAACATGTCACGATAGTATCCTGCATAAATATTTAAACACAACGTCTGTGTTTGCATCATGAGTGAAAACACACAAAGAAAGGGTTTGCATTAATAATAATTATTTCTTTAAATGACTTTGTTTCTATCAATAATGAAAACACAAAATGACTTCACTTGCATCAATAGCGAAAAAAACATGTTAACAGTGTTTCACAGCAATAATGAAAACAAAGCGACAGTGTTGCATGAATGAGGAAGACAGATGGAAGAAAAGATGACAAGATTTTAAAAACTGCATACACACAGGTATGGATGTAAAAAGCACATGTGTGCTTATTCCATTATCCTCGGTATAAAAGAATAATAATGACTAAATAGATAAATAAGACGCTACGAAGGGATAACTGTGTAGAAACAAAGACAGAAACTAATGGCGACATTGAACCGAAGACAGCAGAGGACGATTCTGTTTGCGTTGTTAGCGAAGACAAAAATCGTGTGTGTGACTGCATTAGTACTGGAGACAGACAGCGGCTGTGTTTCAATCAGTGACAAAAAACAAAACAACAACAGTGTTGCAGTTATTGATGGCTGCATCTTACTGACTACAGGATGATATCACCATTACCTTGTAAACAAAGGCAAGGGATTGTTGTGCTATTGCACTAGTCATAATGTTTGCATTAGTCATAAAGACAGATGACTGTGTTTGCATTCGTAAGAAAGAGAGACGGTGATTGTGTTTGATGAGTACGAAGAACATGATTGTGTTTGATACTGGGATGAGTAACGAAAGACAATGATTGTGTTTGACTGAGTAACGAAGACAATGATTGTGTTTGACTGAGTAACAAAGACAATGATTGTGTTTGACTGAGTAACGAAGACAATGATTGTGTTTGATGAGTAACGAAGACATGATGTGTTGACTGAGTAACGAGACAGATGACTGATGGATGATTGTGTTTGATGGTAACGAAGACAATGATTGTGTTTGATGAGTAACGAAGATTGATGATGATTGTGTTTGTATGAGTAACGAAGACATGATTGTGTTTGATGATAACGAAGATTGATATGATTGTGTTGTGTAATCAACAAACGTGGTGATTGCGTTTGCATTAGTAACAAAGGCGACAGTGGTGTTTGCATTCGTACAAAGACATGATTGTGTTTGCGTCAGTTAAAGAAAAAGAAAGAAAAGAAAGAGAGAAAAAAAAGCATAGTGTTTGCAACTGTAACAAAGACAGATGATGCTTGCATTAGTAAAACAGATAATAGTGTTTGCATCAATAACAAAGAAGATGGTGTTTTCAAATGTAACAAAGGAGATGGTGTTTGCAGTAATAATAAAGACAGATGACGGCGTTTCATCAGTACAAGAATGGTGTTTTAATGTAACAAAGAAGATGGTGTTTGCATCAGTAACAAAGAAGATGGTGTTTGCATCAGTAACAAAGAAGATGGTGTTTGCATCAGTAACAAAGAAGATGGTGTTTGCATCAGTAACAAAGAAGATGGTGTTACATCAGTAAAAGGCAGCTGATGGTGTTTGCATCAGTAACAAAGAAGTGATGGTGTTTGCATCAGTAACAAAGAAGATGGTGTTTGCATCAGTAACAAAGAAGATGGTGTTTGCATCAGTAACAAAGAAATGGTTTTGCATCAGTAACAAAGGAGGATGGTGTTTGCATCAGTAACAAAGGCAGATGGTGTTTGCATCAGTAACAAAGGCAGTGATGGTGTTTGCATCAGTAACAAGAGATGGTGTTTGCATCAGTAACAAGGCAGTGATGGTGTTTGCATCAGTAACAAAGAAGATGGTGTTTGCATCAGTAACAAAGGAAGATGGTGTTTGCATCAGTAACAAAGAAGATGGTGTTTGCATCAGTAACAAAGAAGATGGTGTTTGCATCAGTAACAAAGAAGATGGTGTTTGCATCAGTAACAAAGAAGATGGTGTTTGCATCAGTAACAAAGGAGTATGGTGTTTGCATCAGTAACAAAGAAGATGGTGTTTGCATCAGTAACAAAGAAGATGGTGTTTGCATCAGTAACAAAGAAGATGGTGTTTGCATCAGTAACAAAGAAGATGGTGTTTGCATCAGTAACAAAGAAGATGGTGTTTGCATCAGTAACAAAGGAGGATGGTGTTTGCATCAGTAACAAAGAAGATGGTGTTTGCATCAGTAACAAAGGAGCTGATGGTGTTTGCATCAGTAACAAAGAAGATGGTGTTTGCATCAGTAACAAAGAAGATGGTGTTTGCATCAGTAACAAAGAAGATGGTGTTTGCATCAGTAACAAAGGCAGCATGGTGTTTGCATCAGTAACAAAGAAGATGGTGTTTGCATCAGTAACAAAGAAGATGGTGTTTGCATCAGTAACAAAGAAAGGTTTTGCATCAGTAAAAAAGGGAAGCGATGGTGTTTGCATCAGTAACAAAGAAGATGGTGTTTGCATCAGTAACAAAGAAGATGGTGTTTGCATCAGTAACAAAGAAGATGGTGTTGCATCAGTAACAAAGAAGATGGTGTTTGCATCAGTAACAAAGAAGATGGTGTTTGCATCAGTAACAAAGAAGATTGTGTTTGCATCAGTAACAAAGAAGATGGTGTTGCATCAGTAACAAAGAAGATGGTGTTTGCATCAGTAACAAAGAAGATGGTGTTGCATCAGTAACAAAGAAGATGGTGTTGCATCAGTAACAAAGAAGATGGTGTTTGCATCAGTAACAAAGAAGATGGTGTTTGCATCAGTAACAAAGGAGATGGTGTTTACATCAGTAACAAAGAAGATGGTGTTTGCAATCAGTAACAAAGAAGATGGTGTTTACATCAGTAACAAAGAAGATGGTGTTTACATCAGTAACAAAGGAGATGGTGTTTCATCAGTAACAAAGAAAACGGTTTTGCATCAGTAACAAAGGCAGCTGATGGTGTTTGCATCAGTAACAAAGAAATCGGTTTTGCATCAGTAACAAAGGCAGCTGATGGTGTTTGCATCAGTAACAAAGAAGATGGTGTTTGCATCAGTAACAAAGGCAGCTGATGGTGTTTGCATCAGTAACAAAGAAGATGGTGTTTGCATCAGTAACAAAGGAGATGGTGTTTGCATCAGTAACAAAGAAGATGGTGTTTGCATCAGTAACAAAGGCAGCTGATGGTGTTTGCATCAGTAACAAAGAAGATGGTGTTTGCATCAGTAACAAAGAAGATGGTGTTGCATCAGTAACAAAGAGATGGTGTTTCATCAGTAACAAAGAAGATGGTGTTGCATCAGTAACAAAGAAGATGGTGTTTGCATCAGTAACAAAGAGATGGTGTTTGCATCAGTAACAAAGAAGATGGTGTTGCATCAGTAACAAAGAAGATGGTGTTTGCATCAGTAACAAAGGCAGCTGATGGTGTTTGCATCAGTAACAAAGAAGATGGTGTTGCATCAGTAACAAAGAAGATGGTGTTTGCATCAGTAACAAAGGAGTGATGGTGTTTGCATCAGTAACAAAGAAGATGGTGTTTGCATCAGTAACAAGGCAGCTGATGGTGTGTTCATTAGTTACAGACTGGTGACAAAGATGCTGGCATTAGTTGGGAACAGGGGACAAAGGCCTTGGCACTAGTGACGAAGCGGAGGACGAAGGTATTTGCACCACACAGAACGACAGCCAATACTGTGCAGGGCTGGGACGGGTGTTATGGCGTAAAGTGGACAGGCGGTTTTCTTCTTCTTCTTCTTCTTCTTCTTCTTCTTCTTCTTCTTCTTCTTCTTCTCTCGTCGTCGTCGTCGTCGTCGTCGTCGTCGTCGTCGTCGTCGTTGAGTAGTTCAGACAGCAAAATTAACATGTTGTCTGAGTGAAAATGTGTTGCACTGCCGTTAGGCGCCTGACAAATCAGGCCCAGCGCATCCAACTTCGGCGTATGAGAGAATGTTATCTTTTAAGTCTTTCTGTGGGGGAAAAAACCACTGGAGAATGGACAAAGAAGGCAGAAAATAGGCAGGAAGGAGGGGACAGGAAGAAAAGAAGCAAGGCAGAATCAAAGAGAGGATAGAAAGAGGGCATTCTAAGCACAAAATTCGTGTAGAAGTGGGGATGCTGTTTATACTGACAGGCTCGGAGGAGATAAGAACGCTGGAAACTTCCTACAAAAGAAAATAAAAACCTCTTCTCCTTTCTATCACTAGATAAGCTACCTACAGTGCGCAGACTGCAAACCAAAGACAAACGACTCCAAAATCTGACCATTCCTATACTGTCGTTGTGTCTTCGTCTTTCAGAGCATTGTACGTGTAGTTGTGTCTTTGTAAGTGTGCGGATCGAGCAAAAGGAAAGTTTCCCAGGAAACTAGGGAATACTCCTTTTTACAATCGCAGTTCCTGCCGAGTTTATATTTATGTACTATCTTTTTATCGCCAATATTCTGGGTCATGTTTTCATGTGTGCTGATTAAAAAACAAAACCGATGTGCTAATCATTTTCAAACATCATTTTAAGTTACTTTTTCATATAAAAAAAAAATTTAATTACTTTTTTTTTTAATTGTTACTTTTCCAACAGGGTTGGCGTAGCACAAAGCTCAACGTCTTCATCCAGTTAACGACAAGAATTCCATTTAACGACACTACAGACGGGAGGAGGAGGGGGTTGGTGGTGATGGCAGTAAACCGTTCCAGAGCTAATTAACGGACTGCAAACGTTTCGGGCTCAGACTGGATTGCTGGAAGAAGAGACGGTTCCAGAAAGTTCACCACCATCACCACTGGCTACAGGAGAAAGGGGTTTGACCGCAGCACTTGTCAAGGGGACATTATAGGGGGGAGAGAGAGAGAGAGAGAGAGAGAGAGAGAGAGAGAGGGGAGAGAGAGAGAGAGAGGAGAGAGAGAGAGAGAGAGAGAGAGAGAGAGAGAGAGAGAGAGGAGAGAACCACACTGAGATGCTTGAGAGTCTGGGGCCTAGGCGCTTTGTTTTGTGTGCTTTACAGAATTCAGTGCTATATAAATCCCATACATCATTATCATTAGGCACTTAGATTATGGGGAACCTATACATACTGACCAAGCGGATGGTTATTGGGGCATGAGGCATATTGTTTTCAGTCAATTGTGATTCCTTTGTATAAAAATAGTGTCCGACTATTTGATATATTACCAAGTAGTAAACGTTTCGATTTTTTCTCTTTTACTTGAATGAAATTACTAAGAAATAATATTTGTGAACAAACATGCAGATTGGGGCAATATTTTCAATGATAAATAGAGATGTATTTTTTCGTTCCTTGGTTACAGCTCCGAGGTTTACCACTGGTGAAATTTTATGGATGCGACCGTTTTTGTTAGCCATTAAAGTACGATCAATCCATCTCGGGGATTAACTGATGAAACAAAGCCTTTGTGAAGGGTGTCCATTGATGTTAAGGCGTTGAAATTGAGTGAACAAGCATCAAACTGCACGCAGAACGTATTTTCCGTTATGAAATTCACTATTACGCATCAAAAATCTTGAATCATCATAAACATTCACTGAATGTACTAATCAGATTGGCTGACCAGACAGACTAGGCAGAGCTTAATATGCAATCATTTTGATCTACTGAAAATGTCCAATTGTGAAAACAAAACCTGGGTTTTTATGCAACACTGTTAATTTTTTTTATTTTTTGCTCCCCGGCCAGAGTTCTTAGGTTCACCAACGGTGAGATTCTGGGTATACAACCGGTTTTTTTAACCGCCATTAAGATAGCCGTACTCCGACTTCGGGATGATGTCATAACACACTAGTGCGCGTGCAATTTTCTGGGGTAAATATTATCATCAGTTCCTACAAGCACAAATGTCCTACTCTTCCAAAAAGCAGAACGGGTTTTAAAGTGTACGCGAGATGTCTTCCAGAAGTGTGAATTTGAGTCTCATTCAAAGGACTTTTCTGGAGAAGTGAATTAAGGTGTTAACTAGGTGTGGTGTGTGATGTGTATTAGATGTGATGTTCACTTCAGGAGAAGAAAAATCCCCTCAAACGGATGCGTCTCGGTGATGGCTCAAACCCAGGCCATCAGTTCACAAGCGGCAATGTTCTAACCACCAGGCTGCCCGTACATCTCCCAAGAAAAGTTGACCAAAATAGAAAATATGACCTTTTTGGTGGACGAGTTCACAGTAGGTAAGAACCCTGACGACAATCAGTTTTACGGCTGTGGAACCAAAGTTTTCTTAAAATAGTTTCATGATATACAGCTTTGGGATTTTTCAAAGCCACCAAGTTAGATACAAAATCGATAGCTTGAACAATCCAGTAAAACTCTGCGTGCGTGCGTGCGTGCGTGCGTGCGTGCGTGCGTGTGGCGTGCGTGCGTGTATGTGTGTGTGTGTGTGTGTGTGTGTGTGTGTGTGTGTGTGTGTGTGTGTGTGTGTGTGTGTGTGTGTGTGTGCGCGGCGCGCGCGCGCGCGCGCTCTAAACAAACAAAAGATAATTCCAGTCTGAGAAGTTATCATGATCCATGTCTGTCCGTTTTTCTTTCTCTGTCTCTGTCTGTCTGTCTGTCCGTGTCTGTCTGATAGACATAAAGACACAGACACGACACAGATACAGACAGATGCAGACAGAGAAAAAGAGAGAATTAAACACGCTTAAAACAATGAGAGAGAGGGGCGAAGGAGGAAAAGAGAAGGGGGGGGGGGAGAAAGAGAGAGAGAGAGAGACAAAACGAGAGCAAGACAGACACAGACACAGACACATAGACACATAGACATATTTATAGAGAAAGACCGATAGATAGAAAGACGGACAGACTGGCAAAACACTGACAAGTGATGATAACCAAATTCAAGAGGGGTGAGAGAGAGAGAGAGAGAGAGAGAGAGAGAGAGGAGAGAGAGAGAGAGAGGAGAGAGAGAAGAGACAGAGACAGAGAGACAGAGAGACAGAGAGACAGAGAGCAGAGACAGAGACAGAGAGAGGACAGAGAGGACAGAGAGAGACAAGACAGACAGAGACAGAGACAGAGAGAGAGAGAGAGAGACAGACAGACAGACAGCATTGACCAGGCAAAGGCAAGCACAAAAAAGGGAAGGGGGGGGGGGGGGCACAGGACACTACAATGGAAAAGGAGTTATCACGTTGCCTGTATCTCAGTGACCGCACACTTCAGTCTGTGCACGTGCTCTCAGGCCCACCTTGCGCCCTGCTTCCTTCAAAGGAGCTGATTATCTCCCGCTTCTGGGGTTACATGCTACGGTTACATTCTGGCACCTTTCCTGCTATTTCTTTTATATAATTCTATATATATATATATATATTATATATATTATATATATATATATAATAATATCACTCTTGCATTCGTACTATAGGTACTAAGGCATCCACAGAAATAAAAAGCACATTTTGTGAAAGACTAGCCCCTGACTCAAAACTTCAGGCAACACAGTATATCCCCTTACTCCTTTGTCGTCTGCTTGCTGCTTCGCCTTACTGTACATGCGCGGGGTCAACGCTGTGGGAACACAAGCAATCCTCATTTGATGATCATTTCCCACTCTCTCATCCCTACCAGGTGTTAATTTATGGCCTCAACCCCCAAAACAAGTATACAATGTACTTTTTCTTACTTTAAAAAACTTCTGAAAACCAGAAAGCATGTTTCTGACTGACACGCTATAGAAGATACTACATGACCCTGCAAGCTAACTCTGGAGTGTAACCTCAGGGCTGGACAGGAAAGAAACAGTGGACATGAGGGGGGTGGCGGGGGGAGGAGGGTAGAGGAGAAAGGTCTGGGTGGAGACCTGCAGAAGTAAATGTAGAGAGGGCATGTCAGTTAGTTAATAAGTGTGTATCGTGTGTGTGTGCGTGTGCGTGTGCGTGCATGCGTGCGTGTGTGTGTGTGTGTGTGTGTGTGTGTGTGTGTGTGTGTGTGTGTGTGTGTGTGTGTGTGTGTGTGTGTGTGTGTGTGTGTGTGTGTGTTGTGTGTGTATGTATGTGTGTGTGTTCAGGATAGTGTCGTGCTGTGTAGTGTCGTTTTGTGTTGTGTTACATTGTGTTCTGTTGCATTGCTTTGTGTTGTATTGTATGGCATTGTTTTGCATTGCATTATATTGTAATGAATTGCATTGCATAGTATTGCATTTTAAAGTCACAGCAGATTTTCCTGTCTGAAATTCGGGCTGCTCTCCTCAAAGAGAGTTTGCCGCCGCAAGAGCAGCGTCACACACTTTTTTTTTTTTAAATGTCCATGTCTGCATGTCTACTTTTCCATACATAAGAATAGGATTTTTTGTACGAAGTGTGTACAAAAATTTGTTGCCATGGTTTCTTTTACGAGTGTCAAGTATGAGCTGTACATGAGACTGGTTTTTTGTCTCATCCGAAAGACTAGCCTCCAAGTAAGTGGTCACAGTTAAGCAGATGAGAGAAAAGATCTGGTTCGAACCGGGGATCAAACTTGCGACATTTCGCTTCCTAACCTCGTGCGTTACATCTAGACCACCGATCTTTATCCTCAGAATATACGTGAAACCTGATGTGTATACCCATCATCAATCTTGTAACAAAATCCTTCAGCTTGTATTGTAATTTTATTTTAATTTCAAAATGCATTTGTTAGAATACTCTTTTGTGTGTCTTTTTTTTTATCCTAATCATAGACGGTAATTATAAATGTTTTTTACTCGAAAACTTTTCTCCCTAGCAATATCAGTTTGAACAGTGCGACAAAAGCAATGAAGAGGGAAAAAAATCGAGCTTAAAAAAAGTTTTCTCACATGTTAAGAGAATCAACATAAACCAAAGCTGTAAGAGGCGGAAATGTCAACTTGACCAGAAATAGGAGACAAAGCTTGAGCATCTTTTAGTGGTGGTAACCTGGCCTGTCCAGCGAGGATTGGAGTAAAGACCCCAGGCAAAGTTTGCTGCAAACGTCCAGCCCCCCACTTCTCTCTCTCTCTCTCTCTCTCTCTCTCTCCTCTCTCTCTCTCTCCTCTCTCTCTCTCTTCCTCTCTCTCTCTCTCTCTCTCGGGGGACGGATAGCCTAGTGGTCAGAACATTGCGCTGGCAATTTGAAGACCCGGGTTCGAATCTGGTCGAGGAGATTTTTCTCCTGGAGTTAACATCAGTGCTGACTCCACTCTCCCCACAAGTCCTTCGGATGAGACTTTAAACCGAGGCCCCGTGTGCGAACGCACGCAGAACATCTTGCGCACACGTTAAATCCTGTTCCGCTTTTCGTAAGAGTAGGCCATCGTGTGCCGGTGGGAACAGATGACATTTACAAAACTGCATACACACGGGGACTGGATGTAAAAAAGCACAAGAGTGCTTATCCCATTATCCTCGATATAAAAGAATAAATCAAATCAAATCAAATCAATTCTCTCTCTCTCTCTCTCTCTCTCTCTCTCTCTCTCTCTCTCTCTCTCTCTCTCTCTCTCTCTCTCTCTCTCTCTCTCCTCGATAGCCTAGTGGTCAGAACATTGCGCTGGCAATTTGACGACCCACTCGAGGGGATTTTTACTTTGGAGTTAACATCAGTGCTGACTCAATTCCCCCAAAAGTCCTTGGGATGAGACTATAAGCCGAGGCCCCGTTTGCGATGGCAAGCAGAACATCGTGCACATACGTTAAATCCTGTTCCGCTTGTCGTAATAGTAGGCCATCGTGTGCCGGAGGGAACAGATGTTACTTACAAAACTGCATACACACGGGGACTGGATGTGAAAAAGCACAAAAGTGCTTATTCCATTATCCTCGACAATTATTATTTAATTATCGACAATTAAAAATCATCCTTTTTTTAAACCTCTCTCTCTCCTTCTTCTTCTTCTTCTTCCTCGTCTTCTTCTTCTTCTTCTTCTTCTTCTTCTTCTTCTTCTTCTTCTTCTTCTTCTTCTCCTCCTCTTCTTCTTCTTCCTCCTCCTTTTCTTCTTCTTCTCTTCTTCTTCTTCTTCTTCTTCTTCTTCTTCTTCTTCTTCTTCTTCTCTTCTTCATCTTCTTCTTCTTCTTCTTCTTCTTCTTCTTCTTCTTCTTCTTCTTCTTCTTCTTCATGCTGTTGTTGGTGATCTGTGATGAAGGGGGTTGCTATTACCTTTATTTCGTTTAATTTTTTTAACTATGTCCCTAATCAGGGCAGGGGCCCGATGAAAAAAATATGTAATAGTTACTCTATAACCCTTGAAAAATAAAGATTATTGATTCATTCATTCATTCATTCATTCTCTCTCTCTCTCTCTCTCTCTCTCTCTCTCTCTCTCTCTCTCTCTCTCTCTCTCTCTCTCTCTCTCTCCCTCTCTCTCTCCCTCCCTCCCTCCCTCCCTCCCTCCCATAGACTGCAGTCTACAAGAGCATGGTTTGCTCAATAAAAACCAAGCTGAAAAAAACGATTACAAGAAAGAAAGTCAGCAAGGAAAAAAGCAAAACAAAACAAAGTACGCCAGAAAAAGATCATCGCACACATACATACACACACATACATACACACACGTACACACACACGCACGCACGCACGCGCGCGCACACACTACACACACACACACACACACACACACACACACACACACACACACACACACACACACACACACACACACACCAACTACAAAAAGTAAGCAGAAAAAGTAAACAAACAAATAAAAAGAAATCCTTTATGGTAAAGGAACTAGGAGAAGGTAGGATCAGAAAGTGGCCCTCCCTGAGTTTTTCTCTGCCAGAACTTCAGTCATAAAAGAACAAAGAAGCAGACAATGGAGC
>CM060334.1:981464-983964 GCA_030674155.1 Stramonita haemastoma
TCCTCTCTCTCTCTCTCTCTCTCTCTCTCTCTCTCTCTCTCTCTCTCTCTCTCCTATTTTCTGTGTGTGCGTGTCTGTCTGTGTGTTCAGTTTTTCTGTCTCTGTTTTTCAACTGGTTCTGTAAACTAAAAGAAATCCGTATGGCAATGTTTGTTCCCTCACACAAGCAAACCTCTGACTATACTGGCACACTAAAAACCTTCATAGCGTAAAAGTAGCAGACACACAGACGAAGGTGCACACACATTTTCACACAAAATCTCCATGGATGTAGCAGATACAATGGATTTTGGGGGGATAAAATGTAGAACTTGACACCAATTGAAAAAGATTAGAAGAAACCAATTTACGAAACTACCATTTTTAGTCTTCCTCTCACGCTGAAGTCAGATTCGCCGGGCCTGACTTGTCAGGCGTTTATGGCAGCGCAACGCATTTTAGCTCATATGACAGACAATAGTTGCTGTCTGAGCGTTCAAAGAAGAAGAAATCTTCCTCTTATCTACCTTTCTATTATGGTGAGAAGAGAACACCAAACAAAACCGCTCTGACACCTGGTGCAGTTCCAGAATCGTGCTATTTCTTTGAGAAGGAGGCAGGATAGGGTTGGGTGGAGACATGGTGAGCTGACTGGTGTTGAGTGGATGGGTGACCGTTTGCCCGCCTTAATTTCAGTGCAGTCCCCCAAGTTCACCCAGCTGTAAATGGGTACCTGCCCTCTTTAGGGTCAGGGAAGGTAAAGCAGCGAGGGAGAGGAGATGGGTGCTGCCCTCAAGATACTGGCCCCTAGAGAAGCTGAGATCTCTGACACCTTGCTCCCCAACGACCGCACTGGTTATGGAAACACCTTTACCTTTGAGCTGTGGTGAACTGGTGTCCCACATACAGTGACACTGCCTTCACAGGGTAGAGTAAAAAAAAAAAAAAAAAATCCAGATTCGTGAGACACTTTCCTATTTTAGTTTGAAAGACAAACATTCATAAATGGGTTTCCTTGGCATTCGTAACACTGTGGAGGTAAAAAAGACAGGCTGGAAATGATGCTGCAATGGGGGTGTATGCATTGATGCTGGATGTTGCAATGGGGGTGTATGCATTGATGCTGGATGTTGCAATGGGGGCGTATGCATTGATGCTGGATGTTGCAATGGGGGTGTATGCATTGATGCTGGATGTTGCAATGGGGGTGTATGCATTGATGCTGGATGTTGCAATGGGGGTGTATGCATTGATGCTGGATGCTGCAATGGGGGTGTATGCATTGATGCTGGATGCTGCAATGGGGGTGTATGCATTGATGCTGGATGTAGCAATGGGGGTGTATGCATTGATGCTGGATGTTGCAATGGGGGTGTATGCATTGATGCTGGATGTTGCAATGGGGGTGTATGCACTGATGCTGGATGTTGCAATGGGGGTGTATGCATTGATGCTGACAGCTGCACATGTTAGGGCAGGATTTGAGATAACGAATGCTAATGGAAGAAGATGCGAGGATCAGAATAAGACACGGAACATGCAAAAAGAGAACACCCACAAATCTTGGAAATAAAGAGACAGCCCCTATTCTTGACGTAATTATTCAACAAGTCTTAAACAACAAACTCCCCTCATTTTTCAAGACTTTTAAAGTTATTTTCCGCCTTTGTCTAATAGTAGTTTTATGGCTTCCCTTTTCATCACCAAAAACAAAGCACAAAGAAAGAGACAAAGGCTGAGAAAGAAGGTTGAAAGAATTATGTCTGATCTTCTTCTACAAACAATGATGTCTTTCCGGGCGTGTTTTCTAAACTTAAACTCACACGCATTATTTTTTCAGAAAACCTCCTAGATTTCTGTGACCTCAGTATATAGACTTGGCACCACATGACCTGTCTACCTCACACACATGCCTTTTTTCCAAACGTCCAGACAGCATGGCCCATTCCTGAATCGTGTGCTTAAAGGCAGTTTTGTCCTGCATATCAGCTGAAGGCACCACAACAGTGGCACATTGCATTGATTCAGTTAGAATGCTGGGGAAGTGGAATGATTTCTTTTATTTTTTAGAAAAGAGAGGCATGCGCATAATTTTGGGTTGAAATTCAATCACATGGTATTTATGCTCCTTCCACACATTTTCTCCAAGATTGCTTAATTACGCTTATAAGCATACGTGTACGCATAGAAGACACACACACATACACACACATACACACATACATGTGCATCCACGCACACACGCCCCCAAATACGCCCACACACACGCGCAAGGACACACACTCACGGACACACACGAACACATACATACACACACAGATCTGCATGCAAACACACACCCGCACACACAAGCATGCGCGGGCGCACATACACATACACACACACACACACACACACACACACACACACACACACACACACACACACACACACACACACACACATACATACATACATACATACATACATACATACATACATACATACATACATACATACATACATACATACATACCATCCT
>CM060334.1:988964-996464 GCA_030674155.1 Stramonita haemastoma
TCCCTAACAGCATTTCCTGCCGAAAATTGGAATCTAAATTGTTGGTTGCTATTACATTTGCATAAACCCTTTCCTCATTTTCGAGGATGAAAATGGAGCTCTGCATTCCATCCCTTAACGGTTTCTGTTTTTAATCATGTTAGAGATGGAGGCAGGAAAGGGGCATTTTCCGCCAACAGGCAGGTTCTGTTTCGCCACCAAACAGCTGCTTCATTATATGACAGACGTAAAATTGTGTTGTATTTGCACAAGTCAAAGATGGTTGATTTTGACCATTCTCATCCGGTAACCAAGTGTGTAAGTTGATAGGCTAATAGTTCTCATAGTGCTAAATGATCAGATTTTATACTGGACTTTTGTTGTGCTTACCAAGTCATTGGTAAGGATTTACATTCTCCGACGTAAAACTCTGCAGACGCATTACGGAAGACAAGCCATGCAGATCCCCAAATTGATGTCAGCTTCTGTAGGACTGAGGACACCCTGCTTACGCCCGAAGCTCTGCTGACACGTCAGATTCTAGTTGGTCTACATGGATTCCTCGGCACATATGGCTTAGCGTGTATGGAATACTCTGCATGCTGTGGCACTTTCATTATAAATTTGGTCTTTGTTATCTGGTTCTATTTCGAAAGTCGTAGAGGTATTCTATCACCATAAGATTTTGGAGGTATTTACAGGGATACAGTGGGGATGATAGTAGATGGGATTCCACATACAGCAATACCACTGTGGCAAACTGAAGCAAGAAGATCAAGAACCTCACAACATTTTGGAACAAAGACTTTTAACACAACATTTTGGAACAAAGACTCACAACATGTCTGGAACAAAGACTCAGAACATATTTGGAACCTTGTTTGTTTTTGTTTGTCTGACATACAAGGCATTCATTTGGGATCTTCTTCTCGCTGTTGACGACATATCGGGGATGTAAAGCAGACTGGACAAACAAAGATGCTGAGACAAGGGGGGTAATGCTGACAGCCGCAAAAGTTTTAAAAAGAGTTGAAGATAAAGAACGCTAATGGAAGGATATGTGAGCATTAGATACAATCAGACACTACATGCAACAACAACAACAAAGCAACAACAACCAATAGGAGGATGGAAGAAACGAGTTTTTTGACATGTTCAAGAATAACCTGCCCCCTTTTTAAGACGTTTTAACAATCTTTTCTACTATTTTCTGTTATTTGTTTCATACTTGCCTTTTTCCATTGCCAAGAAAGCAGGAAGGGAGAGGGACTAGGGTTGAAAGTAAATCATGCTGATCTGACTTCCTTTACAAACTGCGATGTCTTTTAGGCCTGTTTTCTGATCTTGGGCGGACATTCATTACTTTTAATTCGATTTTTTTTTTTACGCTTTCTGTGAACTATTGCATGGGATGTGCACCCAATGACATGTCTGCCTGACGCCTTCTCTGTTCGGAACGTGCAAAGCTCCCAGCTGAGGGATGACTCATGGCGCTAAAGAGTGTATTGTCATGCAAAAGAGCTGAAGGCAGCAGCGTGGAAATGCATTGCGATGCTTCATTTGGACTGCCGGTGAAAGGGAACGACTCTTTAGCAAAGAGAGGCATGAACATAATTCGGAGCTGAAATTTAATTACTGCTACTTAAGCTCCCTCCAGGCACACACTCTTCAAGCTTCTTTAAGCTTGCAAAGCACCAGCGCATGCATGCATACGTGCGCCCAGGCGCGCACACACACACACACATAATATATATATATACACACACGCACACGCATGCACACACACACAAACACACACACACATACACACACGCGCACACCAACATACGCACACGCACACCTTCCTCCCATCCCCCCACTTCATCACACCACACCACTTCCCAACTTGCTGACAAGCACGTAATGCACATGCTTGTTCACGCAAAAAAATCCCGGACAGTTTTAAGCTCCTCATTACGATCTCAAGAGGGAAAGCACCTTCTACGACTTCTAATTCAGCATTCAAAATGCAACAAACGTAAAATTGGAGGGGGGGGGTAGGGGGGATGATAGGGGGTAGAGGGGTGAAAGTTGGGGGGAGAAAGGGTGGGAGGGGGTGAAAGGGGGCTAACATTTTATTGGAAGTGAAAAGGAACACTTTGTCGCCACAGGGCGTTTTTAAGCTTTGATATTAACAAGACAATCTGGCGTTAAGTGGGAAGGAAGCGACAGGCGCAATCCCCCCTCCCCCCCCCCTCTCTCTCTCTCTCTCTCTCTCTCTCTCTCTCGCGCGCGCGCGCGCGCGCGCGCGCGCGCTCTCTCTTCTCTCTCTCATCTCTCTCTCTCTCTCTTTTAATCTTGATCTTATCCCTAATAAGGGCGGGGACTGGATTATTAAAGAACACGAGTGCTTATCCTCAAAATAAAAATTTGCCTTGCCTTGCCTTGCCTTGCCTTGCCTTGCCTTGCCTTCTCTCTCTCTCCTCTCTCTCTCTCTCTCTCTCTCTCTCTCTCTCTCTCTCTCTCTCTCTCTCTCTCTTCTCTCTCTCTCTCCTCTCTCTCTCTCTCCTTCCTTCTCCTCTCACTCTCCTCCTCCTTCTCCTCCTCTGCCTCGCACTTCTATGTTATATTTCTATTTCTATTCTTTCGTTCTCTCATTTCTACTCACAGTAGTATGATCAAAGTAAGATAAGAAATCATTACGGCTAAAATACTTATGAAAAAGCTGCAATGTTGTCTCCCTCTGCAATGTCCGTCTGTGTCACAAATTATGTTTCCAACGTTCTTCTAAAAACAAGTTGCTTGAAAATACTGAAGGGAAAATGCTAACTCCTTACAATTGGGAGGGAAGGTAAAGAATACTGCAACAAGAAAATGTTTATTGGGGGGTTAGTTTTCGTTTGTTGAGGTTTTGTTTGTTTTGAGTGCGTGTGCGTGTGTGGGTGTGCGTGTGTGTGTGTGTGTGTGTGTGTGTGCGCGCGCGTGTGTGTATGTGTGTGTGTGAATGGGGGGGCATGTGTGTATGTGTGTATGCATGTGTATGTGTGTGCATGTGTATGTGTGTGTGTATGTGTGTGTACATGCATGTATGTCTGTGTGTGTTGTTGTTTGTTTAAATAACTGGCAAAACTGAAGGAACATAGGCCAGGTGAGCAGGGGGGGTGAGGGTGACAGATGAGAGGGGACAGGGGGGTGAAGGGGTGTGGAGAGGGGGCAGGGTGAGTGGGGAAGAGTTGGGAATGGGAGGGAAGTTATGTGTCAACGGTAGTGGAGAACAAAAGCAGACCAAAAGAGATTTGCCGTGTTGAGTTACAGTTAGTCTTCTTGTTCTTGTTCTTCCGCTTCTTATTATTATTTCTTCTTCTTCTTCTTCTTTTCTTCTTCATCTTCTTCTTCTTCTTCTTCTTCTTCTTCTTCTTCTTCTTCTTTTCCTTCTGTTGCTGCTCTTCTTTTCCTTCTACTTCTTACTCTTTATCTTCTTTTTCTTGTTGTTTTTTATCTTTCTTCTGTCCGGTGAAGAACAGAAACCGGACAGGTATTGTGCCCTATGATTGGCATTTGCTGAGCTTCTCTCTCTCTCTCTCTCTCTCTCTCTCTCTCTCTCTCTCTCTCTCTCTCTCTCTCTCTCTCTCTCTCTCCCCTTTTGTTGTCTTTTTTCTGTTATTTTTCTTTTTCTCACTGTTTCCATGTCCATTAAAAAATATTATTATTCATCAATGAAGAACATAACTAGGCAAGGCAATGTGCTGCATCTTTTTCACTTGTGGTGTTTCTTTCCTCCTCCTCCTCCTCCTCCTCCTCCTCCTTCTTCTTCTTCTTCTTCTTCTTCTTCTTCAATTTGTTCAAAATGTGTTCTTCTATAGGCTACATGTGTGCTTAAATGAATGAATGAATGAATGAATGAATGAATGAATGAATGAATGAATGAATGAATGAATGAATGAATGAATGAATGAATGAATGAATGAATGTGTGCGATATTCAATTCCCGTGTTTAGACACCACCCTCGAAGTCGGAATGCAGCTACCTTAATGGTGGGTAAAAATGGTCACACACACAAATTCTCACCAATGGTGAACCCTGTAGTTCTAGCCAAAGAACGAAAACAACTAACCACAAGACATTAATTTATTTGAAGATCTTCTTTGCGTTCGTGACTTATCAGAGATATAAGGTAGGTAGGATGGACGGGGTGCCCAAATGGGGAATGGGGGTGTTTATGTAGACAGCACAAGAGTTTTGGAAAAGATTTCAGATAATGCATGCTAATGGAAAAGCATGGGAGGATTAGGATTAAAGACATAGAACATACAATCACTGAGCAACAACAACAACGACAACAAAGCTGAAAGGCTCCAGAGGCAGCCTGTTTTTAACATGGCCAGGAAATGTTACATGGATAACCTGCCCGGCTCGTTCCGACATGTTTGTGCATGTTTTTGGTATGAGTTTGCTTTCTACCTATTTTGCTATTCTTGTCTCAGCTCGCTTTTTCATTACGGATAAGAAGGAGAAAAAGAGACAAGGGGTGGGACTGGAGTTAAAAGGACGATATATGTAAAACTTCCTGTACAAACCGCGGTGTCTTTTTCAGGCCTGGTTTCTGACCTTGTTCCCACATTCCTGACATCATCAATTAAAAACGGTCCTCCTTTCTGAGAAGCTTAGTGTGCACCAGATGACGTGTGACTGATTGCACAGGCTTTTCCTCCAGACCTGCACAGCTAGTGTTGTGCACAGCGAGGAATCACGCCCTTGAAGGCTGCATTGTCATGCAAAGGAGCTGAGGCCAGAGAAGAGGAAAGCCAGCACATTGCCATGCTTCACTTAGAATACTGCTGCAGTGGAGGACTCTTTTAGGAACCAGAGGTGTGCATATAATTTGGGGCTGAAATTCAATTACCTGCTGTTTAGGCTCCCTCCACACACCCACACCCTCCCAAAGATTAAATTCATGAGTATGCACGCACATGCATGTGCACCCACACACGCGCACGCACGCGTATGCACGTGCACACACACGTGCGCATACTCTGTCTGCCTGTCTGTCTGTCTGTCTGTCTGTCTGTCTGTCTGTCTGTCTCTCTCTCTCTCTCTCTCTCTCTCTCTCTCTCTCTCTCTCTCTTGGTCTCGCTCTCTCCTTCTCTTGGGGCGAGTCGTGTTTGAAATCGCTCTCCACACATGACTTATTTTGATGGTGTTCTAGGACATCAATAGTTGTGAAACTTTGTGAAGTGATGAGTGAAACCACGTTGCATGTGACTGTGAAGTCAAGAGTGTGGTAGAAACTGTCAAAAGGTGCGTAACCAATCAATTACAGATTAGTACACGTAAAGAAGAAAATTTGAACTTCAGCTATAAACAGTTATCACGAGGTGGTTTGTTTTTTTTTTCTTTGTTTTGCTATTTTTGGTGTGTGTGTTTTTTTTCTCCACGTCTGTGCATTTCATAGTGTGTGTATTCAGTTCACGGGAAAGTTGAGTTTATACACGTGGTTTTGTTGTTGTTTATCACGGAAGTAAACAAACTGATTAAGCACAGGCACTGTACAAAATTGAACTCTGTGACTGATATTCTTTGCTAATCAAGAGATTTAACACCAAATTTAAAAGTATGCTGTAAAATGCTTATTGAAATATGAAGTAAAGAACAATCCCATAAGACAATGTCTGTGATTGAACGAGTAGATGTGAAAATGTTGATTTTCTTTAATTATGGAAAACCAGCCAGCTGTTAAAGAACACAAACTTCAAGCAACTCTTGATTCAATTCAGAAGCGTTTTTCGTGCCCGGAGAATGAATTAACAGCGTGGAGAAACAGTTTATTTTACAGGTACTCCGCTGTTTCAGAAGAACTTATCAGGATAGAATTAACCGATTTCGATGAAGACGACAATATTATTTCCCTTCCGAACTGGATCACCTACCCCAATCAAATACGTCTCTGCAAATCAGTCATTAGAATTTATGTAGAGGATACAAAAAGAATAACTTTGTCCTTATACTTTAAAAAAGAGGGCACAGGCACATTACTCTGTCAAGGCAATGACTGCAGGCAGTGGGACAAAAAGGAATGCGAGCTACTCAAGGACCTTGTGACTGATTTTTGTCTGGACAAAAACACTGACAAACTAAAATCTCTTCTGATTGCTCACCCCATTACCTTTCTAGAAAATGTCTACCAATCTATCCAGCTTTCTTCTCCTGTACGTCTGACTTCCACAGCCCGTATCTTACTCACTCCTACATCCTCTCTCCTTAGCAGTGTCAGTGATGACACCGAGACAGAGATCAAGTCTTCAAGTCACTCATATGCCATCTCTAAAGAAAACACTGTCAATAGTTCACAAGAAATACATCAGTTAACTCCGAAAAAAAAATGATGGTGACTTCTTGGCAACAGGCCAGCCTTCCAGCTTGCATCATGCAATGTCTGGCACCAACAAATCACACAAGCGCATGCAAAGCAAGCGTAGTAGACGGCGCACACTTTGCCCTAAAAAACTTTTTGATAGCTCCATGAGTCAAAAACTGCAAGTCCTTGAAGAAACTCAGGAGCTCATGACAGATCAAATCAGTGACCTAGAAAGCAGACTCACCTCTCAGCTGTATGATGCACAGGTTTCAATCAAAAACGAAATCAAGCAACATTTAAATAACAAAACAGAAAGTATGGTTCTTAAACTGGAAAACATTAACAAGTATATTTCTCAACTGGAAACTCAGATCAATGTCATAAACAAAGAAAACCATTCATTAAAGACACAAATGGGCACACTGCAGTCAAAACTCAAACTTCTGACTAACAAATCTCCTGTCAAGACAATTTCGACTCAGTGCGACATGCAAAAGACTACAGCAGAGGAACAGGCCTTCGAGGCTGCCAGAGCTGCAGATCCTTCTGCGCATACAAAACCCGAAAAAGACAACCCAGAAACTGTTATCAGTAGTGCCGACAATAGTATTAAAACAGTTGCACCAGAAATATTAACGACAACAGAAGCTTTACTTACAACTCCTGAAGCCCATTTACATGTAACGTCTCCTGTTTCAACACAAAATCGGTTTGACCGATTATCAAACAATGAACTGAACACACCATCACACGATGTAGGTGGCTATAACGTAGGTACAGCCAACCCTCAGACTGAAAATGCTTCAGAACAGATTTTCCTCAGTGAGAAGACTCCTGAAAAAAAAACACCTGAACAAATTCTTCACGAAATAAAAATTCCTGAAAACTCTAGCTCCCTCCTTGTAGGAGACTCTTCTATAAGACACATTGACCCAAGACGGTTGGGAAATCAACAAAATCGTATCTTTAAGCTGTGCATACCTGGCATAACTCTTGTGAACCTGATAAAATGGCTAACAACACTTCCAGCTAAACACACCCACGTTCACACACTGATAGTCCACATTGGTGTTAATGACTGTCCTGCAGGACCTGTTTCAATCAAACAATGGGTCGAACTGATGACACTTTGTAAAGAAGGTTTTCCAGCAGCAAAATTAAGCTTCAGTTCAATAATTCCAGCCCG
>CM060334.1:998964-1011464 GCA_030674155.1 Stramonita haemastoma
CTGATTATTAATTCCTTTTTGTGTTTCATGATGTCCTTGACAAACACTATTGATGTCTGGCCATCAAGAGATGGTCTGAGAGTAGGGTTTCTTAATATAAATCATTTGTATGGTAAATTAGTGGATGTGTCAAATATTTTATCCAACTCTGGGAAATTTTTCCATATTTTTGGCTTGCAGAGACACGCCTTACAGCTCATATTTCAGATGAAGAAATCTCTTTTCCAGGATATTCTTGTATTCGTAGAGATCCTAAACATTCCAAAGAAACAGGACTTCTTGTTTATATCCACCAGACAATAAACTTCAAGCAAATACACCCTATAGATCTGCATAATGTTGAATCCTTATGGATACAGGTTAATTTCAAAAAAGCAAAACCTATACTCTTGGGGTTCATTTACAGAAACCCAGCTGAACATGCAAACTGGATAGACAATTTTACTTTATTAATGGAAGACATAGCTATATATTCTGATGAGACAATATTGTTAGGTGATTTTAATATTGATTTACAGAAACGTCAGTCAACCTGGACACATACTTATGAATCTTTCCAACTGGTCCAATTGATTGACAAACCTACAAGAGTCACAGCTACTTCGAAAACCCTGATTGACCATGTTTATGCTACGGCATTAAACAATATGTTAGAGGTGTGTTCTCCAACCTATGGATGTAGTGATCATTTCCCTGTGTGCTTTACATGGTCAAGAAAGGGAGTTAGTATTCCAAAGAACAGCCATAAGTGGCTTAAATACAGAAATCTTAGACATTTTGACATAAACAGTTTCCTTTGGGATTTAAATAATTCACATTTTCCTTTAGTTTACCAGTTCACGGATCCAGATAATGCATTTGAAATTTGGTATCATAACTTTTTGAATGTTTATGACAAACATGCACCTTTAAAAACTAAACGAGTTAAAACTGACCCTAAACCACCATGGCTGACTAAACATGTTGAAGATGCAATAAAATTACGAGATTTGTTATTGATCAATGGAACAAGGGATGAATTTATTAAACAAAGAAATCTTGTCACATATTTGAAACGACAGGCTAAAAAGGAGTATTTTCAAAAGCTTGTTTCTGACAAGTCTAATAATAAATCTATGTGGAATGCCATAAACCGCTTAACTAAAAAGGATTTTAGATCTAAATCTTCACTTCCTTTAGACATAGTGCCAGATAAACTCAATGATCATTTTTGTAATATAGCTCAATCAACTATCCAAACTAACACCTCTCACTTAAATAATCTTGAAGTACTAGATGAGTTCTGTGCTTCTAAAAACATCTCGTCAAAACTTAATATTCCATTTATGTCTGTGAATGAAGTTTACAATGCTTTGACCCATTTAAAACAAACAGGCACATGTGGGTTAGATGGTATCAATGGTAAGATCTTAAAAATAGCAGCTCCAGTTATCTCAGAAACATTGACCTATGTATTCAATCTATTTATAGCAAAAAATCGTTTCCCAAAAGCTTTCAAAGTTGCCAAAGTTTTGCCACTCCATAAAGCTGGTGATCGTTCTAATCCTGCAAATTATCGACCTATTTCTATATTATCTAACTTATCTAAACCTTTAGAAAATCACATTAGACAGCACATTCTTAGCCACTTCAATAAGCATGACCTATTTCATCCCAATCAATCTGGATTTCGAAAAAACCATTCGTGTCACACTGCACTAACGAACTTAGTTGACAAATGGCTAACCAACATAAATAACAATTTAATTACTGGTGTCCTGTTTGTTGATTTTTCAAAAGCATTTGATTTGATTGATCACAAGCTTCTTCTAAGAAAACTGAAACTGTATGGTCTTTCAGATAATACAATAGAACTCATGTCATCGTTTTTAGACAAACGTAAACAACTTGTTTTAATTGAGGAATCTAAATCTTCTATTTTGCCCATTTTGTTCGGTGTTCCTCAGGGTTCCATCTTGGGACCCATACTATTCTCAATATATATTAATGATTTACCCCTCTGTTTAAAAGCTAACTGTGAAATGTTTGCAGATGACACAACATTACATACTAGCCACACTAAATTAGATGACGTGATTTCTACCTTACAGACTAATATAGAACAACTGATAAAATGGTCTGATTCAAATCACATGAGCATCCACCCTCATAAGAGTAAACATATGATTATAACTACCAGACAAAAACGGCAGAACCTTCCTAAAATACGTAGTTCATTGGACATCAGTGGTAATGTAGTTCAAGAAGTTAATTTTCATAAAGTTCTAGGATTAGTAATTGATAACAATCTGTCATGGTCTGAACATGTAAGAATGGTGTGTAAAATCATATCAAAAAAGATTTATCAGCTAATGAAGATAAAACATTTCCTAAATTCACACTCTCGTAAACTGTTTTATCATGCTTTTATTGAGCCACACATAAATTATGTATCCACAGTTTGGGATACGGCGAGCGAAAACACTTTAAAACCATTGGCAAGTATGTACAGACGTGCTCTTAAAGTACTTCTACTAAAATCATCATCATTGTCATGTAATGATTACATCTCGCTTGATATTCTCCCTCTGAAATGGAAGTTAAGATACAATAAGGCAATTTTTATGTTCAAAATTATGTCTGGCTCTGCTCCACCTTCATTGATAAACAAGTTTAAGATAAATGAGTGTCGCTATTTTCACAAAATAATGTTACCACTGCCCAGAATTGATCTGTTCAAATCTAGCCTTACTTACTCTGGTGGTTTATTATGGAATGATGTTTCATCCTCAGTAAATGTCAATACTAGTTTATATACTTTTAAAAACAAGTATCATTCGATCCTTATGAATGAATATACAGGCACATTCACATGATATCTTCTCTTGTCTGGCATTGCATTTTATTTTCCTCTGTGCTCATCTCTCTCTCTCTCTCTCTCCTCTCTCTCTCTCTCTCTCTCTCTCTCTCTCTCTCTTTTATTTATTTATTATTTTATTATTATTATTATTATTTTTATTTTATTTTTTTTTTTTTTTATACAAAATCTCCTTTTTGACATACATTTCTATGATGTTACAACGATTTTTAATTTTTTTTTCTCCTTTTTTTTTCTTTTTTTAATAAATTTGCAGTCGATTTGTTTTCATTGTTATGATTTTCTTTGATTGAGGGCTGGATGTAAAAAAGCCATTATGTGTGCTTATTCTTATCCCTTAATAAAAGTGTTTCAAAAGTGTTTCAAAGTGTTTCTCTCTCTCTCTCTCTCTCCTTCAAATGGGGCTATGGCCTTTCTTGAATAAATATCGTTATCGTTATCGTTATCGTTATCTCTCTCTCTCTCTCTCTCTCTCTCTCTCTCTCTCTCTCTCTGTCTGTCTGTCTCTCTCTCTCTCTCTCTCTCTCTCTCTCTCTCTCTCTCTCTCTCTCTCTCTCTCTCTCCTTTTCTTTTCCCCTTCCCTCTCTCTCTCTCTCTCTCTCTCTCCTCTCTCTCTCTCTCTCTCTCTCTCTCTCTCTCTCTCTCTCTCTCTCCCCTCCCCCACTCTCTCTCTCTCTCCCCCCCACCTTACCACCACCACACTACACACCACACACCACACCGTTTCACAACTTGCTGACAAGCATATATGCATAAGCACATGCTCGTTCACGCAACGAAAAAAAATCCCGGACAGTTTTAAGCTCCTCATTACGATCTCAAGAGGGAAAGCACCTTCTACGACTTCTAATTCAGCATTCAAAATGCAACAAACGTAAAATTGGGGACGGAGTTGGAAGACCAGGAGAGAGGGGTGGCAGTGGCTAACATTTTATTGGATGTGAAAAGGAGCAAACTGTCGCCAGAGCAGCAGCGTTTTTAAGCTCTGATATTAACAAGACAATCTGGCGTTAAGTGGGAAGGAAGAAAACCACCATCCCCGCTCCCTTCCCACCCTTTCTTCTTTTACCTCTCTCTCTCTCTCTCTCTCTCTCCTCTCTCTCTCTCTCTCTCTCTCTCTCTCTCTCTCTCTCTCTCTCTCTCCCTCTCTCTCTCTCTCTCTCTCTCGGGGGTGAGTTGATCTCAAGGTAACAACAACACGCATTCTTGTAAGCAGTGTGATAATTACGCATTTTTGCTTAATTAAGAGTGTAATCAGACCTTTTTGACAGTAGCTACCTACACAGTGTGATGACTGACAGTCTGCTGATCACGGTGATATAAGTTGTATGACTGTCAGTAACCATGCCGCTGAGCAGTGAGGGTTTTCGTGTCAGGTGTGGCATTTTCTTAGGAGTTTACCTGAACTTTATGGCTAAGCGTGTCAAGTTTGTACTCAAAATGCGTACAAGACTTGTGACTGCGCGGAACAGAGTCGATGTTTCCCTCTTCGTGTTTGTGGCTGCCTACCTGCTCTGCTGTGGTGACGTGGAATTGAACCCCGGCCCTACAGACGGAAGTCAGCCTGCTCAGGAAGGAGGGGCAGACACCAATACGGAAACGGTAAACAGAACAGGTGTGGATGACGGGAGTAGCTCTTCCTTGTGTCCCCCCTCTCAGACTTCAGCTGACTCTGCTGTCCCTGGTGTGGCAGTGGATGCTAGTGCCCAGATCCTGGAGATGCTGGGGTCTCTGGGAGGGAAGATCCAGTCCATCGAAAGGAACATGTCTACCATGGCGAGCGACATGGCAAACATCAAGAACGACGTGGGACAAGTCAGAAATAAGTGCGAGGAAATAGGACAGAGGTGTGAAAATCTGGAAAAAGAAAGTCAGCGTCTTACCTCATCACTGACTGAAATCAAAGAAGATGTGGACACTCTCTTCGATGTCCACACAGAAAACAAGACAGACATTCAAAAGTTGTCCTCTAGTTTTGAAAAAATGAAAAGTCAAATGGAAGTGCTAGAAGACAACTGTGAAAAACTGGAAAGTTTCTCCAGGAGAGACAATTTAAGAATGTTCGGTGTCCCTCAAACAGAGAAATTTGAAAATTACGACACCTGTGCCAGACTGGTAGCTGACACCCTCAACAGAGCAGACGGACAAGGACGCTGGACTCCAGGTGACATAGCAAGAGCGCACAGAGTGGGTGTGAGCAGAGATGGACAACCCAAGCCGCTGATTGTCAAATTCCAGCGATGGAAAGACAAAATGGCTGTCATCACCAACCATGACTTGAGGGAGAGACTAAAAGAGAGTGGCGTGACTGTTGCCAATGACTTAACAAGGAAGCAAGCCAGCTTAGTGTCAGAGGCCAGAAAGGAGGGCAAGGTGGCCTACTTCAAGAGAGGCAGGCTTGTGGTGGAGCCCAGACAACCTGACCCAAGGACTTATGCAGAAGTTGCAGCCACTACAAGAAAACCCTTGGATGCCAGATCCTCACCTGGAGCAGGAACGACTAGGACCCCGGAACAGCCAACTGCACTGCGCCCTGAGCAGCCAGAGGTACCGGGACACCGCAACGGGGATTCCCCTTTGGGCTTCCGTGACAGCAGTCATGTCAGCAGTGCACGTGATGTGCGCAGCCGGCGGGATGGAGAGAGAGGCGGTGAGGGGGTTTCCCCTCTTCGCTTCAGTGGCAGCAGTCATGTCAGCAGTGCACGTGATGGGCGCAGCCGGCGGGATGGAGAGAGAGGCGGTGAGGGGGTTTCCCCTCTTCGCTTCAGTGGCAGCAATCATGTCAGCAGTGCACGTGATGAGCGCAGCCGGCGGGATGGAGAGAGAGGCGGTGAGGGGGTTTCCCCTCTTCGCGGCAGTGGCAGCAGTGCACGTGCACCACGCAGCCAGCGGGGTGGAGGGGGAGGAGGTAACGGGGGTTCCCCTTGTGGTCGCGGGCAGGACAATCACGGCCACAGAGCACGTGATGCACGTGAGCAGAACGAGGAAGGCGGAAATGGTGAAGGGGGTTCCCCTCTTCACTTGAACCAGGACAATCAGAGCGACACGGGACGCACTGCGCGTGCGCAACGTGGCGGAAGAGGGAATTCCGCACGTGGCAGACAGACCAGTACGGGTCTACACCACTTCTGGTCCCCTCGGCCTTCCCCTCCTGTCAACAAGGGCCCAGCCAACAATGCGCGACCCAGACGGTCAACTCGCAACGCACCGTAGGACAGGCCGGACCATCTTGGGACTCTGAACTTCCTTCTTTACAATGTTGAAAATTTGTATAATAAAATAAACGATCTTGCTTTCATTGATTATGTTTCTTCTTTTGATGTTGTTTGTTTAACAGAAACTTTCATTGATGATGTATTTGATTATAGTGGTATTTTTCGTGATTTTGTCAAACTTGCTGCTCCTGCTAAAAGACTGTCTCGTTTAGGTAGAAACTCTGGAGGCGTTCTATTGCTAGTAAGAAAATCTTTGTCAGCTTTTATCTCAGAAATCAACATTAATTGTCAAAATACTGTAGCTGTAAAGATTAAGAAGTCTTTGTTTAACTGTGACAAGGATGTGCTGATGGTGGCATGTTATGTCGTACCAGAAAATGGCCCATTGTATGACACAATGGCAATTAAGGATGGTGTAGTGAATTTAGAAGAAAGCCTCCTGCAAGTTCTTCAGAATGATAACATGCATTTACTGATCCTTGGTGATCTGAATGCAAGAACTGGGAGTGCACAGCCTAGCCAGGAAGATGTAGTTAGTTATACAACTACCTTTGAGGATGATAATGATGATAACGAAGATTCTTTTGGTAATGATATTTTAAGGCGAAACTCAAAAGATAGTACTGTAAATAGCTTTGGCCAATCCTTGTTAAACTTGTGTTTTATGTTTGATTGTGTTATATTGAATGGTTGTTGCGAGAGTGTTTCTAATGGAGATTTCACATATGTTTCACCACATGGATGCAGTGTTATTGATTATGTTATTCTGTCAAAAGATATGTTTTCTCCTAACTGTTGTGATATGAATGTTAGTGATCATATTGATTCATGGCACTTGCCTGTTGAATTCGTGTGGAAAAAAACAGAGGTAGACACCAGTCCACAGAATGTAGTCAATGCAGGCACTGAGGAGCGTTTTATCTGGTATGAAGACTGTCTACACACGTATGTAGATGAACAAAAGTCAGCAGACTTCAAGCAAAAGTTAGAGCAGGCAGTCATATCTATTAATACTGATATTAACACCTCCTTGAATATATTCATGGAAACACTGTACAGTGCAGCTGCTTGCATGGTAAGAACAACAGGGAATAGGAAAAGAACAAACGACTGGTATGATGAAGAATGTAAGCGAAAGAAAAGAAGAGTGAGAGGATTATTAAGAAAATTTAAAAGAACAAAAAGAATGTGTGAAGAAAAAAGGATAGCATATGTAACAGAAAGAAAACAATACAAACTTTTGTTAAAAAAGAAGAGAAATGACTTTGATGAAGCAAGATTAGTGAAACTTAAGGAATCGATTCATGATGCAAAACTGTTTTGGAAAACTATTCGGTCGGTAAACAGAAAAAAATCAATTTATAATAACATTAGTATTAATCAGTGGTATGACCATTTTTTTGCACTATTTAATGAAGAAGAAGAACCACAGCTAGAAGAAAATGGCGAAATTGAAGAGGATGACTTGTCAGATGTTTCCATGGCAACATGTAATGAGCCAATTTCTAGACAAGAAGTTATAGCCAGCATTGGTAAACTCAAGTCTGGAAAGAGTGCTGGTCCTGACAAGATTGTCAGTGAAATGTTGAAACATGCTGGTAATGATGTTATTGATTTTCTTGTTTCCTACTTTAATAAACTCTTTGATTTTGGCCTTTTCCCCGTGGAATGGTCAAGATCAATAATAGTGCCTATCTTTAAAAAAGGAGATGTAGACCAGCCAGGCAATTATCGCGGAATAGCGTTGACTAGTATAGTTAGCAAAGTCTACACTGGTATTTTAACCAAAAGGCTTTCTACATGGGCTAGGGAAGAGGAAAAGATAACTGAACAACAAGCAGGCTTCAGAGCAGGTTACAGTACAGTCGACCACATTTTCACACTTTTCGCCATTGTTCAAAAATTTTTGCTACGAAATGCTAAACTTTATGTTGCCTTTGTTGATTTTAGAAAGGCATTTGACTCTGTAAACAGAAACAATTTGTGGAGAGTTTTGAGAAAATATGGTGTAAATGGCAAAATGTATAAAGCTGTACGAAGTGTCTATAATTCTGTATTGGCATGTGTGCGTGATAAGAATTATTATTCAGACTATTTTGGTTGTCCAAAAGGAGTTAGACAGGGTTGCCTGCTCAGTCCTCTATTGTTTTCTTTATTCATAAACGAATTGGCTCTCGAAATGTCCAAAACTGGAAAACATGGCATCCAACTGATATCTGATACTGTTGAAATATTTTTATTGTTGTTTGCTGATGACATTATTTTATTATCTGATACTGCTGTTGGTCTCCAAAATCAATTGAACTGTCTTAAGAGAGAAGCTGATAGATTGTGTTTGGTTGTTAATCTTGAAAAGACAAATGTAATGGTTTTCAGAAAGGGAGGGTACTTAGGCTCTCGGGAAAGGTGGGTGTATGGGAATGAGCAAATTAAGGTCACTAATTCTTATAAATATTTAGGAATGGGTTTCACAACAAAATTAAGCATTAGTAGTGCTCTGGTAGATGTTTGTAGCAAAGGAAAAAGAGGGGTTATGGAAATACTGAAATCCATGAAAAAATTAAATACAGCAGATCTAGAATTGTTTTGGAAGATGTTTGACACACAAATAGAACCAATATTAACGTATGCATCTGAGGTTTGGGGGTTGTGTGAGGAAGGTAAGCTAATTGAAAAAGTTCACACATTCGCTGTAAAGAGATTTCTATCTGTGCCCTTGCATGCATCCAATAATTTAGTCTATGGGGAAAGCGGAAGATATCCGTTATACGTAAGAACATGTGTTAAAAGCATTAAATATTGGTTAAAATTGGCTAAACTACCAGCCTCTAGAATATGTAGGCAGGCCTATGAAATGCTGGTCTTACAACATGAAACTGGTCGACACAATTGGGTGTCTAATGTACAGAAAACTTTATGTGAGAATGGATTTGGTATTGTGTGGCTGAGTCAAGGTGTAGGATGTGAATATAGTTTTATAAATGAATTTAAAGATAGACTTATTTCATGTTATAAACAGAATTGGCATTCGGAAATAGTGAATAATGACAAATACAGGTGGTACAGCTCGTTTAAGAGCGTATTCCAAACAGAGAATTATTTGTCTTTTCTAACCAACAAATGGTGCAAGATCAGCCTAACTAGATTTCGGCTGAGAGTTAGTGGCCTTAAAAATTGTAAGCAATGGTTTTCAAGTGAAGATAACTCTAATGATAGTATGTGCCCTTCATGCCAAAATGCCACAGAAGATGAAGCCCACTTTCTCTTCAACTGTGTGGCGTACTCTGAAAAACGCAGAAACTGTGAAACACTAAATGTCCTTACAGGCACCACTGATATTAATTCTGTTACTAATATGCTTTCTGACAGCAACGAAGTGAGAATAAAAAGCTTAGCTAAATTTATCGGCGAAGCAATGAATATCAGAAAAAAGATAATGGAACAGAATCTTTAGTTCCCGGATGGTCCATCATAGATCCTATGCGTGCGTGCGTGCGTGCGTGCGTGAATACGTGCGAGAGAGAGAGAGAGAGAGAGAGAGAGAGAGAGAGAGAGAGAGAGAGAGAGAGAGAGAGAGAGAGAGAGAGAGAGAGAGAGAGAGAGAGAGAGAGAGAGAGATGTGAGTGGAAAAGGAACTTGTTTAGTTGTACAGCTAAGTGCGGAGCGAGAGGAATATTTGAAGACTGACTATTATTATGTTACACAAAACTGAACTTGTTATCCCCCTTGTCTACAGGGCTGTAATGTTGAATGGACAATAAAACTGTGTCAGTGTCAGTGTCAGTGTCTCTCTCTCTCTCTCTCTGATGATTAAATCAATTGATAATCCACAACACTCCCTAATCATGGCAAGGTTCAGTTAAGGCTTATCTCTCACACGCAAAAATAAGTACAATTTGTTTAAACATTGATTATTCCATACACATGCATCATAAGCAGACAACAATACAGCAGAGGAAGACATCAATCTACAGATTATTCTGAACCCCACCCCAAGGTAAATCTCTCTGATATTGGGGCCAATGGTACAATTTCTTTGGTGCTGCACACTTTGTACATTTTTGTTACTGTGTCCAACAGAAAAAGGTGTCTTGTGCTAGGGCCATTGGTACAACTCCTCTTGTATCGTGGCCATTCCTAACGCATCTCTGGTTTCGTAGTCGTCGGTACATGTTCGATGACACTGCGTCCATGAGTACAGTTTTCCTGGTACTGAGGCTGTGGGTGCAATGTATCTAACACTGTGGCCATAAGTCCAGTTTCTACGGTACTAACGCTGTTAGTACAACTTGTTTTACAGCCTGCTTTGGCCGATTGTACAGTGTCTCTGGCGCTGTGGCCTTTAGTGCAGCGGCCATTCATGCAATTCCTCCAGGAGTGTGGCCGTTTGTACAATTTCTCCAGGAGTGTGGCCGTTTGTACAATTTCTCCAGGAGTGGCCGTTTGTACAATTTCTCCAGGAGTGTGGCCGTTTGTACAATTTCTCCAGGAGTGTGGCCGTTTGTACAATTTCTCTGGCATAACTGCCATGCAGTGCAGCTTCTTTCACACTTTCGCTGTTAGTGAAGTGTTTCTGATGTTACTACCGTTAGTACAATTTCTCTGGTGCTGTGACAGCACAACGCTTATAATTTGCCTTTCAAGAAGATATTTCTAGAACTGTGTTTTTTGCCAGTTTTGTTTTTCTTTTTCTTTGCCGTGAGAATGATATTTATTTCTTTTCTTCATTTCAATGCTTTAAGTTATTTTTGTCTAAAAGTGGTATTGCTCAAACTGTAACAAAATTTAACACAATATAGTATATTACATTAAATCATTATATCTGAGTTTGTTGTGTTCTTTCCCAGTTCCTCAACAAGAGCTCCGAGGTTCACTAATGATGAGATTTTTGCGTATGCCACCGTTTTTTCCACACCCTTAGAGCAGTCGTATCAAGACTTCGGAGAATAACTCAATTTAAAACAAACGATGTGAAACTGACTGACCTGTTTTCCGATGCAAAAGGACTATTTTCAAACAAAATGTACCCGATCAGATGCAGATGATTAAAAACATTGTTTTGCTGGATATATAGAGATTTTTCTACAAAAAGGTAGAAGGCACAGTGTATAAACGCAAAGGGATGAGGATGGAGGTATAAAATGATAGAATAACAGAAAGAAACATTATTCCACAATCAAATTTAAAATTCCGTCAGAACCCTAAAAGGCAAAAACGTTGTCAAAACCATCAACAAGAGAGCCCTAGAATGTATTCTTAGACATCGCCTCCCCCCCCCCCCCCCCCCCCCCCCAACAAAGTAAAAGAATATGATTCCCTGAGATCTTGGGAATAATCTTTAATTCATTGACATCTTGGGAATAATCTTCAATTCATTGACATCTTGGGAATAATCTTGCACATCTAAAAAGATAGCAAGACAATAATGAGCGCTCGTGTTATCAAACATCAGCACTGATAACAGGGGTGAGGGGGTGAACAAATCAGGACATTGGAAAGATGTTTTGAATAAAAACAGGTCAACGAAACTATAATTCAAAACAATTTTTGGAAGATGAATGGATAAGTGGCTTGATGTTCACTTGGCTTTTGTTTTAACTGTAAATCAATAATAAAATTCTACAAGTTTTATCAATGGTTGGCTCAATATTTACCTAGATTTTGTGCACTTAGTTCCAAAGATGGCGAGATTTCTTAGCAAAGAGTGCGTACATGGTGACATCAAAGCACGAATGCTCGCTACTTGCACATCAAGCACGCAAGCACGTGTGCACGCACGCACACTCACAGACGCATACATACCTCATCAACATCAATGATGCTACCAACTATAAGCATCCTTCTGAATACCACTATCAGAAATCTGAGAAACAACAAAGGACCTTTTTTTCTTTTATTTCTATTATTCTTTTATTTTGAGGAAAATTGAATAAGTGCTCATGGGCTTTTTTCCATCCAGTCCCCGTTTGTATGCAATTTTGTCAGTTTTGTCACCGGCACACAATGGCCTACACTTCCGAAAAGAAGAACGGGTTTTAACGTGTGCGCAAGATGTTCTGCACGCGTTCGCACGCAGTACCCCAGTTTATAGTCTAACAACATCAGCAACAAAGACACCTCATAGACAGTGTGGGGGCTGTTTTCTGACCGCAAAGCAAGGACTGTGGAAACAACAGGGCGGGATGGGAAATGAAATCTTTCCAGAACTCATTAACTCATTAGAAACGTTTCAGACCCAGACTGGATCGTTAAGATTGGAGAGAGAGAGAGAGAGAGGAGAGAGAGAGAGAGAGAGAGAGAGAGAGAGAGAGAGAGAGAGAGAGAGAGAGAGAGAGAGAGAGAGAGAGAGAACAGACAGACAGACAGACAGACAGACAGACAGACAGACAGACAGACAGACAGAGACAGAGAGACACAGAGAGACACAG
>CM060334.1:1031464-1036464 GCA_030674155.1 Stramonita haemastoma
TGTGTGTGTGTGTGTGTGTGTGTGTGTGTGTGTGTGTGTGTGTGTTGGGGTCGTATGTGTTTTATGGTGTGTGTATGAGTGTTTGTCTGTGTGCTGTGTGTCGGTGTCTGTGTGTGTGTTGGTGGTGCTGATGCTGTGGGGGGGTGTGTGTTGTGTTGTGTGTGTGTGTGTGTGTGTGTGTGTGTGTGTGTGTGTGTGTGTGTGTGTGTGTGTGTGTGTGTGTGTTGTGTGTGTTGTGGTTGGTGTGATGTGTGGTAGAAGAGATCAAATCAAATCAAATAAAAAATTTATTTCATCAAGCCATCTATCTAGCGAAAAAAAAAATCAGAAACACATGGAGAGAGAGAGAGAGAGATTTGATTTTGATTTAATTTTTGATTTATTCTTTTATATCGAGGATAATGGAATAAGCACTCTTGTGCTTTTTTATGTCCAGTCCCCGTGTGTATGCAGTTTTGTAAATGTCATCTGTTCCCACCGGCACATGATGGCCTACTCTTACGAAAAGCGGAACAGGATTTAACGTGTGCTCAAGATGTTCTGCGTGCGTTCGCACACGGGGCCTCAGTTTAAAGAGAGAGAGAGAGACAGAGAGAGAGAGAGCAGAGAGAGAGAGAGAGAGAGAGAGAGAGAGAGAGAGAGAGAGAGAGAGAGAGAGAGAGAGAGAGAGGAGAGAGAGAGAGAGAGAGAGAGAGATCGACTCAAAGCGATAATGATAGCCTAAAGCTGCACAGAGTTCTACGTACTTAGATTCCTGTTAGCCCTTTCTCAAAATCGTTTAGAATCAATTCATCGCAATAGTTACTTAGCCTCCTTAACAGTCTCTAGATCAGCTAGTAAACCGGCCAACGGGGAAAAATGCTTAGCTACATTTTAAAAATGTTCTTTAAAAAAAAAAACTCAAAGTGAGAGACAGCAGGTGGAAGATTGCAGTGTTGTTTTTTTCAACACGACACTTTCAACACCGAGGTAAAGAAAAATTACCAATCAAACAAAAAAACAATAGAGAATAAAATAAAACCGAGATGAACACGCATTTCCAGCTTTCAGGAAAGCAAGACAAAAGCAAAAAGTGAATGGGGATTTGGATAAAACAAGAAAAGACCGCTTCCATTTTGTCAAAAATGGCTGGCTCCGTTCCAGTTTATGGAAGCAGAAGGGAAAAAATAAAAAAATAAATGTAATCAAGAAAAAGAAAGAGAGAAAGAAACTCCTAAGAAGCACAGTTTTCTATTGGGTTTGTGGTGTGTGTGTGTGTGTGTGTGTGTGTGTGTGTGTGTGTGTGTGTGTGTGTGTGTGTGTGTTGTGTGTGTGTTGTGTGTTGTGTGTGTGTGTGTGTGTGTGTGTGTGTGGTGTGTGTGTGTTAGCTTTTAAGAAGGTATTTTTGTCTGTTTATTTGTTTAATGACAGCAAAAACACTTTTGGAGAGGGTTTTATGATCATCCTGAGAGAAAGAGAGCAAATAGCAAGAGCCAGGGGCCTTATGTTCGGGGGGGGGGGGGGGGGGGGATGTGGGAGAAAAAAAGCACAGAAAAATTAAGCTGCAAGTCACTTCCCCCTACCCCCCCTCCCCCTCCCCTGCGCGTGCGCAAGAAACCACACACACACACACACACACACACACACACACACACACACACACACACACACACACACATGCACGCGCATGCACACGCGCGCCATCTTCGGCTGGTCCTATTTGCATGCCTTATCTCTCTCCCTTTCTTGCTTTCTCCTCTTATCGGAAATGCAAAAAAGTTGTTCCGTTTTCGGTGTTTCGTTTTTGAACGCGGTAGCCCCCCCCCTCCCCCGGGGGGGTATGCCGGGGGCCTGTCCGTATAAATAGCATAACCCAGTTTCCCGAAATTCCCTGCTAGGAATTCCCTCTTGCCTATCCCTGTCTTTGTTTCTGCCTTGTTCTCTTTCTTTCTGTCACCTCCCTCTTGCCTATCCCTGTCTTTGTTTCTGCCTTGTTCTCTTTCTTTCTGTCACCTCCCTCTTGCCTATCCCTGTCTTTGTTTCTGCCTTGTTCTCTTTCTTTCTGTCACCTCCTTGCTATCTGTCTTTGTTTCTGCCTTGTTCTCTTTCTTTCTGTCACCTCTCTTGCCATCCTGTCTTTGTTTCTGCCTTGTTCTCTTTCTTTCTGTCACCTCCCTCTTGCCTATCCCTGTCTTTGTTTCTGCCTTGTTCTCTTTCTTTCTGTCACCTCCCTCTTGCCTATCCCTGTCTTTGTTTCTGCCTTGTTCTCTTTCTTTCTGTCACCTCCCTCTTGCCTATCCCTGTCTTTGTTTCTGCCTTGTTCTCTTTCTTTCTGTCACCTCCTTCTTGTCTATTTTCTGCCTTCTTTTCATTTTTTTTTTTTAGTTACACCACTTTATGTCACAGCACATTTCTCTGCGTGAAATTCAGGCTGCATGCTCTCCCCGAGGAGAGCGCGTCGCCACAAGTGCAGTGCCTACCCTTTTTTTTCCTTTTCCTGTTTGTAATTGTATTTGTTTCCCTATCAGAGTGGCTTTTTTCTACAGAATTTTGCCAGGGGCAACCCTCTTGTTGCCGTAGGTTCTTTTACGTGCACTAAATAATGATGTGTAGCACACGGAACTTCGGTTTATCGTCTCATCCGAAAGACTAGTACCCAGACCACCACTCATGATCTAATGGATGGGGGGAAAGTTGGGGGTCCAAATGGAATTCGAACCACCGCACACTTTCTAGACAGGCGGGTTACCTCTAAAACCGATCACTCCTTAAATCCATTCTCCTGCCTTTTGTGCCCAGAAAGGCTTTACAGATCACCATTCTCTCCTACGCCCAAATCGGGTGCGCTAGGCTGACTGATCAGGCGCGGAACGGCAGCGCGACACAGCTTTGCTCATATGATAGACAACATAAGTTGCTGTCTGAGCGTTCGATGAAGAAGAAAAGAAGAAGAAGAAGAAGAAGAGAAGAAGAAGAAGAAGAAGAAGAAGAAGAAGAAGAAGAAGAAGAAGAAGGAGGAGGAGGAGGAGGAGGAGGAGGAGGAGGAGGAGGAGGAGGAGGAGGAGGAGGAGGAGGAGGAGGAGAGGAGGAGGACGAGGACGAGGACGAGGACGAGGAGGAGGAGAAGAAGGAAAAAAAGGAGAAGACAGTGTGGTAAATTTTCCTTCGTGATCAGCCATTACAGGCAAACTAGCTATTTTCAGGAATCGTTGGTTTGATTCATGACTTGCATCATTTTGGAGAGGACACAAACAGACAAGTGTCGGCGGTGACAAAAACAGACACCAAAATAATTTGCCTTAATAAAAAAAAATTTAAAAAAAAGTTTAGCATCCCAAGTTTCTGGAAATTCTATTCCAGGAATTCCCTCTTATCTGTCCCTCTCTATTTCTGCCTCGTTCGTTTTCTTCCTGTCGCCTCCTTGTCTATTTTCTGCCGGTTTTGGTCCATTCTCCTGCCTTTTTTCCCAGAAAGACTTAAAAGATAACAGTTAATTAGTTGGATGTTCTGGGCCTGACTTGTCAGTTGCTGAACAGCTCATATGACAGACAACTGCAGTTGCTATCTGAGTGCTCGAGAAAGGAAGGAAGGAAGGAAGGAAGGAAGGAAGGAATGAAGGAAGGAAGGAAGGAAGGAAGGAAGGAAGGGAGGAAGGAAGGAAGGAAGGTAGGGACGGAGGGAGGGAGGGAGGGAGGAAGGAAGGGAGGGAGGGAGGAAGAAGGAAGGAAGAAAAAAATGAGAGGGACGAAAGGAAGGAAGGAGGGAGGGAAGGAAGGAAGGAGGGAGGGAAGGAGGGAGGGAAGAAGGAAGGAAGGAAGGAAGGAAGGAAAGAAAAGAAAAAAGAAGAAGAAGAAGAAGAAGAAGAAGAAGAAGAAGAAGAAGAAGAAGAAGAAGAAGAAGAAGAAGAACAACAACAACAACAACAACAACAAACAACAACAACAACAACAACAAAGAAAACAAAAGAACACCATCACCAACCAACAACGGTGGCGATGCCGTTCCTCTGGCTACAAACACACTTTCTTAAAAAGAAGAGCAGCCCGAACTTCAGGCAGAGAAATTAATCCACTGTGACTAAAAGTAGTAGGCAATGCCATTTTCTTTTCATGTCAACTTGTGTCCACACTGCCATGAAGACAGCTAGGCCATAAAACTCCGCCCCCTTTACCATTCTCCCTTGGCCCCTCGCCACTGGAAGCTAAAAAAAAAATGTGCATACAATTCTTGGCCTGTTGCCACCAGAAGCACAAAAACAAAAGTTCGCATAATTCTCTGGCTTTGAAACTGTGGGGGGAAACATTTGATGGCTTCAGTTTTCCTTTCTTCTTCCATTGTCTGGTCATGTTGTTGTTTGTCCAGACAATATAATGGTGGGGGGTGGATTTTCTGATCGAAGTATCATCATGTCTCTGTTTGTGTGTGTGTGTGTGTGTGTGTGTGTGTGTGTGTGTGTGTGTGTGTGTGTGTGTGTGTGTGTGTGTGTGTGTGTGTGTGTGTGTTGTGTGTGTGTTTTGTGTGTGTGTGCGTGTGTGTGGTTGTGTGTGTGTGTGTGTGTGTGCGCGCGCGTGTGTGTGCTCACCTGTTTTGTCTAGATAAGATATTCGATTTTTTTCTTATTAACTTGTTTTTCGTTTGATCATTACCGAACTTGTTGGTGTAACACATCGATATTTGAGTATCCTTTACCATTGACCAGACGGCCGATGGTGGATGATATACCACTTTGATTATTTTTGGCAGTCTGATAGTTGTGTGCCCAGCCAACGAAGTGTATTTTCAGCCTATGTTATCCATTACGAGTGTATACTGTTGTATGCTTAGTTGTTGTAGACAGTGTACACACATAGTACTGTCTCGTGATGAGTGCGACATTATCTTCACTTGTATTGCGTTGTATTGCATTGTACTGTGGTGCAGTGTATAATGATGTTGTCTTGCTGTGCCCTGCATTGTCACGACCCTTCACTCTTCGCAAATTGAGGACTGCTCTTTAACAGGCAAGTTCTAGCTTTTTGTTT
>CM060334.1:1041464-1068964 GCA_030674155.1 Stramonita haemastoma
GACTGGCTTGTGGTCGCGAATGTAATATCTCAGAGGATGTGTACACATTAATTTTTCAATCAATTGATCATTTAATTCTGAGCCCACAAGTTTACTTGTCCAATAGCACCAAGTCCTGTAAGTTTCTATAGTCCAAAGACTGTCCCAAAAATGAGCTATTCTGTCTACTCAATCTTATCACAAAACTATGGCGCATCAATACTTAAGTGCTAGGCAAACCAAATTTTAGAATTAACACGGAAGAAAACATACCACAACCATTTTTAGGGTCCAGGGTGCCTTTTGATCGTCCGTCTTTCAGTTGCTTTGATGGGCAGAATGTTTGTCGTCTGGTGTTCTTATCGAATGCGCATGCCCAAGAGTAGACAACCCCTCCCCACCCCTCCAAAAATGGAGTTACCACAGCAACTAAAACCACCAGTTCGTTATACCACGCCCCTTCTGGCGTGGAGACAGTTGTAGGCGCCTGAACTAACTGAAGGGTGTCTGGCAATATTTGGAGATGGCTTAGTGTTTTAATTGTATAAGCTTTGGCCAGATTTTGTGTCTGACCGAAATCATGTTTGGCGAGACTGTCAGAAGGGAGAGGAATGGGGTGAGGAGGGGGGGGGGGGGGCGGAGGTTGTGAAAAACGAAGTCAAGGCTGTCATGTGGGTGAACATTGCCAGATTTGGGCGTGGATGGTGTTTGTTTTGTTTTAGTCCTTTCCAGATTTCTCCGATATCAGGTCTGTAGTCAGAAGCCAGAAAGTCGGAGGTCCCACGCTTCGGCAAGTTCTCCCACTTCAGCACCTCGGGCCACCCCAAAAATGTTACAATTGTAGAAGCAACGTCATGAGATGAAACAAGTGGATGTTGCTCTAAATATCGATAGTTTTACCTTTGTTATGTCTGAACGGAAATTTCACATGGAGGGAGGCGGGGTTAGTCTTTCGGATGAGACGATAAACCGAGGTCCCGTGTGTTACACATCATTATTTAGCGCACGTAAAAGAACCCACGGGGGAGAGCAAAGAATGGTACACCCACTTGGTACACTTCGCTTCAATTCATTCGACTCAAAGCTGTTCTGAGTATGTAACACTGATGGGGACTACAACTTTTTCACCCAGCGGGACCGTCAGCTTGCGTCGGCGTGTAGACCGTACATTATTTATTTTTTTATTTTAAATTCTTTTATATCGATGTTAATGGAATAAGCACTCATTGCTTTTTTACATCCAGTCCCCGTGTGTACGCAGTTTTGTAAATCTTGTCATCTGTTCCCACCGGCACACAATGGCCTACTCTTACGAAAAGTGGAACAGGATTTAACGTGTGCGCAAGATGTTCTGCGTGCGTTGGCGTGTAGACCCGTACATGCATTGTTTAGCATACTGTCTACTTCGTTCCGTGTCAGCTGTGACTAGGCCTATAAGAGAATAAATCTGGGAACCTCCCTCTCCAAAAAGTAATGATAGATGGATAGATGAAGGAACGAAGGAATGAAGATTTCTGGAATTAGACTGTAGGCCTACTGTTTCTGTGTCTTCCAACTGTGCTTTGAATAAGTACGGTTGTTATAGGGCCAACAGAATAGCAGTTGGCCAGTATTAGAGGAGAAGACTTAGCTGGTTTAGGGTTCATTCATTTGTTGGATTTATTTGTTCTTTTATTTATTGATTTATTCATCCATTCATGTATTTGTGAAAAAACATTTTGGTCAGTCGTTGATAGTATGTTATCATAGCCGGTCAGACAAATCTCAGCTGAGCCAAAGTAGCCAGCAGGCTATACGAGAAAGACATTCTACGGTTATTTCAGCCATCGCAGAATAAAATCATTTATACGGTCATGTTTTGTCCTTCACCGTGTGGAATACAAAAGTGTCAGCCTGTGCACTCGCACATCACATCCGTGCTGCCATTACCTCTCTCCAACCCGACATGCCGACCTGCCTGACACGGTCTACGGGAAACAACTCCTGCAAATCGACTTCGAGGGACAACTCTGTTTCCATCGTGATTACGTCAACTGTGATGAAAAACTTGTTTTGTCTAGAATTTATTTGGCGAAAAACTTCGGAAATAGACCAATATCCAAAAAATCATTCACCCAGGGGCTAGAGGGTTAGAGCAAATAAACAAATGTCGTACGATTTGCTATTCGGCCATGTACAGATATCGGGCCGTCGGGAGAAAAAAGAGATTTCATACAGCGCGGGTGTAGGCCTAGGCTAGTGCGGCAGCTGCAGCAGCAGACGTCGTCTGCAGCCAGATCGAAGACTGGAATCATCCGGGTTGTTGGCATCTCTCTAATATGGCGTCTGAGGGTCACCACAGTATGGCATTACGCGCTGAAGACCCCGAATCTGTGGAGGCTCTGACACGGGAAGCTGAAACTCTGCGAGCCAAATTAGCTGAGGAAAAGGCCAAACTGAACGATGTGGACAGTAAGTGTGGCACTCTCATCACCAAAATCGCGAAGCGAAAACCTGTCAGAAAAAAAGACTGGCAGGCTAGTTGCAGCAGCAGCAGCACTGGCGTGATCGTCTGCTGCAGATCTATTTATCGTTACAGCAATTTCTCTTTAGTCTATAGATTCATCTTCATGCTGAGGAACATAGCGATCTGCATCATATCTAGAGCGAGAATCTGTGCAGTTCAAAACAAGATGTGGATCTTGCATGTACATGAACTAACAAATTACAAGATTTACGTAATCAGTATGATTCTTGTTGATAGGAAGTATAAACAACATACGCGAAAGACAAAAAACAGACAGAAAAAAGCATCACAGTGCAAGCAGGGAGCTCGATCAGCAGCAGCAGCAGCAGCAGCAACAATTGATTGAGAAAGATAGTGCGCTGATGTGACATTTCATGATATATATAATGCAAAATATGTTTATCAATGGATATTTTGCATTTTCCTAATTTCTATGTGCCTGCAATATGTACTTTGGGAGCACAGTGCTCTCTCTCTTTCTGTCTTTGTCTCTCTGTCTCTGTCTCTCTAGCATTAACACACACACACACACACACACACACACACACACACACACACACACACACACACACACACACACACACACACTGGTATCACTTTTGAAGTGCAACAAAGAAGACTATTACTACCCCCCTCCCTCCCCAAACACACACACTCACACTATGCACACATCCATGCAGATGCATACCTGAACCCACCTATAGTAAGTGAGATATATTTATTGCCCTTATAACACCAATATAAATATCTCGGCTTACAAAAAGTTACAGACTTCAGTTCATGATAATCCAGACCATTATTTATACCCATTGCTGCAATACTAAAAAAAATTAATAAATTTAAAAAATTGACAATGACAATCCATTCCCATGACTTCCATCATTATTATCATGGTAATTCAAGTCACAATTTTTTTTAGTTTATTCTTTTTATTTTGAGAACAAAGGAATAAGCACTCATGTGCTTTTTTACATTCAGTCCCCGTGTGTATGCAGTTTTGTCAATCTTGTCATCAATTTGATCTGTGTGCAGTGTGTGTGGTGAGCCAGCGCCTGGAGAGCATCGTGCAGTTCAACATCAAACCTCGACGTGTGCTCAAGGGCCACCAGGGCAAAGTGCTGTGCATGGACTGGTCCTCCGACAAACGCCACATCGTCAGCTCTTCACAGGTACGGTCAGGATTGCCCAGACTTATCACCAAAAATTTGTTTGTTTGGTTTTTTTTTTTAATTGCAATCTTTATAAATGATAATGTAGGGCTGAATTTTTTTTTTATATAAATATATTTTATTACAGTGCTTCCACACAAACCATTTTGTTTTTTTTTGAACGGTTATATGTGTGAACCTTCCAAATGCAAGCACTTTGTTTACTTTACAAAATTCAGTGCTATAAATATTCGATATATTACTATTACTATTTTTTTTAATTCTTTTATATCAGGATAATGGAATAAGCACTCATATGCTTTTTTACATCCAGTCCCCGTGTGTATGCAGTTTTGTCAATCTTGTCATCTGTTCCCGCCAGCACACAATGGCCTACTCACGAAAAGCGGAACAGGATTAAACGTGTGCACAAGATGTTCTGATCGCAAGATTAGTGTGTGTGTGTACATGGATGCACCTGCCTTCCTAGGCAAGTACATGTGTCTAGACATGTACATAGACTTAGAAAATTTTCATAGTTTGATTTGTTAGTATTGTTATATTCAATGAAATGACTAAATGAGTACTAATACTGTAATAGTATGTCTTTGAGTTGTTTAATGCTGAGTTAATTTGATACATTTGTCTTTTCCAGGATGGAAAGATGTTGATATGGGATGCATTTACAACTAACAAGGTGTGTATATTTATTACATTGTGTGTGTGTGTGTGTGTGTGTGTGTGTGTGTGTGTGTGTGTGTGTGTGTGTGTGTGTGTGTATGAGAGTAAGAAATTGAATTTAAAAAAAAAGAACTTTTGGGGTTGACTCTTTATATAAAGAGATACAAACTGTGAATCGGTCATAGATTGGGGTGGGGTTAAACTTAAAAATACAGAATATATTCGAGAGCAGTAACCCATGGATTGAAAATGACTTTTTTAGAACTTTCTTTCTTTCTTTCAGTGTCAACAAAACTGTTTATATGTTTATTTGGTATAATTATGTAACCAAAAAACGACTTTAAAAAGTTTGTGTTTTTTTTTAATTAATTTCTCTGAAGTGCAGTAGGCTCAGTCAGTCAGTGTGGCAGTGAACATTGCATTGTTTCAGGAGCACGCCATCACCATGCCCACCACCTGGGTGATGGCCTGTTCCTATGGCCCCTCTGGAGGCGTGGTGGCCTGTGGGTAGGTACTCCCCCAGCAGTGGGGAAAAGGGACTGCTTTTTGGGTGAAGTAAAGATTTTTATATATCAGTTTTAGAGGTATTTCTTGTGTCCATGCTATTACTAAATCAGAAAGCTAAAGAAAATATACTGCAAATATGAGCTTGTTAGTTAAGTTGTTTTTTTGTTGTTGTTTTTTTTTGGGGGGGTTCTCTACAGAATGTTCAGTACTTGATTTAACATGTGAAGATGACCCAAACAACAAAATAAAGGAGCATGATACAAGACTGATGATCTTAAACTTTTTTTTGGAACAAGCTTGGAAGTAAAAAAGAAGAAAAGATGAAATGAAAAGGAGCTTCCTTTGCTTGAAATCATGTTTAGTGTTAAGCCTTGTTAAATTAAATCTGCAGAAAACACAATTTGTGATCTTAAACAGATGGATTTGGAAACAGTGTTCGTCTCTTTAAAAGTCAACTGCCACACAGAGTTGTTGCCCTTTGGTATTCCTGTACTCTGGGAGTAGAACTAATTTTTCGCAACATCCCTGCTGTGAATATGACTTGTGGTAATAGGAAAAAGTGGTGTGTATGTATATGTGTGTATGTGTGTGTGTGTGTGTGTGTGTGTGTGTGTGTGTGTGTGTGTGTGTGTGTGTGTGTGTGTGTGTGTGTGATCTCTATTGTGAATATCACTGAAAGTAATAGGAAAAAGTGGTGTGTGTGTTTGTGGGTGCATGCATGCCAGGGTTCGCGATAACCGGTAATTGTCGGTATTTTACCGATTGTAAACAGGGAATACCGAAAATTTTCGAAGCAGCCGGTACCGCGTACCGATTCTGTTTGCCTGTGACCGATTAGATTTCCGTCGGGAAAAAAAAGTCTGAAGTGACGTTTTCTGACAGTCTGTCATGCGCCTGTACTGCGCTTACGCACCTACCTACCCCTTCGGACGAACATCTTTGGCGCCAGCCTCATTTAATTAGCCTAGCACGCAGAACAGCAAGCTTTACTGTGAAAGAATAGAGCTTCGCGCTCTTCTCGGCATGACAGTGACTTCCATTCACAATGAGTAAATGGGGCCTAGATTTATTTATTCTTTATTCTTTTATATCGAGGATAATGGAATAAGCACTCCTGTGCTTTTTTACATCCAGTCCCCGTGTGTATGCAGTTTTGTAAATGTCATCTGTTCCCACCGGCACACGATGGCCTGCTCTTACAAAAAGCGAAAGCGGAGGGTCTGTGACTATGAATTTGCGCGTTGCTTTGAGAGAGAAGAGTCGAAAACTATATATAAAGTGAACGAAAGATCTGGATGAGCGCTAAGCATAGAAACAAGAAAGAAGAATATGTCACACGAATGATGCCATGCAAAACAACAGACTGACACAGACAGTGACACAGGCGCTAGGAAAAGAATCCTATTTCCTGCGTGGCTTCGTGCCCAAGAAGCGAGTGGCTGCAGCACGGCAGTCAAAGTCTGAGAGATTCGCGTTCAATTTAGATTTAGTTTTGCAGCCGAACAATCCCCCCCTCCCCCCCTCCCCCCCTCACTGAATAGTTTCGTTTTGTTCACAGTACGTACCGGATTTTATTTTCTGGGGACCAATTTTGGGGGAGTTGGTCAAGATATCTCTGAAATGGCAACTCCCAGTACCGGTTTTAAAAAATCCTAGCGCGAACCCTGCATGCGTGCGTGCGTGCATGTATGTGTGTGTGTGTGTGTGAGTGTGATCTCTGCTGTGAATATCCCTTAAAGTAATAGGAAAAAGCAGTGTGTGTGTGTGTGTGTGTGTGTGTGTGTGTGATCTTTGCTGTGAATATGATCTTTGCTGTGAATATCCCTTGTAGTAATAGGAAAAAGCGTCATGTATGTGTGTGTGCACGCGCATGTGTGCCTGAATGTTTGAATACATACCTGTGTGCATACCCATGGTTGTGTCTGCCTGTGTGGCTCAGGGGCCTGGACAACAAGTGCACCATCTACCCGCTCAGCTGGAGGAGGACCCCGCCGCCCGCAAGAAAGCCGTGGCCACCCACACCAGCTACCTGTCCTGCTGCTCCTTCACCTGCTCTGACTACCAGGTACAGGCTCCTTCTCCCTCAGAAATACAAGGGGACGGGATAGCCAAGTGGTCAGAACATTGCTCTCGCAATTTGACGACCTGGGTTCAATTCACATTCGTTTCTATTTTTCTTCAAGAAATAGATTATATGAGTCTGAATTAGGGTTTCAGATTGATAAAGGACAGACACATGTAGGTGAGGTCATTCTATTCATTTTATTTTTAATTCTCTCAGTCACTCATAGGGATACATACATACACACTCACCTTAGCTACATGCATACTTGCACACATGCAACACACACACACACACACACAAATGAGTTTGCACACTCACACATGTGTGCGTGTATGTGGTGTGTGTGTGTGTGTGTGTGTGTGTATGTGTGTGTGTGTGTGTGTGTGTGTGTGTGTGTGTGTGTGTGTGTGTGTGTGTGTGTGTGTGCAGATCCTGACGGGCAGTGGGGACAGCACCTGTGCCCTGTGGGACGTGGAGAGCAGCCAGCTGATCCAGAGTTTCCACGGCCATGCAGGGGACGTCATGAGCATCAACCTCTCCCCCACAGAGACAGGCAACATCTTCGTGTCGGGGGTACGGCCCTGTTGCTGTCACACTGGTGTCTATGTGGGGAGTGTGGTCATGTTGCTGTGACGCTGGTGTGTGTCTGTGGGGAGTGTGGTCGTGTTGCTGTCACACTGTTAAATGTGGGGAGTGTGGTTGTGTTGCTGTCACACTGGTGTGTGTCTGTGGGGAGTGTCGGGGGTACGGTCCTGTTGCTGTGACTCTGGTGTGTTGGGGGATGGGACAGCTCAGTGGTCAGAGTGCTCGCTTTCCCCAAGTCAAGTTGAGCAGCGTTGAGCGTGGTTACCAGTTGGATGCGTGGCCGTTTGCGCGCCTTGGCTTCAGTACGGTCCCACCAGTTCACCCAGCTGTAAATGGGTACCTGCCTCTTTCAGGTCAGTGAGGGAGAGGAGATGGGTGCCGCCCTCAATATGCTGGCCCCTAGAGAAGCTGAGGTCTCTGATGTCTCGCTCCCCTACGACCTAGGTTATGGGACACCGTTACCTTTTCTTTTTACCTTTTATAGTGTTGTGTGTCTGTGGGGAAAAAAGGGGGAAGGGGAAGGGTACATGTTTTTGGTGTTCCGGAGTTGGGTTGTGTGGTAAAGTGGTTGTGGTTGTAAAGCGCACAGGCTCAGTGGAGACTGGAACTCCTCCCCAGGTCTGCAATCTCCCTGTGGAAACTTCCCTTCTCCTTTCCTTCCCCAGGTGGGCTGCCAATGGACAGACCCCAAATCAAACAGCTCCAAACCTGGCAAAGTTCTGTAGAAAAAAGCCACTCTGATGGGGAAATAAATACAACTGCAGACAGGAAAAACAAAAAAATATATGGGTAGGCGCTGCACTTGTGGCGACATGCTCTCCCGGGGAGAGCAGCCCGAATTTCACACAGAGAAATCTGCTGTGACATAAAGTGGTGTTAAAAGAAAAAGTTTATGTTCCTTACACTATAAATCAAATGAGGATGAAGGTACAGTAGTGGTGATGGTTGGCAGTGTGTGTGTTTTCAGGGCTGTGACAAAGTGGCCATGGTGTTGTGTGTGTGCATCAGGGCTGTGACAAAGTGGCCATGGTGTTGTGTGTGTGTGTGTCATCAGGGCTGTGACAAAGTGGCCATGGTGTGTGTGTGTGTGTCATCAGGGCTGTGACAAAGTGGCCATGGTGTGTGTGTGTGTCATCAGGGCTGTGACAAAGTGGCCATGGTGTGGGACATGAGGACTGGGGAGTGTGTGCAGATGTTTGAGGGGCACGAGGCCGACATCAACTGTGTTCGATTCTACCCCAGCGGGGACGCCTTTGCCACAGGCTCCGATGATGCCACTGTGAGTTCTGCCCCCTTTTTCTTCTGCTGGCAGCAGATTCTGAAAATGTCTATATGGTTTTTTTATTATTATTTAAAGGTTTGGATTTTTTTCTAAAGAACTTTTTCAGCATGTAAAGAACATCTACAACTGAAAGAAAGAAACTATGACGTGGGAAGTAACACAAAAAGGAACATGCCTGATTCAAGCATGTTGCGTTTCTGTATGATAATGCAACTGGTTTTTTGTCTTTTTTTCTCTCATAGTTTGTATTTAAATTGTTGTTTAGAGATCTTTTTAACCAACAAAGAATATCTGCAGCACTTAGTAACATGACCATAGTAAAAATTAAAAAGGAAAAGAAAATGAATTTTTTTAATTCTCACAAACATCCAAGCTTGTATCATTTCTGCATGATAATGTCTCTGCAAATTCATGTTTTACTGGAGGGGAAAGGGTTTTTTTAAACCTTTTATCTAAAGAACTTTTGAATCTGGCAAAGATTATCTTCAAGTCATTGCAACAAACTATGACTTAGGAATCAGAGGAAGGAACAAAGATGATGCATGTCGTGTTTCTCTATGGGTTTTAGCTGAAGAACTTTGTCAACTGGCAAAGAATAATTCCCACTCATCACAACAAACTATGACTTAGAAAACAGAGGAGGGAACACAGATGATATGATTTACATGTCGTGTTTGTGTGTGCAGTGTCGACTGTTTGACCTGCGGGCGGATCGTGAGGTCAACTGCTATCGTAAGGAGAGCATCATCTTCGGCTGCAACGCTGTGGATTTCTCCGTCAGTGGTACGTCTGAGTTTCTCTTCTGGCTGTTACTATGTCTGAGTTTCTCTTCTGGCTGTTACTAGGCCTGAGTTTCTCTTCTGGCTGTTACTTCTACTACTGGTACTGCTACTGCTATTGCCGCTAATGCTACTTCCGCTGCTGTTATTGCTGCTGCTGCTTATAATACTATTACTTTTTTTTTTCGTTTCTTGGCTAAAACTCCAAGGTTTACCAATGGTGAGATTTTTGTGATATGCAACTGGTTTTGCTTTTGGTCCCAGGCATTACAGGGTGAGGGTTTCCTGGCTATCCTGCCCCCAGTTCTCCCTGACCACTGCACTGATAACAAAGCATGTTGCCCTCTGTGTGTGTGTGTGCAGGGCGCCTGCTGTTTGGGGGGTACAACGACTACACGGTCACCAGTTCTCCCTAACCACTACACTGATGATGATGGCATGTTGCCCTCCCTGTGTGTGTGTGCAGGGCGCCTGCTGTTTGGGGGGTACAACGACTACACGGTGAACATCTGGGACACGCTGAAGGGCATGCGGTCCACGGTGCTGTACGGCCACGACAACCGCGTCAGCTGTCTGCGCATCGCCCCTGATGGCACCTCCCTCTGCACCGGCAGCTGGGACTACACCTTGAGGGTCAGAACACTGCTGTCTGTCTGTCTGGCTGGCTGGCTGGCTGGCTGGCTGTCTGTCTGTCTGTCTCTCTCTCTCTCTCTCTCTCTCTGCCTGCCTGTCTGTCTGTCTCTCTCTGTCTCTCTCTCTCTCTGCCTGCCTGCCTGCCTCTCTCTCTCTCTGCCTGCCTGCCTGCCTGCCTGCCTCTCTCTCTCTCTCTCTCTCTCTCTCTCTCTCTCTCTCTCTCTGCCTGCCTGCCTCTCTCTCTCTCTCTCTCTCTCCCCCCCTCTCTCTCTCTCTCCCTCTCTCCCTCTCTCTCTCTCTCTCTCTCTCTCTCTCTCTCTCTCTCTGTCTTCTGCTGCTGCCCAGTTGTGACCACTTGGGAATCATCATCCTTTTTGGGTGCTTTTTTTTTTTTATTATTATGATTGCATTCTAATATTTGGCTACTGTGTTGTGGGATTATTTTGGTCTGTGTGTGTGATTTTTATATGTTTATATGTTTACCTTTTTAATGTATGGCTTGTACCCACTCAAATTGCTCTGTGAGATAATAAAGTGTTTTTGAAGTTTGAAATTTTGTTACAGGGCTTGTGGGTGTTTTAGTGTATATGTTTTTTGGTGTTTTTTAAGGGGATATTCGCTTTGTTGTTGTTTTTAGGAAAATCTGTTGTAATATTGTAAGGGGGGGGGGATCTCTGTGTGGGTTTACTGATTAACACTTTGTACCCCAAGGGTGCAGCTGCACTGCAGTCTCTGTGGACCAGCCCTGCAGCAGCTGAGTGCAGTGTGCACTGGGTCATCATAGTAAAATCCTCATATCTTTTTTTATGAAGCCCATTTCTTATGAAACTATGGCATTGTGTGGGTAAATGACTACCCATTATATGCGTGCATAAAAATTTATATTGCATAAAAAAGAGTATGTTAATTATGGTGTCAAATTACGTAATTGCTCTGATTTTAAGTGGTGATCCCACTGATGGGCTTATGATTTTTACACAATGTATGCAACAAATACAACACAACAACAACAAAACTATGCAAGAATCTCAAATAAACAGGGACAAACATAGGTACTATACAAGTTTTCTTCCAGCATGCATCAAATGTAATATAATCAAAGGGAACCACTGAACTGTAGACACGACACTGTCACAATAACGACCATGGAATATACAGATAACATTTCTTCCCTAGTCCAAGAAAGTTCCTGAACTTTTCTACACTACTTTATTCATATGTACAGAATGTTTGCACTTCACCAGGTGGCTTGTAGTTCATTTTCAAGTAAACAGTTGGTGTTTATCGTAGGGGTACTCACAGTACCAAGGCCACGCCCCTCCCCAGTCCCCCCCCCCTTCCCACCCCTTTTAGCTGGCCTATCTCGCTCCTCGAGCGGCACACAGTGAGTATCACGAGACTCGAAGCTCTCACGATCTCTATCCAAAACACGATCTTTATCAGCAACGTAATAACTCGTTTAAAACTTCTGTTACTTCGTCAGCAGTGAAAGTATGATGTACCAAAGCCATACTACAAGCATATGACACGTAAAACAACAATAAACACAACAAAAACACGCTCAATTTATATGCAAATTAGCTGTGAACGATGTACGACCAACGTGGCAGCTAAAGTCAACAAGCTAAAACGACCATGTGAGAATAGAACAGAATGGGAGGGCGAAAGTGAAAGTACCTGCTGTGGTACGGATTAATCCGTACCCCGTCCAGGGGAGATGATCGCGTGGTACGGATTAATCCGTACCCGGGGTAGAAAGTGTTAAACTGAATTTTATGACAGACTTTTGTTTGTTTTGTCTTGTTTTCTATTTGAATGAGGGTGAGAGCAAAGTTTTAATTTCTTCATATTTGAACAGCTAAAGCATCCTCATTTTGTTGTGGTGGTTGTGTTTTAGGGGGTCTGTTTTGTTGTGGTGGTTGTGTTTTTAGGGGGTCTGTTTTGTTGTGGTGATTTAAAAAAGTAGACACAGAACCCTGGGCTGTGTTGCAGGTTTGGGCATGAGGCCTCAACAGCTGACCACTACAGCAGCAGCAGTGTACAGTGATGCAGTCATGTCTTCGCTTTACCACCTGGTGAAAAAACAACACTGCACCAAGATGGGGAACAACTGAGTGTAGGGTGGTGCAAGTGAGGGGGGGGGGGGGGGGGCACCCTCCCTCCTATCCTAAGTGACCTGTGACCTGGAGGGCAGGGTTTTGGGCAAGGAGGCAGCAGCAGCAGCAGCACAAGTCTTCAGCTAGGAGTGCAGTGTTCCGTGGGGAAAGAAAAACAAACAGCACCAGTGTCTTGCAGGGTGTGTGCAGGTGATCCATGTGTCCTGATGTGTCCTGGCTGTACAGCGGCCTGTGCCTGAACCCAGCACGCAAAGGGCAGGGCGAGGTCTGGGTTCCTTACGTGGTTCGTTACGTGGTTCGTTACTTTGAGTTCTGGCCTGCCTGCCTGTCTGCCTGCGTCACTTTGTGGATGATGTCTGTGTTCCTCACAGACCCTCCTCCTTCTCCTCCTCCTCCTGTCAAAATGAGTGTCTGTCTCGGATGTTATTTTTGAAATGTATTTTTCTGACTGTGCACAAAACTTAGCGGAAGATAAGTGGTGTTTGTTTTAGAAGGTATTTTTTCTGATCATGCTCAACACAGAGAAAGGAAAAGTTATATTGGTTTGGGTGTAGGGTGGGGTTTTTTTTTTTAGGTGTTATCTGATTCTGCTTGAACCGTTTCCCTCTGGGCTGCCAGCTATAGGGCAACCAGCCCTCTTCTAGCTTTTCCCTGTGCATCAACCACAGCTGGGTCACAGAGGCTTTCAGATGGGCATAGTGCACATGGACAGGGAAAGAGGGGTTCTCCCCCTTGAGGTAGGGATAATGTTCATAGAAACTAAGAGAAAAGAGCTGTTGACTCTTGTTAAAGGTATTTTCTCATTCTGCCCTATGCTCCTCTAGAGAAAAGGTCTTACAGACCTATAAACAGAGATCACTTATTTTAGTACCTAAGAGTTATCAAGTCAAGAACGCATATTGACCAAGATCTTTTCATGGGTATGACCATTTTTACATCAGACTCGGTGTTGTTGTTGTTGCATAGTGTAATCACCTCCGAAGTCATTCAGAATATACACTCTCATCACACCAGGGAATCAAAGATCTTGCCAAGTTGGTAGCCATGGTAGAGGATTTTCTTTTTTCTCCTCTGATGATGATGCAGGTTGGTCTGCCCAGAGCTTGTTGAAAGCGGCCCCCACACAGCATTTCAGGGTGAAACAGTCTGCCTTGCTTGTGTCAGTAACTCACAACGCTTTTGACCCTGGCCAAACTCAGAAGTTTTGAAAACAGACCTTAGCAGAGAGAGAAGATGGGAAAACTTCATGAATGATCAATTTCAAGAGTAGGCCATTAAATTTGTGCCGGTGCGAACGGATGACAAAATTTACAAAACTGCATACACTCGGAGACCAGATGTAAAAAGAAAAACGTATAAACACTTATTCTTTTATCCTCAAAATAAAATGAGAGAGAGGAATGTATTTTAGAAAAAGCAAACGGGTCAGATTTTTTCCTGTGCTGGGTCATATTTTGTCAGTTTTCAGACCTATTTAAAAAATGTGCCATGAGCATTTTATCAATTCTTTTTACATGTATATGGATTTTGTATCGTTAACATCTTTTAAATGACAAGAATCAGAATTACTGCCTGATATGTGGGTAGTCCTTTTACTTTTTTAGCAGTTTGTTTGTTGTTGAAATCCAGCGTTGATGTCCACTTAGTCAGACTTCATTGCTTAGTTGTTTGAAGATCATATACTGAAAAAACTGTGTGACTTTTTTTTATGTGAGTATATATGTTGCATCTAATGATTTACTTTTTAATTTTCTTTTTTTCTTTGGGGGGGGGGGGGGGAACACTGTGGAAAAAATCTTACGACTCCATGGAGGTACAGCACTTGAATAGGAACAGGGTTTGTCTGAAGTCGGTTTAGTAAATCACTGTGGAATCTTTGATTTGAGTGATTTCAACATGGTGCAACCTGTCAGATTACTGGTTAGATAGGATTGAATGGGGTAGGTTTTCAACCCTTCATTGTTGATTGATGTTGATGTCTTCATGCAGTCCGTATTGATGTTGATGTTTTCCTGCAGTACATACAGCCCGTAGACAGCCCTAGTTGAAGGCCCCTCCACATCTGAACAGCACAGTGACATAACCCGCACTCTCAAACTCCCTACAAGTATTCATGACCAAACTACCCTTTTTTGTGTCAACTATGTGATACACATCACCAGTGACCTTCCTAAGCTCATCATGTTTGATCAGAGAAATGTGTGTGTGTTGTTGTGCTGTTGGTGTGTTCTCTCGTCTTGTTCTGTAGAAGAGCATCTCATTTTCCCCCTCGACAGAATTGTCATGGCATGTCATGTTTATTCAAGTGTTGAACACTCATCAAGGAAGGAGCCTTGATACGCTGCAGTCAGACTGTGAGAGAGAGTGGGTGTGATAGTCTGAGACTGTGATTGAATACGGAGTGAAACAGTAACGCTGTAAGCAATTTACCAATGTGCAATAGGAATGAAAGGGTGTGTGTGTGTGTGTGTTGTCATATACGAGGGCTGATCTGAAAATCCGTATAATCTCAGAAATCATGTAGGCTGATTTCTCTCCCTTGCAGCTTCACTAGGGCTGTTGGGGTTTGTTTTGTGAGTATCCTCCCCTGAACAGCAGTGAACTTTGACACGCCGAATAAACATCAACCACTCAGGTTTGTGCCGACACCATCACGAAAGCTCAGGCAACAATGTCAAAACAATTTCCATGCTTTTTTTTTTTTTTTTTTTTTTTACCTCATTATGGAAACTGCTGTAAGATGCCATGCACTATGGCCGGTTCAGTGCCCAGTGTGGTCTGTGAATCCCTCGTCGTGAGTCAGGAGGAGATCTGTTGCGAGTTTCTCAATGGCAGCAATCTTTTCTTGAGAAACAGGACTTGCAGTCATCCTGGGCTGGTGCCATCTTCCAACAGTTGGCTACAATTTGAATTGTCTCAGCGCTAGTGCCATCCTCCAACAGTTGGCTACAATTTGAATTGTCTCAGCGCTAGTGCCATCCTCCAACAGTTGGCTACACTTTGAATCGTCTCAGCCTCTTGATAACCATTGTGCATTCTTCCTCAATATTGCACCCAAAGTTGAAGTCATACAATATCAAGATTTGACAGGAAACAGAATTTTTCAAAAGCAGTTCTGGGGTTGGTTTTTTTTTTTCAGAACTGGAATCTTGTCAGCAACACAAATTTTGCATTATATTGTAAAAGACGTAACTACGCATATGTCGAATTGGTGTCATGATATGATGTATATTCACAAGTCCAGTTTGTATGGATTTTCAGATCATCCCTCACATTTGAGCAGTATGAGTCCTATAATTTATCTTTCCTGTGAGAGAGAGTATATATTTGCCTGTGCACATGCACTTTTGTATGTGTGTATGGGGTTGTTTCTCACACAGTGCAGGACCACTTTAAACCCATGAGCAATAGGGAACTACTGTTACTGACAAGTTGTGTCACAAATAAGTACTACTGATACTAGAAGCAGCAACAGAGTTAGAAAATGAGGGGTGGATAAAAAAAGAGAGAAGCTTTCCAGCAACTAACAGAACCAATAGACCTGGCCTTACTGCAGACTATCAGTCAGCTTTCCAGCAACTAACAGAACCAGTAGACCTGGCCTTACTGTAGACTGTCAGTCAGCTTTCCAGCAACTAACAGAACCAATAGACCTGGCCTTACTGCAGACTATCAGGCCTGAAAGGATGCCAGCAAGTCTGTGTTGACAATATGATTCAGTAGCTGTGATATTCCAGAAGACGGGAAGAATTGATTTGAGACTGGTATAGACAGACAAGAGTCAGGGTATAAATGGAGAGACACTGGTATATAGACAGACAGACTGTCAGGGTATAAATGGAGAGACACTGGTAGACAGACAGACAGTCAGGGAATAAATGGAGACACTGGTATATAGACAGACAGACAGTCAGGAATAAATGGAGACACTGGTATATAGACAGACAGGGAATAAATGGAGAGACACTGGTATACAGACAGACAGACTGTCAGGGAATAAATGGAGAGACATGGTATACAGACAGACAGACTGTCAGGGAATAAATGGAGAGACACTGGTATATAGACAGACGAGAGTCAGGGTATAAATGGAGAGACACTGGTATATAGACAGACAGACTGTCAGGGAATAAATGGAGAGACACTGGTATATAGACAGACAGACTGTCAGGGAATAAATGGAGAGACACTGGTATACAGACAGACAGACTGTCAGGGAATAAATGGAAGACACTGGTATATAGACAGACAGACTGTCAGGGAATAAATGGAGAGACACTGGTATATAGACAGACAGACTGTCAGGGAATAAATGGAGAGACACTGGTATATAGACAGACGAGAGTCAGGGTATAAATGGAGAGACACTGGTATATAGACAGACAGACTGTCAGGGAATAAATGGAGAGACACTGGTATATAGACAGACAGACTGTCAGGGATATAAATGGAGAGACACTGGTATATAGACAGACGAAGTCAGGGAATAAATGGAGAGACACTGGTATATAGACAGACGAGAGTCAGGATAAATGGAGAGACACTGGTATATAGACAAACAGGAATAAATGGAGAGACACTGGTATACAGACAGACAGACTGTCAGGGAATAAATGGAGAGACACTGGTATATAGACAGACGAGAGTCAGGGTATAAATGGAGAGACACTGGTATATAGATGACAAGAGTCAGGGTATAAATGGAGAGACTTGCGACATTGTTCTGGTTTCCAAAAAATAAAATTAATCTAATGCGACAAGTGGCGACTAAACTTTGACAATTTAACTTTAAGGTGACAAAATGGAGAGACACGTAACTGTTCTGGTTTCTGATTGTGAAGGTAAGGACGATTCTTTGCACTGGTGTACAGATTTCATGCACTGAAGTGCAGGCTTAATCTCTTAGACAGGGACCAAATAGTAATGCATGAAGTGGAAGGCATAACTTGTGAAAATTCCGTGAGCGGTATTGATTTTAACAAAAATGGTTACCCTATGAATGTGTTCAGCATATTTTGAGTGTCAGTGGTTTTCAAGTTCAGACTGATGAGGGTTCTGTGTGTGTTTCTTGTTCAATATATAAAACATTTTCAGGATGTCTGGAGTCTTTGAAATGTGAGGGGAAGCAGGCATGTTTTAGCCTCATATTTAACTAAGCGCTAGAAATCTGAGTATTTGAAAGAAACTGACTACTATTTACAAATTTCTGGTGAGACAGTTCTGTTTGATTCTTGTTGCAGATTATGTTGATGTATACTGTGTTTTTACCGAGCATTGATGTTTTGCTAGGTAGGTTTCAGTGTCTAACTTTTTCCCTTTGTTCACACACATACACACACACACACATGAAGAGGTAAGGTGCATAATGTTACTTGATAAACTGTATTGTTTGGAATGTCACTGCCTTGTAGATGCTCTTTTATCAGGATGCAAGGGGTTTTGTTATCGGTTAGTATTTGTCGAACATTTATTTTTCTTGCATTTTGGAAATAATGCGAGTGTTATTTTGTTACTTTATTTTTTTTGTTTTGAAAGTTCTGTGATCAAATTGCATGCTGATTCAAAGGTGCAGTTTTGCTTTGTTTCTGAATTTGCAATCATAGTTTGTTTCGTTTTAGACGAACGTGATGAGCACTTTATATATATACACACACAAGTGAGGTATTTTGTTTCTTACATGTGCCTATTGAGTTGATATATATATGTTACTGTTTATTGTACATCGTTTCTTGTGCAATCAATAATAATACAAAAAATGTATGGTATTATCTGCAGAGAGTTTGCGTTATTCTTTCATCATAGAAATTCTGTCTGTAGAACAGATATTTCAACTGTCTGATAACTTTTTTTGTCTTTTTTATTTGGGGGGGGGGGGGGGGTCTTGTTTTGGTGGTAGGATTTCTTGGGGGGGGAGAAGAGATTTTTTTGTGAGTTGTTTTTTTTTGTTGTTGTTGTTGTTTGGGGGGAAGGGTGGTGGTTATGATTTCCTTTTCTATTTTATTTGGTTGTCAACTTGCTTGTCACTGACAGCAAACCAGGATGGAGCAAGTGAAAAATGGCAGAAACATTAGTACTGAGAGTGGAATTCTGCCAAGCAGTGGGAAGGAAAACCCCCTGTCTGTAAAATGCTACATGTGTCCACTGTTAGAAATCTACACTGTGATGAAAACTGAGCAGACAGGAAAGAGATGGTCATTGTGTAAACCAACATCCACACACTCACAGAGTCCAGTCCACACACACAGCCAGGCATTGTTTTCATCGTTTAATCCATGTTACTCCATACAAACCACAACAGCTCCCCAACAGAGCCGTTTCACATTCTAACAAGCAAAATCAGCACGTATGGATCAACTGTACACCTTTCCCCACTCAGGAAAGTCGGGTTGGCCAGCCACAAACCTACACACGCTGGCCTCTCTCATTGTATCGGACATCAAAGAGTATGGTAGTATGACAAAATGGGAATAACCAAAAACAACAACTTGTGTTGTAATGCAAGCGCATGTTTGGGAATATATGTTTAAAAAAAAAAAAGAACTGAATTTGGTTAAAACGACGGATCCCTGGCCACTGTCGACAGAAAAGAGATCTGACAGCAGCGTTGTAAACACTTGCACCACATTTACACTTTCAACCAGCCTGACTGTATGTACACACCACACACCGCTTACACCTCAAGCCAGCGGTGTCTTTTCCGTTTTTATGGTTATAGGTTACAAGAGGATTGAAGGGAGCCAGTCAATCACAATCTTATCTCTTTCTGTATCATCAAAGACTAGATTGAAAAAGCGGCCACAGAATATATATAGAAAAGACTGTGGGACAGAAAAAAACCAGCAGGCGCAGAAAATGGCATTTTATGTTTTAATCTTCGTGGAACATTTGGTGATGCACTGAAGATGTGAATGTATCACTGAAGATGTGAACTGTATCCTGTCTGATATTACACACACACTCAACTGATCATGCTGATATAACTGGTTTGTTGATTTTTATTTCCTCTTAAGTAGTCTCCCCTTTATTCAGATGATGCAGACAGAGCCTATGTCATAATTTTAAACATGACTTTTTTTTTTTTTTAGGCAACTGAAATATCAAAGGGTTTATACCCCACCCACCCCTAAAAAAAAAAGAGTAACCATCATCATCTCTACCAACCAAAGAGCCACACTTCAGGATTTTCTATATACGGCTATGTCAATGAACTGGATGTTTTTGTTTTTCCCCATTCAGACAGTTCTGACCACTTTCCATGTGATTCACTCTCCCACTTCCAACCCTCACACACACACACACACATCACATCACAGGGCAGCCTATGACTTGCACTGTTCACAGAGAGAAAACCTGAAAATGGACCGACATTGTTTCTCTGCTTTCCTCACACCATTCCCGGTCACTTCGCCCTCCAACGCAGCTGTCTGACAGTGTGTGATGGAGAACACAACACCTGTCATGACCGGTCACGTCAACATAGCTCAACAGGCTGATAATGCCCCAGGTACGAAACACTTTGCAAAAAAATGGAGTTTTTTTTGCAAAATTCGAAAAAAGTGGGGGGAGGGTGATATGTCGACACATCCTGAACTGTCTGTCCCCCCTCAAGCTGCACTGCCTCAACACAAAATAACCCTCCCTGGACACAGCAATTCTTCCTCACACACACACACACACACACACACACACACGCACACAACCATTCTAGACAGAAAATACACCGATCTATACAAGTATGTAAAACCCACTTGCTTATGTCGTCGCATCAACTCCTGTCTGTTTTGAAAGGATATGCACTGAAGCTGACAGTCTATACTTCATGTACAGAAAAACTAAAAACTGAAGACGGCAAAAGATTAACACGCAAGACAGAAAGTCGGTAAAAGTTTTGAAGCACAAATTCACGTCCAAGCCATTTAAAACTTTAACATCAGAACAAAAAAAATTCAGAAAGAAGATGAATACTTACTAAAATAAATGTGTTTACTTCACCACCACTTCTTCTGAATGAATAAATTTGCAACTGTCTTGTTACATATCTGCAAACATATCAAGCGAACAAGAGAAAACCACAAGTCACACTCATGCCACGTCGTGATCAGCACAAGAAACGTGCATGGACAACCCATTCAGCGTCAACGCATTCAGAAAATGAGCAGTGGAATATCTTTTCCAACGCTGACCAACCTTTGAATAAACACATTGAGCTGATCAACAAAAACATGTCAACCCTTCACGACTGCCTCCACACTTTTTTCTATCCTAAAATTTTAAAAGGACACCCTCCCCCCACCCCACCCCACATCAGAACTACAAGATTACACCTACAGGATAGTCTTTTAAAAATATCAAATGTGAACCCAGATTTCAATCCACATTTGTAACGTTTTACTTTGTTAGTCGTATCACTTTTTTTTCTTTTGACAAAACTTCAATAACTGAACCCCACCAGACAAAAAAGAAAAATTTCACCAAATTCTCACGCAAAGAAAATAAATGGAAAAAAAAAACCCCAAAGCATTCCACCTGAAAGCCAAAGTAAAAATCACAGGTTTTTGGAACTGTTTTTACTGGCTGTCATCAAACTCTAAAAACTTCCCGGAGATCATGGTTGCCAGTTCATAACACCACCATAGCTTTTTCTACCAGGCCAAATGAAGGGAGACAGATAACAGAATGATCTGAAATGGGGAAAAACCTCAAAGTTCAGTGACTATTAAAATCACACGAATAGAATGTACAACTTTTCCTTACCTTTTCTGTATAAACTTCATCATTTAACTGGTTGGAAGGTAACAGATTTTTTTTTTCTTGGTGAGGATATTGACACAAGGCAAGTGACAGCTCTGTCTGTCTGTACTGTTGTTGGCTGCATGCGCAGGAATTGGTTGAATGCAAGCGCTTTGATTGTTTGCAAGATATAGCGCTATATAAGTTCCATTTATTATTTTATTATTATTACTAAAGCTTGTTACAGTTGGATAAAAGTGCTCTCCGACACTTTTCAGTAACGGGCACACAACTCAGAAGTAGCCCCTCTCTCCAAACTTGTACAAATATCAAACAGAGAAATTTTTGCCCAAAAAATCCTTTTACCTTAGTAACTGATACTTCACTCTCTCATTCATGCCACCTGAAAGTGAAAACGATCCTAAACAATGACATCAGTGCCTGGCGCCAGTAGTGAACATGAATTGTTGAGCAGATTATTCCATCTTCTCTCTCTCTCTCTCTCTCACCAGTCAGTATACTGATTTTCCCCTCTCACATACGCTTAAAGTAAAGACGACGTTTCAACTGTGGCTCCTTACAGCTCCTCTACAATCCAGTCCCCTGCCTCACTGCAGCCACTACTCTCATTACTTAATTAATTAAAACACTGACGTGTAAATCAGCAATGCCTGTGAGGTCAGGCCCCTAGTCCCCAACATTCTTCTGCACACCAATGACAAGACCAAAAAAAAATTCCTTTAGTATGATTCATAAAGCAATTGGGTTAAAACCTAACCGGCAAAACTACATCCTAAGAACACACATCAATGAAAACATAGCGTCCACACCACCCCCCCCCACCACCACACCACCCCTCCAAGTGCCATGTGTGTACAGCACAGATCAACTTGCATATGATATATATGAACATATCCAAAATGGCCAGGAAGGAAGGAAACAAAGCAGGTGGACTCCCGTTCTTCCCAGACAGACAGACAGACAGACAGACAGGTCTGTGATGCTGACGGGACGACTGTTCCCATTAACACATCGCAGTCACCCAACACCACACAGACTGGCCCACCCACTCCCCCTTCCCTTGACTGCTTTTTTCTTTACGTTACTCCAAAAAAGTCAGTCAAAATTTTATTTCCAGATGGTACATTGAGTGACCAATAAATTTGCTTTTTTAAAATAAAGATTTCTGTTCCCCCCCCTAATTTTTTTTCACCCTGCCCCACATGAAACGCAAGTTAGTAGATTGGGAGGGAACAGATAGAGAGACTGAACAGCTGTTTCATCTGTCTCTGCGTGTTCCATCTGCCAAAATTCATGGTTACGCTGCTCAAATACCCACCCTTTTCGTTCCCTAATCACTCTTGCATGTTACAAAATGCACTGCTGGGTAGACTTGGATCACTGATACCTATGGTCACTACAGGCTTTGTCCTCCAGGACAGAAAGGTTTGGGGTTTTTTCAAACACAGGAGCATCCCCCAAGTTACAACGCGGCTAACATCATGGTGGGTAAAAACGGTTGCACACTTTTTATTTCAAAAATCTGACCATTGTGAACCTCAGAGCTCTACTTGAGGAACAGGAGGGGAAAAAAAAACACCCCAAAACCAAAACACTTGTGGGCTGGCTGCTTGGTGAATCTGGTGATGGGAAGCACAAAGACAGGAGAATGATGGTGCTTTCCCTGTGTATCACTGACCATTACATAACATACACCAAGATAGTCCACTACTTTTTTTTCACCTGTTCCTCTCTTTTCCATTTTCCTTTACTTACTCAAACGGTTCCTTGAACAACATGTTAATCCTCTTCCCTTCTAAACAGATGAGAAAATAATCCAACTTTCCAAGTTAAAAAAAAAAAAAAAGTTTTAAAAACTATGAACAGTTGATTGTTTCATTAAAGTTGGTTGGTCTTCCCCACCTTCTATCTGTGTGTGTGTGTGTGGAGTGTGTGTGAGGTGTGGGGTGCTGGGGGGGGGGGGGGGGGTGAGTGAAAGAGAAAGCGAGCGAGTAAGAGAGCATGCACAGGTGTGTAAAACTACAAAGTAAATGCTTACCCCACCCCACCCCAAAAAAATCTCCAAATTGATGTCAACAAAACATGGACAGCCCCCTGAACTTCAGCCTGCTTCCATGCCCCCTGTACAGCACAGCACAGCAGCAGTCTGTCTACCAGGCACAAGCTTCACCAGCAGTCTTTCAGTTATTTTTGTTTTTTCATGGCCACTTTCACCAACAGAAAAGCCTGAGTACCTCAAGGAACAGTGGGCATCATTCTACCTGTACCCGAACCAACAGTTTTTCTTTTTTGCCAACCTCTTCAACTATAAGGGACCAATCTCCCACCTGAGGTACAGAGACAGCACACAGAGACAGAACTCACTCACAACGTCCACCGCTTCTAATGCATGGCTAATTGTCTCTCACATCCACTGAAATGAGCCTTGTACATGAGGAGGGGGGGGGGGGGGGGGGGACACATGTGCAGAGGGGAGCAGACAGATAAACTTGGAATCGGGGAATGAAATCATGGCGCATGGACACACATAACGTGAATGGTAAAGAAGTGCAGGAGAGTGTTAATGCTGATCGATGATATTTGTTTTATTATTACCACAACAACATTCACACCGTTTGCAAATGATTGAAGGAGGGGGGGAGGGTGAAATTTTAAGCTATATTCTTGTGATTGATTAATGTGCAGTGGTGAAGATCATTTTACAATTATTTTCTGGACTGTCGCCTCAGGCGAATTCGTAATCTTAGCCAATGAGCAGCATTCTTGTGATTTTATCTGCGATTAGGGATTCCATTTTTTAAAATTTATATTAAATCAATCTGATGAAAATTAATTTGGGAGCACAGCAGTCTCAGGGATAAATTAAATATAAGTTATATATATATATATATGTTTATATTTATAAATTAAATACATAAATAAATTGACAATATTGGTTATCTTTAGATTGTGGGAACTACCAGCATTACACGTCACTGTTTACGTAGGATAAAATCAAGGATGGTTACTGATGAAGGGAAAAAAACCTCACTGTATAAGTGAAGTGAGACAGAGTTTATAAATGCACAGTAGAGTAAGTTTTCCAATTTCAAGCCCCACAGTTCGACTGACTACCTTCGTGAGAAGAACAGAAACATGGAAAAGAACAATGGTGGAAGCAATGCCAAAACTCCCACAAGGATCAAATACATTACAGTCTTTTCTTGTTTTTCTTCTGGTTGCTTTGGTTTCCTTTCTTTTTTTTTTAATTTCATATTGAGGAGTTTGTGGCATTTTTATTATTGAAAAAAAAAAAACAAACATGTTTCAAAATTTGTAAAACAAAGAACAGTGACCACTTCCTAGTCAGATGTGAGATATATTACGAAGCACAAACGTTTTAAAGGCGGGTCAACTGTCTATCATTTTGCCATTCTCTGTTATCACCCTTTTCCCTAGATATCATCGTCCTCCTCATCATCATCACACCATCATCATCATATAAATGATTTTAAAGCAAAATGACCTTTTAAGAACGTGTCTTCATCTTACCAGCAAGATTGGCAGTCAAAGAATACTGGTCACAAAGACACCACTTTTTGTCTACAGGGTAACAACAGGACAAACACCGCTCTCTCTCCTTCCAAAATGGCAGACGACTGTTTCAACAACAGCAGACGCCTTGTCAAATCTTGAGATTTATTAGCAAATACCGCCACACGGCATATATCAGAAATCATCTTTAAATTAAACAGACTCCCAGGCAAGCCAAAGCCACAACATCCTCACATCAGCAATATGTACAACAACAATTCTCCTACCTCCCAACGCACATCTATGCCACAGATAATAAGAACAGTCATTCATCCCCATCTCTCTCTCTCTCTCTCTCACACACACACACAAATCTCACACGCACATGCATACACACACACATTGTAGCACACCAGAAGATTCAAGCTATCACTTTCCAACATGTCTACACAAGAAAAACAAAAAACTCCCCAGACATGATTCAGATTGTGCAAATCCGAGCCACCCCTTTCCCTCACACTCGCGCGTTGCACACGACATCCAAACTGGAAGAGAAAAAAACCGTGGTAAACATGCAAAGCCACAAGTGAGTAAGGGCGTATGTATGTATAATAACGTAACTGATGTGGGTACAACTCTATGGTACACAGTTTTCAGCACTGTTCATCCCTTTGGCCAGCCCTGCGATACAACCAGAGACCCAGGTTCTGTTGCTGCTGCTGCTGCTGCTGCTGCTGTGTTGTTGCTGTTGTTGTTGTTGTTCAAGGAAGACCGAGTTTTGTGGACCTCTTTCCTGGACAGCCCTGCCCCAGGCCAAGTCTGTGGTGAGCCTGTTCTCCGTAACCACTAACCTAAGCTGCGCTGTCCACCCTGACACACTGTCACATCACCTGTCCCTTCTCCCCACAGGCTAATGCCTTCTTCCATCTACTCTACCCAACACAGAAATGAAATTTAAAAAATAAATCACACAGAAATTACTTCACAATTTTTTTTTTTAAACAGAGCCACGGAAATCTAAACCTTCCTCCCCCCCCCCCCATTTTTTTTTTTTAATTAATACTCTGAGGACATCTAGATCCCATTCTGATACAGCGATTCAGGAGAGGTCACAATGCAACTCTGAATCTCTTTCAGGTGACAGGTTCATGCCACAGAACAGAGCTTAGCTTTTGCACAGCATGGTCTGGAAAGCCCAGAGCAGGGGGTCACTAAAACATGAGCTGACTTTTCCCACCATCATTTTCTCTCTCTCTCTCTCTCTCACACACACACCACACACACACACCACACACACACACACACACACACACACACACACACACACACACACACACACACACACAACACACACACACACACACACACACACACACACTCTTGCTGCCAAGTTTTTCCCTTCCTATGAAAGAGGCCTTACTACAACCCCCCCCCCCCCCAAATAAATTTGCATGGAACTGAACTGACCTAACCACGGAGACAGGTTTCTGTATGTTCAGCCATCTTTTGGCCTCACTGAGCAAATCGGGAATGATCAAGAGAGAGGAGAACTTGCCAGCAAGTCTTCCTCCCTCCTACACAAAGATGTTCTGCACACAAATCTCTGCTGATCTGCTCGGATGGGTGGTGGCCTCAAAATGACGATGACCTGTACACTGACCGACACCCGCAGTGTCAATCAAACAAACTGATGTGTCTGGGCTTGTTCACACAGGGAAAAAAAAAAAAAAAAACGTTGCAGAAAAAGTCAAAACTTGGCAGCTTTCCACAGCTAAAAGAAAGAACGCTACACAGGGAGAAACAAGCCATGGGATTTGTGCAATGCAACGCAGAATTGCAGCACTTAAGCTGATCTTTTGTGTTTCATTTACTTTTTTTTTTTTATTCCTTTTTCATTAAAAAATATATATTATATATTCTGGTGGATATTGATTATTCATAAAATGGAAAAAAAAAATGTTTTAATCTTACTCGAGTTGTCCTGCTGAAATGAGTGTGAAGCAGATATTTTCTGGGGGAAAAAAGATAAAATTTTCTTTCATCACGAGTTCATTTTAAGCAAAATCCCATGCCCGGACAATGAGGGAAAAGCCAGCTCAGATCTTGCGTGACCCCTCTACAATCGGCCGTTAACCTCAACAACGACCACGCTTCTGTCAGTGTCTGGCAACAACTCCACTGCTGAAAATGTCCTAAATCACATCCAAAACATGGCACTGTTTCAAACTGAAGATTGACAAAACAAAACAAAGCATTGTACCTTCTTTTCAGTTTGAAATCATTACTGCGGAGAAAGAGATCAAAACAAAAAACAAAAAAGAAAATGCTGTAAATGAAAACAAGCGAAAACAAACAAAACATAACTAAAGCTGAATCAATCCAACAACACACCACTAAAGAAACAGGGGGAAGGCTTAAAAAATAAATAAATAAATGAAAAAAGCAAAAGGCTACGATGGAAAAAACACCAAAAAGAACATGAGGAAATAAAGATGGCTATAACGACAAACCCCATGATCCAAACTCTCTCGCGACTCAGGCACCACTTGCCAAAGCAACGCCTGACTGGTCAACAACACACCAACCCCCACCCTCCCCCCTTCACTTTCTCCTCCCCCACACCAAGGCCTCTCTCTCCAGCAGACAGGCAGACAGACAGACAGACAGACAGACAGAGGTTGTTCCCCCGGCAGCACACCCGTCAGTCAGTCACAGGAAGGTGTGATTCAAATAGCCGCCCATGCCTACCACCGGTGTGGCCGGGCTGCCCTGAGGGCCCCTGACACTGGGGGAGCTGGGGTCTTCCTCCCTGGAGGACTCTTCTTCTTCTTCCTGCGGCTTTAGCGGCAGCGTATCCCGGGGGTGGCCAAAGGCAGCCAGTCATTTCTGGCGCTTGGCCTTGGGGCGTTTCTTGCGGCGATGGAAACAGCCACAACACCTGGGCGCAAGAAAAA
>CM060334.1:1071464-1086464 GCA_030674155.1 Stramonita haemastoma
ATACAGCAATACGCAACATTTTCTGGTAACCATAGAGCGAATAAATCCCTTTACTTGCATCAAAAACTGAGCCACCACACCAATGGAATGGTAACTTCTACTAAAGAATCCATTGCCTGTGAATGCTGACACCCTGCTACCTCAAGGATTTTTTTTTTTTTTTTTAAAGAAAAGCTACCCATAAACATTTTCAGACTGATATACTAACTCATAAATCTGCTATAATATCCAGTAAACTGCCCTCAGAAAAAATGGAAATCATCAATTTCATAGCCATACTTGGTTTTCCCCTTGCGGATAGAAATTTAGTTAAAGGGTCTGGAACATAAACACTACAAATGAATTCCAGCAGAGTGAAGGTCTAGGTGTGCAGAGGATGAAAGGCAAGAACAGGCGGCACTTCAACTCATTGCCAATTATCTACAGAAAAGAAGTCGCTCCTGCCACGATCAATTAATCCAGGAAAAATCTCCACCACAAAAGGAAGGTCATAGTGTGCGCCTTAACATTTTCACACTCTGCTACGCATCAGATCGGAGTATAAAAGCTATCAAACGAACTACTCTTCACTATCGGTTTAGAATTCCAGGTAGGCTGTTACAGCTCTCAGTACATCCATCATAGCTGTTCTGGAAACAACTCTCCACCACCCCTGTCCTACCCCCCCCCCTCCCTCCCTCCAACACCTCTGTCCTCCCCACCAGCCTTTTAAATCATCACCCCCCCCCCTTTTCCCCAGCTCCAGAATGCAGACAGCGAACTAACCAACCCTAACATATAAATGTATAAGGGGAGAAGAGGAAGGAGGAGAAGAGTGCTACGTACTTTGTCTCATCCACCACCTCCACGTCGGGCTGTGCAGTGATGGGGGTGTTAGAGTGAACGGCAGTGGGGTCGTCTGTCGTCTGCAGCTCTCCATTTGTGGAACTGACCACCTGCAACACCAACACCACTCTCCATCAGCCTCCCTCCTTCAGTCATGGATCTCCTGCATTCTCACACAAACCTTTCTTCATTCAACTTTACAGTGAAGAAACTTGGGTCATCCAGCTTGCTTGTGGACACTGATGGGATCTACAGGCCAACTTGAACCAAAGTCAGCACAAAGTGTACTGGCTCAGAAAACCTCATGTCACACACAGCTCAACATTCAGTGAGGCCACACTTAACCTTCTTCAATCACACACAAAAATAAAAATGTCTCAACTTGCAGGGAATACTTCTGTGGGCGGATCTTTATGACCAAAGTCTGCAAGTTCGGGAGCAATTTTATGGAGTAAGTTACATCTTCCACACATCTAGAAAGCACAGGGACCCCATTCAATACAAAAGTACAGTATGTAATGTGAACATCAATCTGGTAAAGATGCAGTGAAAATTGCTTATTTCCTACGAGAGAAAAAAAGCACTTTTATTCATCATTTGAAAACTTTAATCTATGTACCCAGTTTCAAACAACTGGATCAGTTTCACAAAAGCAACACCTTTCAAACATGGGCGGCACTCCCAACTATTACACAAGACTGTTAGCATACTGCTGGAAACTTCAACATTCAACGCTAGGATAGTAGCAACTATACCACTAACACTGAAGATGAGAATATTAGTACTGAACATCTGGAAACAATTTTACAAGACTGCTAGCATAGGCACTGTTGGAAACTTCAACATTCAACGCTAGGAACTACAGCCCTGATACTGAAGAGGAGAATATCAAAACTACATTAATACTCAACAGCAGGAAAACATTGTACAAGGGACAGCTCGTCTACACACTGCAATATTCAGAGCTTGGAACACCACCAGTGATGCGACAGACGATGACAATAAAAGGGAACATCAGGACACACTCTCTTCATTCTTATCATCTCTCAGAAGATGAACACTTGGGCCACCCACTGGGTGTTGGGGGAGCAAGGTACACAGGATGTGTGTCAAACTACCACACACATACACACGTCATGCTCCACACACTTTTTTTTTCAGTTGCTAGGAACACACACACACACACACACACACAACACACACACACACACACACACACACACACACACACACACACACCACACACACACACACACAACCACACACACACACAAAAAAAGCCGCACAGTCACAAGACAATATCAAATCCAAATGTGTGACTTGTTTCCATGCTTACAGCCATGATTATTGTCAATATGCGTGATTCTTTTCATCAGATTTGCCACATGCATTTACGCTTACTCAGTTTCTCATGCAAACACTCACAGTTCCTGCATGTACTGACATGCTAGAGTAGTGTGCATGAACACGTGTGCATGCACAGACACAGACACAGACACACACACACACACACACACAACATGTCATAAAACATGTTCACGTGATATGCACACACACACACACACACACAAAGCGCAAGTCATAAAAACATCGTCTCACTTTGTTAACACACCATACGGCACAGCAATGCAATTATTTTGCAACATGCTGAAATATTCCAATACACAACACCATAGTTTTGTTCACTTCAAAAATCACCCAGACTGAAGTATTTCTCAATGCTGTATAGTACCCATACATATGAGTATATGAACAATACGAGGCTTTCTGGGTTGGGGGGGGGGGGGGGGTCAGAAAGTGTATCTGTTTCTTCTCTGCTCATACTTTTTCTTTTCTTTTTTTCCTAACTTGTGGGTATAGCAAGTATAGCTGTAGTAGTCTTCACTGTAGATGTGACATTTCCCACTTTAACTGTAGTTGATTGATTGTGTTTGCACATTTCCCACTTAACTGTAGTTGATTGATTGTGTTTGCACATTTCCCACTTTAACTGTGTTGATTGATTGTGTTGCACATTTCACTTTTCCTGTACTGATGTCGTGCACAGTACATTTCCTGCAAGTCCACAACAACCAGCTCACAAAGTTGAGAAACACTTCTTCAAGTATCAAGTCAGCAGCAACCTTAGGCCGCAACACTTAAGATTCTTTCTCTTCAACACCAATACTCTCTCCACACATTGCAAACAACATCAATCAATACTACCACCTAACCACATCACTCCATTAAGACCATCCACACAAAACACTTAATGCACAATATGCAATATCGAAGTCACATAATGCTAACCAACCAAACATTATCAACACATGATGCACTAGTTCAAAGCAACTCAAAATTTTTGTTTAAAACACGCCACAAGGCCAGAAACCAAAGTGATCCATCCCCAAGCACATGCTCTCAGCTAATATCAAGCGAAGTTATGACTCTATGCAAAACACACATCCAAAAACCCAAAAGCAGAATAAAAAGAAAAACAACAACACAGATTTGCATTTTTGTATGAAGGCATTCATTTCAAACCAAAAAAACGCTGCAATTTCTAAAAAACCTCGCAACAGTGAGGAAATCCTACTATTTCTTTCAAGTGTGTGGGCTCTCAGTGGCTTCCATATCTTTGTCTGTGTGCATGCATGGCTGTCAATAATGCATATAGACACTTGTTATCTGTGTAACAGTTTGATCCATGTGGATTTTGTGTCAAAGTGTTTGAGTCATGTGAATTTTGCATTTTCCTGCTAAAACTCTGGGCTTCCTTGTCAGATTTAACCTTCAACTAAAGCTTGTATTCTGGATGTTATTTCAATATTCTATTCTTATAACTACTACTACTACTACTACTACTACCATTGTTATTCATTTATTATTATGATTATACTATTATAATTATTATTATCAACACCATCCTCATTACAATTAACATCCTCATGACTAATGGTTTGTTTTCCACTTACAACACTGGACCCAAACCCATTTCAATTTCTGTCCCTATAACTCTGCACTGACCTCTGCACTGCAACAAATCTGAGGAGAGTCTGACCAACGTCTTGTCTACATGGAGGTTTACACACATGGACTCATGAATATTTAGGTATAAAAGTGTGTTCATATTTGAAAGGAAAAAAAGGCGTGTTCATATTGCAAAAAAAAAAGGCTCCAAATAAAAACACACTTTAAAACCTTTTTCTTGGACAACCTTATAACAAACACCACACCAATAAAGCCACAACGAATAAAACTGTAATAATCAATCTAAACACTACCTAAAAAAAAAAATTTTTTTTTAATCACCTAAATCCACAAAAGAACAGCACCCTGGAAAGTTGGGATTAGCGGTGAAAGAAGCAAGTGAGAAACGTGCACGGAAAGGAAGGAAGGATGGAGGAAAAGAATAAAGGGAAAAAATAGAAAAAAACAGACGACCAAACTAACACAAAAAAGAAAACGAAAAAGGGGGGTTAAGTAAGCCCTACCTGTACAGAACCCCCATGTCTATCGGCGGCTATATTAGGCCCCAGATAGTGATTGTGACGAGGTTGCTCTCCCCACGCGTGATGCCCCTTTGAACACTGGTCTGAAAGGCAAATTAGTCTGGTTAGGGGCAGAGGACAGACCCACACAGAGAGGAGACACAGCTTCACACACACACACACAAGGCCCTTACAAACCAAGACGCCGCCAACGCAGAGTGACACTGGCCTTGCCCCTGTGAGTGAGTCAGTGAGAGAGTTCCCACAGAGAAGACGACATCGATGATGGAAATCAGAGAGAGAGGATGAGTCATACCCACCTGCGATATCTGGAGAGGTTCTCTATTTCTAATTCTACACTGCATTTCTTTGTCTTCTGTGGCACTTCATGCAGGTTTCCTGCCTAAGATATGGGTGTAAGCATCTCCTTAAGTTAGAGAATGCATTACCAAAAGCAATGCCTTTACCTCAGAGAGGGCTTTTTTTAGAGAGAGAATTTTGCCTGGATCAACTTACGGGACGGGATAGCTCAGTGGTCAGAGTGCTCGCTTTCCCCAAACTAAGGCTAAGCAGCATCGAGCGTGGTTACCAAGTGGATGGTTGACCATTTGAGCACTTTGGCTTCAGTACAGTCCCCCAGTTCACACAGCTGTCAATGGATACCTGCTCTCTTTTGGGTCAGGGAAGTTAAAGCGGGGAGGGAGAGCCCTGAAGAAGGTGAGGTCTCTGACAACTCGCCCCCCTACGATCACATAGGTTATGGGACACCATCACCTTTTTACTATTTTGTTGTCTACAATCTATTGAATGCGCACATAAAAGAACCCATAGCAACAATAGAGTTGTCCCTGGCAAAATTCTGTTAAAAAAAAAAAAAACTACTCAATTGAGTAACACATACAAATGCAGACAGAAAAAGGGGAGAAAAAAAAGAGTGGCACTTTCTGTAGTGATGCACTCTCCCTGGAGAGAGCAGCCCAAGCTTCACACAGAGAACCCTGCCTTGACTTAAAGGGGTATGTATACAGACATACAAAAGCAAATACTACCTTTCTGAGCAGGCATGATGTATACATATGTGCACTACCATGATTACTGTGCTTTAGCAGTTGGTGCAATGAGGATAAATAATATAAAATATCACAGCCTTTCTCACTTTTATTTAATATGCATCTAATTCCGTTATATATATAAAAATAAAAGAAAAGGGAGGGGGAAGAGAGAGAGTGCATAGGTGGGGAATGCCAGGGGAAGCAGAGGGTACTCTACACTTTATATATAAAGTAAAATTAACGTTAACAGAACTTTCTTTTCCCTTTGTAAACACATCACATCGACTTTCTTACTTTCTGGAAAACCTACAAATAAAAACATCACCAGTACTTTCCTTTACATTATACATTCTTTTAGATATACATAAATGTCAGAGAAATCATTATCTGCAACAAATTTATCATGACAAGGTACAAGAAGATAACAAAACTTTCAGTTTCTTACTCCCCTCCCATCCCTAAATTTGACAATTATCCTTATCACATTCAGAAATCTGTTGAGACTCTTTTAAAACCAATAGACAAGTGAATGCGGGAAACATTTAACTATCACCATGACTTTCAATCAAGCCCTGCCTATGACAGAAAACAAACATCTTTTACAAAACTGCCTCTCTCTACTTCCATACCTGTATGTGTGGAAAGTGTTGTACTTTATGTCTGTGAGTAAGGGGGTGTGTATTATGTTTTCTTTATCATCAATGTGTACCTCCTAATTTTTTTTTCCTTTTAATAAACAACACACACACACACACACACACACACACACACACACACACACACACACACACACACACACACACACAACTTCTCACACTCATTTCATTTACTCTATAAAATAGTTGTCTTTAAACTGCACCTTCGTGAGCAACTGTATCTTCTTTCAAACCAAGTAAAGAACTTCAATGGTGGGTAAAAACAGTTGTGTGCGCAGTCACCGTAACTTTTTTTCCTTTTACCCCAGAAATGATGAGGAACAGGATTTCCAGGAAAACAGTCAGAAGCTTGCTGACAAGACAAAAATAACTCCCTCCTCCTCCCCCTCCAAGCAACTTCTTCTTTTCCGTCAAGTATCCCCACAAGAGAAATGCTTTAGCTAAGAAAGACTTACTACTATTAGTGCCTATAATAATTATTACCTGAAACAATAACAACTGACAATCAAAATAAAACTCTATGTAGCCAAAACGGTTGACATAACCAATAAAAACGTGCGGGAACAGCGCCCTTTATCTTCATGCAGGAAGTCCAATACATCATATGACAATGCAATATGTATGTATACTATCAGCATCTTCTGGGTACACAATATCACATCAATAACATGCCTGCTGGCTAGGGTCTGCCACACATACACAGTCATAACTCAACAGCAGCCCAGCAAGATAGATCTTTCTGGTTTTATCAAAAGCAGGCCAACATTACATAAGGACTCGGCACTGAACATTTCAGAGCCTGAGGAGAGGGAGTCGCTGGGCGCACAGAAGTGAAACAGAGACCACTGCTCTGACCACTCGTCCTGGCTCTGGGAGGCCAGAGAAGACGTCTGGAAGAGGGAAAACACACGCCACTGCAGCGCTTCCACTCACAGATACAGCACAACAACAACAACAACTGAAATCATCCTCTTTCCATGTATCCACTCTCACTTCTTCATCTTTTTCTTTTGACTATTTCTGTTCCTCTATTTGACAACTGTTTTGTCTGAACAAAAACAATGGGTGAAAAGAAAAAAAGAACAAAAAAACCCCTCTGTTTAAGTTCTGAAAATATTTCCTATACAAAGCTGAAACTACAGAAGACATCCCCTCTTCTACATCTCAGGCACTGACTGTTGCCAGATACAGAAACTGTCACTCTCTACATCTCAGGAATACTGTATGCAGCATGACAAATCTGTCTTTAGATCTAGCTCTTGCATATACAGACTTTAATTTACATCTAAAAAAAGAGCCTGTACTGTTATGGATACAAAAGTGGTCAAGCCTTTTTTTCAGGGGATTCTTTTATGTATTGGATACAGAAACTGTCACCCTCTTCTACATCTCAGGCACTGACTGTATGCCAGATACAGAAACTGTCACCCTCTTCTACATCTCGGGCACTGACTGTATGCCAGATACAGAAACTGTCACTGCAGCCTGACCAACTCAAGTGTGCTGTAGGATAAGCTCTTGATATTATCATTGATTTTTTTTAAAATTTAAATAACTAAAAAAAAAAAAGATGGCCCTTGCTCTCTTTTACTGGATCTTAAAAAGGTTGTTTAGGGTTAAGGCTTTTGTTCGGAGGGGAGGGGGGATTGTTCTTTTTATGTTTGGGTTTGGGGGTGGTTTTTTTGGGGGGGGTTACAATATCAGAAAAAAGTGAAGGAAAACCAAAGAAAAAGCTATAGCTAGTGATAAAACCTCAATTCCAATTACTACATGACATGACAAATAATTATAGGGAAAAAATCATTACAATGTCAGAACAGCTTGGCAGGAAGATGTGACAGCAATATTCTAATGACGCCTCCACCAAGACCCTGTTCTGACACTTCAGCAATATTCTAATGACACTTCCACCAAAACCCTGTTCTGACACTTCAGTAATATTCTAATGACACTTCCACCAAACCCTGTTCTGACACTACAGCAATATTCTAATGACCTTCCACCAAGACCCTGTTCTGACACTTGAGCAATTTCTATTAATTCGATGCTTATCCACCAAGACATGATTCATTTGACAAGCCAAATCCCATTCTTTCACTGACCACACATTTCAACTCTTCGCCCAGCCCTTTCCAAACCAAGGCAGCAATGTCCTGGCTTCCAGCGCTGCTGACTTCATTCACTGAGCTGACTTTATTCACTGTCCTGGCTTCCAGTGCTGCTGACTTCATTCACTGAGCTGACTTTATTCACTGTCCTGGCTTCCAGCGCTGCTGACTTCATTCACTGAGCTGACTTTATTCACTGTCCTGGCTTCCAGCGCTGCTGACTTCATTCACTGAGCTGACTTTATTCACTGTCCTGGTTTCAAGTGCTGCTGACTGTATTCACTGAGCGAACTGTTCGTCCTTCAGAGCACATTTTACACCTGAAACCACTTCAGCTCTCACAGCTAACAATGTCAGAAAAGAGAAGATTTCAGATTTTGGAAACCAAGAAAAGTCAATAATCAGACAAATGATGTAAATGTAAACCACCAAACAACTCAATGACTTAGACAGGTTTGGTTTTGTTGTTTGTTTTTTTGGGGGGGAGGTAAGAAGGTTCTGTCAAAATTTCTACAATAAAAAAAAAAAAAAAAAAGACCTGTTCCCAAATCGGAGTTGTTCACTACAGAATAATGTCCCTTCACATGATCTTTTACAAGTACAGAATAACATCCCTTCATAAGATCTTTTACAAGTACAGAATAACATCCCTTCATAAGATCTTATTAATCAAGTACAACCTTATGAGCACAGAGGGCTCCGTTTATCTTCATGAATAATCAACATGCAAAACACATCCATTCTGAAAGAAAAAAAGACAAACAAAATTGGATAAAACAGAAAAACCAAAACAAAAAAGGATGCCAAAATTCAAAAGTAACTTTGTCAATGATTGTGCAGTTATGCTGTAAACAAATTGTGAACAAAAGCAGCCTACCCTCCCCTTAAAAAAACAGCAAAAAAAGAGAAGAGAAAAAACCAAAAACAAACAAAACCAAAAAGAATTCAAAGATAACGAAAATTCAACAAAACTGATGCACATTAATCCTTGGACTGCTTCCTTGAAGAGATACAACATCAGAGCTGCAATGAGCTCTTTCCATCCAATCCAATCTAATCCTGTGGTTGACAGCCCTGCCAATCAACTATGCACTTTTTTCCTAAACTCATATACTTGGTTGTTTTGGAATTGGAACAATTTCATTATATTCTTCATTCATTTCCCTTTCAAAAATATATTTTTTTATGGGTGCTTATTCAATAATTAAGCCTAGAATATTTTTCAGATATATACATGTATACTATATAATCAAGGGATATCTGAAAGTCCATGTAACCCCAGCTAGCTCCAGTCTTTCCATCATAAAAACCAAGATGAAGTATGCGAGATCTGTTTTTCACACAATATCATCCAGGAGTTAATGGATCTTGCTGACAGATTCCAGTTCTGTTCTTCAAACTGCTGTCAGCTCTGGTGGTGTTTTTGTTCCTTAAGTAATCAAGTCAGGGATCCTTTCTTCCAGAAAACACTTTAAAAAGATAAATTCTCTTCCATGCCAAAGTCTGGTGTGCTGGGCCTAACTTGTCAGGTGCTTAAAGGCAGCGCAATGCATTTTACTAATATGATAAAACAACAATAGATGTACTTTCAAGTGGCCCTCATATAACCTCAACAGATTTTCCTTGGCAGGGAAAGGGTTCAAAATATACAAACAAGCACCTAAAACAAACCAAAAAACCCAACACAAAAATTGTGAACAAAAATCCAAACTAAAACCACAACTTAACACCAACAGAAGAAAATGACAAAGCCATGGACCAACCAGTGCCGTAGTTTCAGTTGGCACGGTCTGGTCGATCATAACAGCAACACATGTCAGCTCCAGTTATGGTCACACAATCACTTCACTTTCAAAGGTACTAATAGATATGTAAGCTTAAACTGTCTTGTCAATTTTACACTCTTGAAGGTCTTTACTTAGTTCACAATTGTGTAAACCTATCAATCACCTGAAGGCTTTGAGTACAGAAGTTCTAATTACTGTGCATGCTGTAATATACCATCTGACTATGATTGATTTTATGAAGGAAATTTTTATAAAAATAAATAATGCAATGTCCCATACAGCTGCTCTGTACAGTATTTGACATCATGAAATGCCTTTGGTTCAAAACAGCGTCTTCCTAATTCTTTCATTGTCTGAAACCGTCCCCATGCATTAGCTTGATTAATTAAATCATTCTGTTCACAGTCAAATTGAACTTCTTGCTTCCTGAAATATGAAAACTACTCCCATAATAAAACACACAGCAGGATTACCTCAGGCAACAAACTATGAGTATATCATAGCAAAAATAACGCTATAACCATAACAACCAAAAAAAATCTAATTTTCCCTTCTACAGAAAGTACCCATGTAAAAGAGAAACAAAAAGGATAATAAAATCAAATACACTCCATACCACTGCATCATACAATAAAAAAAAAAAAAATTAATAAAAGAAAAAGTAGGTACACATCAGAGACGGACAGAGGAGAAAAGGACACCCACAATTACAGGTTAAATCATATAGAGTGCAACTGCTCCAAGCTCATTATTCACAGAATCACTGGCAGTGATATTTGTGATGATGCTACTGGCAACTCTCACTGTCTAACCTTATCTGCCTTTTGCAAGAGTAGCCCATTATGTACCGCTGGGAACGGATGACAAAACTGATAAAACTGCATGCACACGGGGAATGGATGTTAAAAAATTTTTTAAGCACATCAGTGCTTATCCCATTATCCTTGAAACAAAAGGAATGAATTAATCTGGACCTAGATTTGTTCACCATCACAGCAAGATGAAGAAATCAACTAAGCCAAAACAGGTTTTTAGTACAGAGCATCATCACAAAAATCACCCCAATTAGCTGTAAACCTGCTCAACATTTGTCACTTGCAGTCTCCAATGTCCGTCTGATTTCAAAACTTCACCACCAACTTTAAAGAAAGCAACTTCCTAATATACCAACACATTAAAAAAAATCACAGTTCCAATCCAATCTTGATGTTTATAGCCCCGCCGACACACAGGCCTATCGGGGCTGTCACTTCATTGTTTCTCGCTCTGTGTAAGCTGGAGACATGCATTATGACAAATGTTCATTCGTTTTACAGCCAAGATGTAAGAGAGAGAGAGAGGGAGATAGAGACAGAAGTAGAGAGAGAGCCCCACACTGATACATGTACATGTCCTCCCCTGAAGCCACACACAGGCCCCGGCACACGCCACTTACTCTGGGCTGAGACGGATGTCGCTCTCGTGTCGCCCCAGACTCCCGCTGACTGACGCCAGGGTCAGGGGCCACTGAAATGGGTGTAGACTGCACACACACACACACACACACACACACACACACACACACACACACACACACACACACACACACACATTTTTATTTTTCTCTTCTTTTTTTTCCTGGCTCGATGAAAAAAAGGCAAATCAATGCTTATTAGTGTACAATCTGGAAATAAAAAGTTTGACTTGACTTGACTTGACAACATACTTCACACATACAGACTTGATGGGACAGCCTACTGATTAGAGAGATGCGCTTATGATCTGCTGACCCAGGTTCGAATCTCGTTCAAATGGATTTTTCCTCTAGAGTTAACATCAGTGCAAACTCCACTTCTCCCAAAAGTCCTTCCAATGAGACTATAAACCAAGGTCACATGTGCACACGCACGCAGAACATCTTACGCATACGTTAAACCTGGTTCTGCTTTTCGGAAGAGTATATCTTTGTGTGGCGGTGGGAACGGATGACAAGATTTTCAAAAATGCGTACACATGGGGACTGGATATAACAAAAAAAAAAAAAAGCACATGAGTGCTTATTCCATTATCCTCAAAACAAGTTTATACTATAGCTTCTGAACATTAATAAGTTGTTGTTTTTTTAATTTTTAAAATGGGGGGGGGGGGGGAGATCTATCATGATCAATGTGTGGGCTGAGAGGAAAGGCTTTTTCCTACCATCTTACAGATGCTATGATTTTAATAGTTCCCTTGTGGGTTTTTTTTAATTAACAAACAAAATGATAGATCAATGTTTGATACACCAGAATTAGAAATATTCTAGATTAAAATGGGCATGGCTAATTCAACCAATGGGCTAGCATCCTTACTTCAGAGATCATCACTCAAACAGCCTAGTTTTCATTTGTTTTGCAAACAGAAAAAGGACAGAATGACTACTTTTGTGCTGCCAACACAAAAACTACTATACACTCTTCAAAACTGTTGAGTTTTTTGTGCAGTGTATATGGTATAAAATAGGACACCTACCCACAGAATTTTAAAGTAAGGCTGCCAATTTATAAATCATAGCAGTGGTAATGACAGTAACTTTTCCAATATGGCCATGCTGACTTTCTCCGGAAAGAATGATTTCTTTTCAGTGCAAAGTGATTAATCTTCTTTTCAGGTGCACACTTTTAGAATATAGGTATGATATATTACAGACAGCTTTTTTTCTTCTGAAACAACAAAGACTTTTTTTTTCCTCAGCGACTCCATCAACTGACTTGAAATGTCAGCCTTGAAGAAAAGCGTACATGTGCATCAGGTACCATAAAACAATGTAAAACTGAAATGAAAAAGAAATAACAGATAAGGTTGGACACAAGTGAACTAAAGAAACACACACACACACACACACACACACACACACACACACACACACACACACAACACACACATATATATATATATATATAAGATACACAAGCTATTCCCACCGGTTGTCTTCCCACCCAGTCGAACTGCCAGTCACACTCGTAGCTCATCTTCTCCATGAGATCAGTGAACAGTTTTCGAAGATAGTCGTAGTCTGGCGTCTCGAAAAAGTCCAGCCGTCGAACATATCTCAGGTATGTTGCCAGCTCTTCTGCACATGTCAATTGTATATAAGGTCAAGTCAAGACAGCGAGCCAGAAAAACTGGTTCAAAGGTCACATAAAATGGTGCATCAAGATCACATACAAAACTATTTCAAATTGTTCAGCATCAAAAGCCCACCTCACAACACACCCCTCACAATTGTTTCTTGAGCTTATTTCACAGAGGATCTGGAAGTGAAATAAATCAATCCCCGAAACTGGAATGTGACTACCTTAATTAATGGCCGGGGGAGGGGGGAGGAGTCATATATGAAAAAATCTCACCATTGGAGAACAACAACAACAAAGACAGAAATCCCAAATCCTTGCTTTCTGATGTAGCTAAAGAGGACCGTTCAAACCTGTCTGCTCCGCCTTTCACAGTGAAATGAACACACTGTCACACTAAATGCTGAAAACTATAGTATATAAAAGTTGTTGTTAACTCAGAGAAGTATGCCCAACTTCTTTTCTCCATTTCATGCTTTCCTTGTTCATGGATTGTCAAAATAATTTATTTCACAGTTTAATTAATGTACTTTAAAGCAGAATGCTGAAAATATCATTTCTTGCAGTAAAAGATAGTATAAATATATCAAATCAGATTTTTTTTTGTCTAGTGACTATTGAAAGTTGTAAAAATGTACGTCCCTTGAATGTACTGGATGACCACAGGGTGATGAAGGTTTCAACCCACTAAACATGCAGCATCTCTTCAAAAGGAGACACAAACCCCTCTACTACTACAGAGACAGTTCACAAAATGGGGCTTAGGGCTTCTTCAACCCAACTTCACCCTTTACTTTCCTACACTTCAATCCAACTATACCTTTTACTTTCCTACACTTCAACCCAACTTCACCTTTTACTTTCCTACACTTCAACCCAACTTCACCTTTTACTTTCCTACACTTCAATCCAACTTCACCTTTTACTTTCCTACACTTCAACCCAACTATACCTTTTACTTTCCTACACTTAAACCCAACTTCACCCTTTACTTTCCTACACTTCAACCCAACTATACCTTTTACTTTCCTACACTTAAACCCAACTTCACCCTTTACTTTCCTACACTTCAATCCAACTTCACCTTTTACTTTCCTACACTTAAACCCAACCAACCCAACCCAGCTTCACCCTTTACGCATACCTGGAAAGTTTTCACACAAAACCTCGATGGGTGTTGCTCTCTTTGTGTCGCCGATTTTCTGATATCTCTCCTTCAGTGTGTCTGCCTTGAGGCCCTGCCAGGGTAAGCTGCCCCGCAGAAAGTACATGAACATGTGACCCAAGGCCTCCAGATCATCTCGTCTGCTCTGCTCTGAAACCACAACATGTTACAGACCTGTGTCATCAACCTGATGAAGATAAAATGACATCAAGAATAACGTCACTGTACCCAGCTGTCTAGTCACAAAAATGTCATCAGCACTGACCCAATTTTGCAAAATCTTTTTCTTCTTTTTTTGTGTGTAACTTTTGCACAGGACTAGAAGCATGTCTGGACTTAAAATCAATGAAATAACTGCTACCATTTTACGTCACTTCAAAACAAAACAAACAAACAAACAAAAAGGGTGAGCCTTCTTTGGATGGAATGTGTCATGTCATTTTGCATGTAGGTATTACAGAACATGTCGCACTGAAAGGGTAATGAACATATATAAAAGTAAATATTTTGTGAAAGGAATGAAAGCACTATGGGCTCAGAGCCAACCCCACTTACCCCCTACAGTTACAGAACAACCACATCACAAAACTGACTAGTCCCTACAGTTACAGAACAACCACATCACAAAACTGACAAGTCACAGAGTTGTTCTTTTGGCACAAATCAACGAAAATAGGTGGTATGTGTTTGACCCACAACATCAATCATAATAATCATAATGATCATAATACTTATAATAATAATGGATGAAGGGATAGCCTGGTGCTAAGAGGGTTGCACATGAAATCTGATGGCCCTGGATGATACCTGGTTTGAGCTAACACCAAGATCCCTGTTCATGGGGA
>CM060334.1:1091464-1103964 GCA_030674155.1 Stramonita haemastoma
ATGTTAAAGTGATCTGCATTAAATTTTTCTCTTTTTTTTATGATTCACCTATCAAAATAATTTTTCAACGTTTCCAGCTGACTAACATAAATCATCAATAAAAGAGACTGTTCTTACAAATCACTGAGCACAACAGTCCGTGGATATCAAGAAGTTATGTTCATTGTTCTAACAAATCACAGAGTGCAACAGTCCATGGATATCAAGAAGCTATGTTCATTGTTCTTACAAATTACTGAGCGCAACGTTAACGTCAATATCAAGATGTTATATTCATTGTTCTTACAAATCACAGAGTGCAACAGTCCATGGATACAAGAAGCTATGTTCATTGTTCTTACAAATCACAGAGTGCTACAGTCCATATCAAGAAGTTATGTTCATTGTTCTTACAAATCACTGAGCGCAACGCTAACGTCAATATCAAGAAGTTATGTTCATTGTTCTTACAAATCACAACGCAATGTTAACGTCAATATCAAGAAGTTATGTTCATTGTTCTTACAAATCACAGCACAATGTTAACGTCAATATCAAGAAGTTATGTCCGAACTGCAATGCCTGATGCACAAGTGTTTCCTGTTGACATTACCAGCTCTGACTGTTCCGCATAAACCTATTGTATTGTTCCTCTTACATACTATTACTATTAACTAGAGTATTTATAATTCTGTGAAAGAGGAGTAGGAAAGGAAAGGAGGAAGGAGGAGGAGAGAGGAGGGAGGGGGGAGGAGGGGAGGAGGGGGGGAGAGAGAGAGAAGAGAGGAGAGAGGAGAGAGAGAGAGAGAGAGAGGAGAGAGGGAGAGAGAGGAGGGAGAGAGAGAGGGAGGAGAGAGAGAGAGAGGAGAGGGAGGGAGGGAGAGAGAGGAGAGAGGGAGAGGAGAGAGAGAGAGAGAGATGGTATACATGTGCATGTTTGCATGCATGTATACACACATGCACACTGAGGCCACACCGTGTTTGATTTGTAGAGACTGAAGAGCCACCTCACTCCACCACTTAAATTAACAACCACCACCACTTGCACTCACAAGCCCAAAGCCTAACTTTTCCTCCTCGTGAAAATCACACAATAGCCTCCAGCTAACGAAACATCAATCTTTTAAGCACCCTCCATCATTTTACCACTCCAAAAGCAGCCAATAAAATCTGTGCTCAACTGCAATCTTTCCTCACAGTCCCCCCCCCCCCCCCCCTTCTTTGCAATCCCAGCTAGTTAGATAGCATCATAAGGCTTTTGCCTTAATTAATTAAACTCTAGTCAGCCTGTCACAGCGTTTTCATGATTGATCCTCTTTTTTTCCGTTCGCTCAGCCAGAGCTCTAGGGCTCATCAATGGTGACAGTTTGTGTATACTGTATGCCACCATTGGACTCACCATCAAGGTACATTCTGACTTCAGGGGGGGGGGTGTTGTTAACACAACACCTAGGCATACATGTGCAAATCTTTTTTCTTTTTTTAAATTGTCATCAATTCCTACCAACACAAAATGGCCTTCTCTTCCAAAAGGCAGAACAGGTCTTTACAAATGTGCAAAATGCTCTGCAAAGGAACACACACCAGGCCTTGGTTTTTAGTCTCCTCTGGAGGATTTAACAGGGAGTGGAGCCAATACTAACTCCAGGCACAGGCACTGTCAGTTTCCCCCACCCAGCTGCTAAAGATCCATTCCATCCCAGCTCCTGTTCATTATAGCAGGAACTGACCACACTTCCTACTTGGTTAAAAAAAAAAAAATTAGAGGGGGGGGGGGGGGGGGGGGGATTTTTGCACTGGGCCCTGGACCCTTGACTAAGTAAGGTGCCTCTATGGTGGCTTGAATCCTGGCCATCAGATCGTGAGTGTAACATTCTAACCCCTAGGCAGGCTATCTCTTTCCTCCCCCTTCCCCCTCCTTGTGATTGCTGTGTAAGTGTTAAGCCCTGTAGTGTAACCCTTTTGTTCAGTACAGGCTGTTTGCAGCCTTAATCCCATCAGTATTCCAAAGCATCCATAGCAGGAGCCAGTTTTAGAATAAATGATATGGTGTGGAGCTCTTCAAAATGCTATGAATAAAATATAATATATATTTTTCAATCTTATAAAGCAAAATATGACTTATCAAACACACACACACACACACACACACACACACACACACACCACACACACACACACACACACAACCACACACACACACACACAACACACACACACACACACACACAACACACACACAGAGTCTGTCACAGTCTGTCACAGTCAGTCACACACACACACACACACACAACACACACACACACACACACACACACTCACACACACACACACACACCCCACACACACACACACACACCCCCACACACAGTGACACACACTAAATTTAAGTCAAACGCCCAGGACAAACCCTGGTTATAAATAAAACGCTGACAAGTTCAGGATGTGGCAAAGTTTCATAATCACAGTCTAAGCAAGCTAAGAAGTGTGATGTGTCCGGATTCAAACAGAAATAGTAACTCCATGCACGAAACGCACTGAACATTTCCCAAATCTCTCCAGTGCTATCTCTGCCTAGAACAGATCCTAGCAAATGAGTCTAGACATGAGAAAAACAAAGAAACAAACAAACAAAAAGATTATCACTACTATCAACAACTGTATCGCTACTTACTGAATTATTGCTTGCTTATGTTAACGATAAATTGGACCACTTATCTTGTCCTGATGACGATGATGACCTTTGCAGCTATTTAAGTCTATTACACTAGTATTATACAGATCTGGTTTGTATGTTCTCTTAAAAAAAATAATAAAATAAAAAGCCAAAATCTACGATGACCAAAACTAAAATAGTCCACTATCATTTTTAGCTGTTTTTGATCTCGTATAAAAAACACTTATAAATTACATTACAATTTACATAGAGTCATGTATTATATATGCTACATACATGTATGCATATATATATATTATAATATACTTTCAGGCACACATGTTACTGAGATTGCTTAGGGTTTCTGAAGTAGGCTGAGTTTATTTCTTCCTCCTAAATTACTTCTGGTGTCTGCTGGATTACCACTCCTGCTGGACTATAACCACAGAAGTGAAATTACCAAGAGTGCTCACTGAATTTTAGCGCATCACACTGATGTACTTTGTTTATTATAAATTTAAAACAAACACTGTTTTTAAACATAAAACAAAAAACAAAAAAAATACCTGGATTCATAAATCAAATGTGTGCTATCTATCTCAAAGTAAAATCAGGTAGTATTACTATTACACTATCACAGTATTAGCAACAGTGGAATTCAAGCTTCGTAAAAGTTAGAACCAGTACACACACACCACACACACACACACAAAAACACACACACACACACACACACACACACACACACACACACACACACAACACACACACACAACACACACACACACACACACCACACACACACACACACACACAACACAACACACACACACACACACACACACACACACACACACACACACACACGCAAGCAAACTCATAATCTCCGGTTTCATAACAACCAGGCCAGGGCCCCATTCCCACTCCATTCTACTTAAGAGCTCAAAATTTCCACTCAACATTTTCTCTTCACAATCATGATTACATTACAAATAATACAATCTATAAAGTAAACCCTTGAACTGCTGTTATGCTGGCTCATTTATCTACCGTCCACTGATGTTCGTTCCATCTGGGCTGAACATCAACACTTGGTTCCTTTCCTGGTTTGGCTGACAGGAACATTTATTCCTCACGGGAAGCTAAGGGAAAGGGATTTTAGCATGATGCTCCTCTCTCTCTCTCTCTCTCTCTCTCTCTCTCTCTCCTCTCTCTCTCTCTCTCTCTCTCTCTCTCTCTCTTGTGTTTCCTCCACCCGTTGGGTGCCTGGTACCTGGTCTTCTCCTGTGTGGCTTTTGTAAGAGGTCTGTCAGCTGACTTCAGCCGACACATTCTGTTCATTTCATTGTACAGGCTGCATGCTGGGTATATTTGTGTTCAAAAACAAAAAAACAAAAAAAACAAGCATCAAACTTACATGAATTAAGGAATCCTTCAAAGTTTCATGTGTATATTTGACCTTACGCATGTGTAGAGATACATACTGGGGGAATCAAGACACTGGGTCTGCACTGACCTGGGAGATAGTAAAAATTCCCACCTTTAATTTAATTCACCAGACACCATCTTCAAGATTCAAACCAGTGACTTCATGGATCCACAGGACTGAAGTCACTACCAGTTCTAAAAGCAGCACTCAGCAGCCATAGTATTTGTGGAGCTACAGGATCAATCAATACCACGTTTCAAAGGCCCTACACAACAACCTTGCAGCCCAAGAACCACTGTTGGACTTGATCCAGAACAGGGACATGTTATGCTTCACTTCATTCTTCTCTAGCAGGATGGGCAGGGGCAAGATGTACGTACACCTATGGTCTTCAGGATGACTGGGGTCAGAACACTGAGATGTGAATGACAAATAAATACATGTGTAAAACAAAAGTTTGAAGGGGAAAAAAGCCACCTGTATACATACAAATGGGTATATGTGTGTGTGACTCTCTGTATGTGTGACCTGTGTGTGTGTGTGTGTGTGTGTGTGTGTGTGTGTGTGTGTGTGTGTGTGTGTGTGTGTGTGTGTGTGTGTGTGGTGTGTGCGTGGGCAAAACTATTTCTGACAGGAAAATATTACAAGGAAATCATCAGATGATGGGAAGGGGACGGGGGGGGTTAAAAAAGAAAAATGAACAGACACCAACTACATAACCATGAACTCACTCACAACAACACACACACACACACACACACACTAGAGTTAGCTCTCTCTCACTCTCTCATCCTCTCCTCTCTCTCTCTACATCTCTCCTCTCTCTCTCTCATCTCTCTCACTCACACACACACACACACACACACACACACACACCACCCACACACACACACCACACACACACACACACACACACACACACACAACACACACACACACACACACACACACACACACACACACACACACACACACACACACAGATGAATAAACTTCTAATTTGCATACATGTATGCAAGGAGTGCCAAGGACACTTGGGTACTATACATAAATTCTGATGACAAATCACTATCACAAATGCTCACAAGTTCCTAACTTTTCTTTTTTTTTTCTCTTTCCTTTTACATACATTGCATGTATATACATACAATAAAAAGGGAAAAACAAAACAAAAACAAAAACTGTTCAGCTGTGATGAATATGGATGAGCGCGACAAACCCTTTGTGTCTTGACGCACACAGTGACACACACGACAAGAGCACAACCACCCCCCACCCCCCCTCCTTGTGCTCTTAAATCAGCCTTTTGTGACGCAAACCCAAACAAAGTTCCACAAGTCAAGTACGTCATGTTCTAAGCCTAAATGACGTGTCTCATTAACAGAGTTGTGCCATTTATCACTCTGAACACGACAGATGAGAAGTTCACTGAAGCTTCATACCGGCACATTGACAAGACGTTTAAAAGCCTACAGGTCCTTTGCCGAGAAGCAGAGCGGCAGACAGGTGAACAAACAGAACACGGTCAAGTGAAGACAGGAAGAAAAGAGAGAGTGAGGGAGTGAGAAAGAGCGGTGAAGAGAAGGGAGAGCTTAACAGGTAATCTGACATCGTATATCAACTGTACCGTCATACTATACTATACTATACTATACTATAGTGACAACTACCACAAACTGGATAAAAAGGAAACGGAAAATAAACTAACAAACTATTCATCCTCTCGTGGAAAGAGAACCCAAAACTTGAATCCACCATATACAAAGTAATATGTAAGCAGTAAAGTGGCTTTGAATACTTTAAGCAAAGAAAAATCAACCAATGGATTTTATAAATGAATAAATAAAATACCATAAAACCAGCCACTGCATCAAAATCAAGGCATTTATCTATCTTAATTTATCTTCCACTCAGACTGTCAATTCTGTTATCTTCTCGTTCATTCTTGCTATTTTCCCCACCCAACCCCAGTTTTTGTTTGGGGTTTTTTGTTCGTTTTTTAGGTTCGTATTTTGAGGGTAGAGTCATTTTTCAGCTTCCACTGCCCATCCTTCAAACTCCTTATCCAATTTTCTAACTTTCAGTACCACAGAAAGACGTGACTCCTTTCTTAAACCTGAAAACCCGGCTTCCCATCAAGGTATTACAGGGTTCATACAGACTTGGTGGAGCAAAATTTAGGGCTTTTTAGGGCCTTTTTTTAGGGCCTTTTAATCCAAATTCAGGGCCTAGCTGCGGGGTAACAAATGTATAGATAGCAACCTAAATACACCTTTCCTTACACACACATATATATACATATTAATATATATTAATATATACATACATATATATATATACATAATATATATATATTTATATATATCATCCTCAAACAGAGTCAAGTGAGCAAAGTCACCTTATGTGAAACTGTATGGTGGATCACTACTTCATGTTATTCTAGAGTAGAATGTCTTTCAATCATGGATACAACAAGAGACAAGGAGGTGAGAGGCAGCAGAGTCCTAAAGAGGGAAGGGGGGGGGGGGCGATAACAATGTGTGTGTGTGTGTGTGTGTGTGTGTGTGTGTGTGTGTGTGTGTGTGTGTGTGTGTGTGTGTGTGTGTGTGAGTGAGTGCGTGTGTATGTGTGTGACTGTTTTGATTTATTTGATTGATTTTTTTATATCGAGGATAATGGAATAAGCTGTGACTGTGAGTGAGTGAGTGAGTGACAGTGAGTGTGTGTGTGTGTGTCAGGGGTGGGAATTGACAGTCAAAAAACTCTGACAAGTGGGGGGGTCCAGGGGGCTTTGCCCCCTGGTGGGGTCAAGGGGCAGAGCCCCTTGTGGGGGTCAGGGGGCAACGCCCCCTGACGCTGAAGGTTTTTCAACAATTCTAGCCTGTTTAACAGCCTCTCCTTGAACTAATTTCAGTTTTTGATTCTAAGCAATTTCTGCCCTAAAATAAGCTCTCCAAGAATGACTTTGTCATTTCTTCAATCTAAAGGAGGTTCTATACCCAAGTAATCACATAGCAAAAATGAGTATATTTCTAGACAAATGTGCACTAATGCAGATACAGGAAGAAAGAGAAAGTACAGACACACATAGAGAAAAAAACAGAGAGAAAGAAAGGGGGGGGGGGGGAGAGGTGTGTGTGTGTGTCTGTGCCTGTAAGAAACAGGGAGAGGTGGAGAAAATGAGACAGAGAGAGAAGTGTGTGTGTGTGTGTGTGTGTGTGTGTGTGTGTGTGTGTGTGTGTGTGTGTGTGTGTGTGTGTGAGAGAGAGAGAGAGAGAGAGAGAGAGAGAGAGAGAGAGAGAGAGAGAGAGAGAGAGAGAGAGAGAGAGAAGAGAGAGAGATCAATACACTCTTATGAAGACTGAAGAAGATCCTATGTCTTTCTCATTTTAAAATCAAGTTGAAGCCCCCGTACAAAAGCAGATTAAAAATTCATCTGATTTCAGAGTGAACTCACCATGACAGTTTGCATGGCCAAAAAAAATCAAGTTCTGTGTATGTGTGTACTTTCCGGTTGTCCGGTACAGCGACAGAGCGGAGGCTGTGTTCACACGCGATGTAACTTTAGAACAGTCACTCTGCCGTTTTAACGATCAACTGATTTCCCGAAGATGCGAAAGGGTTACTGTTCCATGATTTGCCAAGAAATTAGCGCTTCTATAACTTAAGTGCCGTGGTTTGTTATTTTCCGACCGTGTTCCAATTTCCGACACCATTTGCTAATGAAAGCTCAACTTTCACTATCAAGAGACATAGCGCAAGTTTTAAACATTGCTCGGCAAAACGAACCAATTTTTCTGTTTGTGCATCTATATCGGCAACTGTACCTCTTCTAGCCCCATCATGGACTGTTACCGTCATTTTGCGTTTATTCCCGTCTTTCTTTGCTTGTAACTGTGTCAGTTCGATCTGTTTTTCCACGAAAGTCTACACTACTTTCCGCCATTTTGTTTTGAAAGAGATGCTGTGCGCATGTGCTATAAGGGGAGACAACTGAACGATAGGATCTAGCAGACGACGTAATGCATCTCATCCCTTAACGATAGAAGACTATATTTTTGATTTTCGGATTTTTTTAAAGACAAAAATTGGATTTTTATTAATTAAACTGTATTTTCTTATTTTACAACTTTTCCCGGAACAAATACGGAAGGTGCACAGGTCTGCACAAGGTTGCACACCACTTTTTGCGAAGCAAAGCGATCACATTTCCAAGGGAGGCAATTACTATTACCTCCCTTTACGAAATAGGTGGCCCGACGCGAGTAGCAGACGACAAGCATTCTATCGGCGATAATACGATCTTCGGACACGCTTCTCGCATTTATTTCTCAAAAGTTTTATTTTGAATATATATTTTTTAATTTTAAAAATAAAATCTCACATATGACTTCCATTTTTAGGGCTTTTTAGGGCCTCCAGGGCAATATGTCTCATTTTTAGGGCTTTTTAGGGGCCCTATTTTGGCTTTCCCAAAATTAGGGCTTTTTAGGGCTTTTTAGGGACTTGTGCGAACCCTGTATTAACTAAGACTAAGAGGGTCATCACGCAATTCCCCCAATGAAAAAAGAACCGTAATTACTTGGTCATGCGCCCCTATAAATACCTCAGACTCAGCAGACACCAAACCAAGACCATCAGCCCAACAGACATCTCCCGATTTCTCCAACCCATTAGAAACCTAAGCTGCTTGACACACTGCTTTCAACAAATGACAGAAAACATGATGGGTCCAGAGAGTTGTGCTGAACGAGCACTTGGCAAAATGCTTTCAAGATAATTCATACCCCCGTTTTGTTACTGTCCTGCAAAAAATAATGTGACATCTCCACTCCGATTCTTAACATATAGTTTATGTCATATTCCTCTGATAATAAAGTTATATCATGAAAGATTTGAATTGTTGTTCAGTACTATTTAGTGAATTGCAACCTAAATTTTGCTATGCATATGCCCACGATAAAAACACTACATAAATGTCCATCAATCAATGCATGATTGATCTACACACACACACACACTCTGATGTTAACAGGCATAATCATTCTAATAAGAATGAATAAGAATGCCTGAAGAAAGAAGACTCAAGATGCATTGTATTTGAGTATCACTACAATAACGTAGATCTATGAATTTCTCAATTCCTTCCTCACCACAACAAAGCAAATTCTTCAGTCAACTACCTTTGTTTTCAGTGATCTTTGCCACAAAAATATTTCCTCATCATTTTTTTTTATAGATCATCTCTCTCTATTTAATTATAAATGGGCAAAATATCAGTTTACAGATGAGCTGGCAAAGGGTGACGTCAGTGGAATGGCTCACTCACTGCACCAGCAGTATGTAGGTGAACCCTGCTCTATCCTTCCACTGCAGGATTCTCTCTCCAGGCTGCTTCTATTGATTCCAGCCCCTCCACAGCTACACTACAAGACACAGAGCAGCTCCACACCGGTACAGCTACCAGAAGGAAAGGATGGAGAGAGACAGAAGACAGAAGACAGACAGACAGAGCAGAAGACAGACGAGACAGAAGACAGACGACAGACAGACAGACAGACAGACAGGCAGAGACAGAGAGAATGATCCTTGTAGTGTAACATCAAGATCCCTGTAACATCAAGCCAGAAAGGCAAAAGGAAATGATGACCTGGTGGGAAAGTGAAAGGTTAGGGAAGTCCCTCCTGGTGCACGACTGAAATATCGGTTCTAGAGTACTAGAGCTACATATTTCCTGATTCATTTCATCGTTCATGCATATAAACCATCAGTTTTCCTTTCTTCCTATAGATCTATACTAGTACTAGTAGCATTTTGTACCAGTAGTAATCAATGACTTGTTTTTTTAATAATGCATGCACACAAGTGTAGTGTTTTGACTACCCTCCCCAAAGTTTGGATACCCTGATGGTGAGTAAAAACAGTTGCATGCCCAAATTCTCACCACTTATGAACCTAAGACAGTAAACTAACCGAGGAACAAAAAAAAACCCCCTATAAGCACTGCATGTAACATTTGAAGAGGGGGGGGGGGGATATGCACACACAAGTGGCATGCAAACAAACGATAAGGATACTATAGTGAAAACAACAAGAAATCTAAAATAAAAATTGTTCACCAAAAAAAAGTGGAAGAGAAAGGGGCAGGCTGTAATACACACACACACACCACAGCACACACGACACACGCACACACACACACACGCGCACGCACGCACACACACACACACACACACACACACACACACACACACACACACACACACACACACACACACACACACAAAAGTACACCCGACCCCCCCTGTCCTGTTTTCTCCCTCTTGACAGCCAGCAGACAGCTCCAAGAGATAGACAGGATAATGAGACCACAGACAACACAGCACACAAGCCTCCTCCTAACCACTACAGTAATCCCCTTATCAGAGCTTCCTCGTCACCTTGACACCATTGGCCATCATGCTTCAGTAGCCAGTTGGCCTGCAGCTTCAAAGCGGATTAGCCAGAGTCCAGCAATAGATCTACCTACCTGTGGCTGTGTGCTCTCCACCTGTGGAGTAACACTAACAACCAGCTGTAGTGCGCCCAGCCCGCCAGCCCGTCTGTGTTTTGCTTGCTTCTTATCTGGACCCCTGCTTTCGGCACGACTTTTCAAAATACATGTGTATGTATACATACAGAGCGCAATCCATTACTCTGCTGTGTCACTGACTGTACCTTGGTGCATGGCAAAAATGGTGTACATTAGCAAATCATTCCTCATGCACAGTCTCTCCCCCCTGCCACTGTGCTAGGGCTCCGAGGTTCAACTATGGTGGATTTTGCAAATGAAACCTTTCCCCCACTAGTATTAAAAACAGACCTCTGCATTCAGACTTTGACTTTGTGGATGATGTCAAAACACTTCACCAGGCTGCATGTGGTGTTGTTGTTTCTTTATTTTGTCCCAATCTATTCCTACAGACACATTGGCCTACTCTTCCAACAGACTTGGCTTTACCGTGTGTGCAAGATGTTCTGCATGCATTCGCATATAATGGGACCTTGGTTTTAGAAGAGTGGAGTCAATACTGATGCCAAACTTCAGAGAAAAACAGTCCCCTCACAAGGGTGCCTCACTCAGTGGTGGCTCAAACCCAAACCATGGGATCATGAGTGCAGCCCTCTGTCTATTCTAACCACTAGTCCCTGACTGGGCTTTCTGCTTTCGCTTTCTGATACAGAAGGCATCATCCACTGACCTGATGGTGGATGATGCAGCACTGCTGCTTTTGTCTATCTATCATCAAGGTAGTTTTTAAATGCTTTTTTTGTGTGTGTCTACATAATATAAATGAGTAGTTTCATAACCTATTCTAAGCACCAGACCTTTCTATTACAATTGCATTTGTCGGGGCTTTTTTTCTTTTCTTTTCTGGGGGGGCGGGGGGGAGGGGTCCTTCATGAATTTATAATTTAACAACTACCACCTGAACTTCAAGCTGCATATATACAGCCCTTTCCTCTGCCTCAGCCGAACATGGTGTAAACTAAAACGGAATAACCAACTTCATAAAAAATTATGCCCTATTTTTTATTAAACCAAAATCCCTCTTGCGTCTGGGAAAAATGAAAAAGGAAATGAAGGAATAATAAGGCATTAGCTGAAGCTGATCAAGGATTTTTTGTCTTTGACTTCAAAGACCTAACTTTTTATTATTGCATGATGATCAATGGTAATGGGGATGATGTAATTATCCTAAAGGTTGATAAGGTAAAAGGCAAAGGTGTCTCATAACTATGCGATCACTGGGGATCCAGGTGTCAGAGACCTCTGTTTCTCTAGGGGCCAGCATTTTTAGGGGGTGGCGCCCATCTCCTCCTGAACTTCCCTGTCACTACAGAAGGCAGCTACCCATTTACAGCTGGGTGAACAGGGGGACTGTATTGAAGTCAAGGCGCATCAACAGCCCCCAATCCAAAAGATAACAAGGCTCAATGCTGCTTGTATCTTATAGATCTAAGCTTGGGGAGAACAGGTGCTCTGACCACTGAGCTATCCTGTCCCTACAAAGAATAAAGGCTCAATGCTGCTTGTATAGATCTACGCTTGGGGAGAACAGGCACTTTGACCACTGAGCTATCCTGTCCCTACAGAGAATAAGATGAGTAACAACAACACACAGCTCAGAGCGCTGTGCAGGAGGTTGTGGCTTTATCATAATGTGCGCTTTATGGCCCAGGTAAAGTCAGTCATCCCCCTGTTTCTGAGCAGGTGAAAGCTGTCAAGCTGACTCTTGTCTCTTGTCACTTCACCTTGTCCTCCTTGTTTCATTATCAACAATATTTACTTTACAGTCTTGCTCAACGGTTAGAGTTACTACATTCTTACATCATAGTTTGCTGTCAAGCTGTAACCAAGTTCCACAGCAGAACATTGCACGACTCCAGGCGCAG
>CM060334.1:1108964-1160585 GCA_030674155.1 Stramonita haemastoma
AAGCCTCCCTGTACTTGTAACAGTTGAAGGCAAATGAAATGCCCTATATATCTACTTCTTCAATTACCAAAAACCAGAAGTAATGATTCTAATCTCAACAGTTTACATATTAAAAGTTCACAACATTACCATCCATATCAATCTTCTTGAAGAACATAATTAACAAACCAAATTCTCATCATCTGGAAACAAAACTCTTCCATCTGGGTTTTTTTCCCTATAAATGGTACTTTCATAGCTCTTTTATTTAATATCTCCTGTCAATAAGTCTTTCTTCTTGGAGGTTCATGTATTGTACACATGTGCACACATGCACACACCATTACAATGAGCTACACATACTAAGACTAACAGTATATACACATCTCATTGTCTGCATCCACACCATTTCTTGTACATAATCATGTAACATAAACATGTATTTTTCACTCAGGCAAACCCACATGCACAAATGCACATGTATACAAACAAAAATGTATGTGCTGTGCACATACATGTGCATGAATCATTGAATGTATACATGTGCGTGTTTGCACACACACACACACACACACACACACACACACACACACACACACACACACACACACACATACACACACACGCACACACATACACACACACACACGCACACACATACACACACACACGCACACACACACACACGCACACACACACACACACACAATTCTCTTTGTGCTATAATTTGCAAACTTTTGTCAGGTTGATAGCTTGTCACTGCCAGTGTCAAGTGCTGAGTCTGTCAATTTTACCCTGACAGATTACCATCACACACACACACATACCCCACACACCACACACACACACACACACACACACACACACACACCGCGTGCGCACACACACACACGCACGCGCACACACACACCACGCACACCACACACACACACACACACAAACACACAAACACACACACACACACACACACACTATAGTGACACGCACACACACATTTTCCTTCCTGCTTTCATGCATATATTTTTAACACTCAAACACACACACGCACGCATGCGCGCACAAAATAAAGGGGCAGGCAGTCTTATTCAGAGACTGTAAGAAGCTTTTCACTAGGCAGATCACATCCGGAACAGATGTGAATGGCCTAAATCTTTCACCAATCCTTTGCTGTTGGGTAACATTATCTCTAAACGTGTGTGTGTGTGTGTGTGTGTGTGTGTGTGTGTGTGTGTGTGTATGTGTGTGTGTGTGTGTGTGTGTGAGCATGTGTGTGTGAGCATGTGTGTGTGTGTGTGTGTGTGTGTGTGTGTGTGTGTGTGTGTGTGTGTGTGTGTGTGTGTGTGTGTGTGTGTGTGCGTGCGTGCGTGCGTGCTTGCACGCATGCAGGTGTGTACACAGGGGGTGTGTGTGTGTGTGTGTGTGTGTGTGTGTGTGTGTGTGTGTGTGTGTGTGTGTGTGTGTGTGTGTGTGTGTATGTGTGTGTGTGCCTGTGTGTGTGCCTGTGTGTGTCTGTGTGTGTGCCTGTGTGTGTGTCTGTGTGTGTGTGTGTGTCTGTGAGTGTGTCTGTGTGTCTGTGTGTGTCTGTCTTTTCAAGTATGTGCATCCAAGAGCATTATGTGTGCACTCAAGTGTGCGTGTACATTCAAGTGTGGTGTTACTGTTCAAGTTTAAGTCAATCCCCACTTAGCAATATCCGACTTTTAAACGAACGTGCAAACAAGCAAATAAACAGACAATAGGCGAGGAAATGAAATAAAATTAACAAAGGGACAAAGGGGGGGGGGGGGGGAGAGGAGGGGGGGGGGTGCGTGCATGTGTGTGTTCACAAATGTGCATTCAACTTCAAGTTCCTAAGCCTGAAAGTGTGTGTATTGGAAGGAGAAAATCCAACTGATAGATGCACCATAATGCATACATGTTTCAGTGTCTTGTAACCTGCCCATAATATTTCAAAAATATCCTCTTACTTTTCCTGTTTTCCATGAAACAACAGGAAACTCTATGATTTGCAGTCTCAGTACTCATAATGATGGCTGCTGTTGCTGAACAACAGTCAGCTGAAAAAGCTGATATAACCACACAGACATTTAATAGTCAATCTGTTAAATCAAAGACTCACTGAAGTCCTAAATCTATCCAGCTTGATGGATTACATCAGCCAACCTCCAACCAGACCTTAAGCAACAAAATGTGGCAGCGTAACAAAAACTAATGAATAAGAGTGGGTGATATTTCCTGGTTTTAAATCACAATCTGATTTTAACAAGACCCTACCTTGGCATACCTACTTATTTACAATAATACTGATTAATTTACATCACATGTTAACAGTGTAGATTTAATTCTAAGACTCTGCTGATTATGAGGTTAGGAATTTCCAAGAACACTATAATAGTATAAAATAAGAATGAACAATGCCCTGAACTTTAGGAACACTCAGTATAAAATAAGAATGAACAATGCCTGAACTTTAGAAACACTATAACAGTATAAAATAAGAATGAACAATGCCCTGAACTTTAGGAACACTATAATAGTATAAAATAAGAGTGAACAATGCCCTGAACTTTAGGAACACTATAACAGTATAAAATAAGAATGAACAATGCCCTGAACTTTAGGAACACTATAACAGTATAAAATAAGAGTGAACAATGCCCTGAACTTTAGGAACACTATAACAGTATAAAATAAGAATGAACAATGCCCTGAACTTTAGGAACACTATAACAGTATAAAATAAGAGTGAACAATGCCCTGAACTTTAGGAACACTATAACAGTATAAAATAAGAATGAACAATGCCCTGAACTTTAGGAACACTATAACAGTATAAAATAAGAATGAACAATGCCCTGAACTTTAGGAACACTATAACAGTATAAAATAAGAGTGAACAATGCCCTGAACTTTAGGAACACTATAACAGTATAAAATAAGAGTGAACAATGCCCTGAACTTTAGGAACACTATAACAGTATAAAATAAGAGTGAACAATGCCCTGAACTTTAGAAACACTATAACAGTATAAAATAAGAATGAACAATGCCCTGAACTTTGGGAACACTATAACAGTATAAAATAAGAGTGAACAATGCCCTGAACTTTAGGAACACTATAACAGTATAAAATAAGAGTGAACAATGCCCTGAACTTTAGGAACACTATAACAGTATAAAATAAGAGTGAACAATGCCCTGAACTTTAGAAACACTATAACAGTATAAAATAAGAATGAACAATGCCCTGAACTTTAGGAACACTATAACAGTATAAAATAAGAGTGAACAATGCCCTGAACTTTAGGAACACTATAACTGTATAAAATAAGAGTGAACAATGCCCTGAACTTTAGGAACACTATAACTGTATAAAATAAGAGTGAACAATGCCCTGAACTTTAGGAACACTATAACGGTATAAAATAAGAGTGAACAATGCCCTGAACTTTAGGAACACTATAACGGTATAAAATAAGAGTGAACAATGCCCTGAACTTTAGGAACACTATAACCGTATAAAATAAGAGTGAACAATGCCCTGAACTTTAGGAACACTATAACCGTATAAAATAAGAGTGAACAATGCCCTGAACTTTAGGAACACTATAACCGTATAAAATAAGAGTGAACAATGCCCTGAACTTTAGAAACACTATAACAGTATAAAATAAGAGTGAACAATGCCCTGAACTTTAGGAACACTATAACAGTATAAAATAAGAATGAACAATGCCCTGAACTTTAGGAACACTACAACAGTATAAAATAAGAATGAACAATGCCCTGAACTTTAGGAACACTACACAGTATAAAATAAGAATGAACAATGCCCTGAACTTTAGGAACACTATAACAGTATAAAATAAGAGTGAACAATACCCTGAACTTTAGGAACACTATAACAGTATAAAATAAGAGTGAACAATGCCCTGAACTTTAGGAACACTATAACAGTATAAAATAAGAGTGAACAATGCCCTGAACTTTAGGAACACTATAACAGTATAAAATAAGAATGAACAATACCCTGAACTTTAGGAACACTATAACTGTATAAAATAAGAGTGAACAATGCCCTGAACTTTAGGAACACTATAACCGTATAAAATAAGAATGAACAATGCCCTGAACTTTAGGAACACTATAACAGTATAAAATAAGAGTGAACAATGCCCTGAACTTTAGGAACACTATAACAGTATAAAATAAGATGAACAATGCCCTGAACTTTAGAAACACTATAACAGTATAAAATAAGAGTGAACAATGCCCTGAACTTTAGGAACACTATAACAGTATAAAATAAGAATGAACAATGCCCTGAACATTAGGAACACTATAACAGTATAAAATAAGAGTGAACAATGCCCTGAACTTTAGGAACACTATAACAGTATAACAGTATAAAATAAGAGTGAACAATGCCCTGAACTTTAGGAACACTATAACAGTATAAAATAAGAATGAACAATGCCCTGAACTTTAGGAACACTATAACAGTATAAAATAAGAGTGAACAATGCCCTGAACTTTAGGAACACTATAACAGTATAAAATAAGAGTGAACAATGCCCTGAACTTTAGGAACACTATAACATTATAAAATAAGAGTGAACAATGCCCTGAACTTTCCATTTCTGCTCTTCAGACTATGGTCAGGGCTGGAAAGGTGAACAGTACATAACATTGAAAGCTCAGCTCAGCTCAGCTATAAACGGAGATCTCAACATGGCACGGGTATTTGACTATTTCTGGAATGATTACAGAAAATTCAAATCTTCTGGGTCGATGCCAAAGTACATTCCACAGACTCGAATGACAAGTTCCGTAGAGAATATAAAGCTCTGACAAGACTCTACAAAAGAGGCAGGACAAACCAGAACACAAAGGGACAGGGAAAAACATAAAAACATTCTTCTACACACACACACACACACACACACACACACACACACAAAACACACACACACACACAGTTCATTGAAGATTATGGGATGTCATAATAATGTAGTTAAAGTTTTTGGGGTGGGGGACGGGGGTTGTTGCTTTGGGCTTGTTTGTTTGCTGTTTTTTTTGTTTGTTTGTTTTTTTTAGGGGGGGTCTTGTTGTATGGTTAATTTGTGGGGGGTTGCTTTCTTTTTTTTTTCCCAAATCAAGATGGCTTGAAAAAAAGCAAATGTGTTGCTTACTCAATGTACCAACTGAAAACCAATTTTTTTACTTCATTTGAATTAACTTTGACACACACACACACACACACACACCACACACACACACACACACACACACACGCACACGCACCACACACTTTTTTTATATCTGAGTCACTGCTCGAGGCCACAACCTTGTCACTTTTAATGTAGTGAGTTACTGATGTAAGCAAAATGCCATGGTCTACACTAATTGAAATATTTTTAAATCCCTTCGAATCTGAGATTGTCTTCAACTTCAACCATGACAAGCTCTAGTCTTAACCCAACAACTTGCACTTCCCTGATTGTGAAAAAAAAAAACTCTTAAGTTGGAGTATGGCCACCCATATAATCATGATAATGGCAAGGCACTTTTAACAGTCCTACATGTGTGCAAACTTCTCTTCCAGTCAGTGTGTACAGTCACACAGTGATTTCCAGACGGGATGATGAGTGAGTCAGAGGGCATTCTGGGTTAAACCCAGGGCATTAAAAAAACAACTGGCGAACATGTAGCAACAGCAGCAACAAAATGAAGGGAAAATGTCATACATAAGACAGACAAAGTGAGACAGGCAGACAAAGGCACTGAGACTGAACACCAGCTGCATACCAAAAAAAAAAAAAAAAAAAAGTTTCAGTCTACACAGTACTTTCAGTAAAACAATGTAACATCCATTCTACTAACAGGATAGTACATGAAAGACGGTATGTTATCTTCAGATCATATCCTGTTTACACACGAAACACTTCAATTCAACAGTTCAGTTGACCTCATTTCCGTGTGGATTGTTGTATCTATCTAGAGGATATATCACCTCATCTATAGATCATTCTATGAGTATGACTCAAATACTCAAATGTTTACTTGAATCAAGTGAACTTGTAGGTCATATCAGAACTTTCTGTACTTCTTTTTTGTACAAAATCAAACAAAAAAAACCCTTGAGAACTGGACACATCGTCTCTGGTTACTGTGGTAAATCTGCTGATATGTCCCACATTCGAGAACATCCTATTAAATGGGAAGGGGGAGGATGACAGTTTACAATAAAACTTACAGAAAAAAGTCCAACAATAAACACAAGGACAGGAACAGACTGAAGACAAGAGAGAAAAGACATACATCACTTTAGTTTAAGCCTATCACCTGAAACACGCACGCACGCACACATGCACGCACACACAACACACACCACACAATGCACACACACACCATGCACCACACACACACGCGCACACACCGCGCCGCAGCCACGCACCACGCACGCACGCACCACGCACGCACGCACACGCACGCACGCACGCAGCACCACGCACGCACGCACACGCACCACGCACGCACCACGCACACGCACGCACGCACGCACGCACGCAACCACGCACGACGCACGCACTACCCCCACCACCACCACCACACACACACACACACACACACACACACACACACACACACACACACACACACACACTGTGGTAATCAGCATTGATCCCTGCGTGCACAAACTCATCAATTATGCAACACCAGCCCCCATGAGACCAAACGGGAATACAGGGAGGGCACTGAGGGAAGGGGGGAGGGAGGGAGGAGACAAGAGAGATGATGAGTCAATGGAAAAAGGGAAATCTTATGTTCTTGTAACCTGTTCAAATGTTTTTTTCAAAACTTCCAGTGATTTTTATAAACTTCTCACCCAAGTCATCATGTCCAGCCACTGTTACTTTCAAGCAGTCAACATGTATAAATTTCAATTGCTTTGATTTTAGATAAAAATAAACCAAACGAAAAAGGTGATTCAAAAGTATGTACCTCACCATCACATCATTTTTAAAAGGCCTAAAAATCTCGATTAAAATTTTTTGTCAATTGCTGATGATACAACATGTATAACATCATGAAGATTAACATGACAGTACACACGCATTATAATTTACAAACAAAAAGCATCTCCATAAATAGATCATGTGCATCATATCATAGAATGAACTCATCCACTGAATGAGTTCAGCGCATGCACAGGTGCATGCACACACACACACACACACACACAACACAATGTACACACACACACACACACACACCACACACACACACACACACACACACACACACACACACACACACCTTTTGGGGCATGGAAGATTACAAATTCAAAAACACACACACACACACACACACAACACACACACACACACACACACACACACACACACACACACAGGTATTCTCTGATAAGATCTCAATTAGAAGCAAAAGCCATTTTATAACATTCAACAATACACCACCGCCATCACAACCCCTGCACCACACACCACACCACACGCACACGCAACACACACACACACACAGATAACCCAGCACAAAATAAACAGAGATAAGATCTCCATTAGACGCAACAACCAGTTTATAACCTTCCACAATACACCTCTCACCCTCCTTCCCCCTCCACCCCCCTACCCTTCCCCACCAACCACTTACAGGCTGGCTGATTCAACAACATGATAAATCCCACAACAAGCCAATACAATGGTAATAATACGCAAGTGACAAAGACAGATGCTATGGAGGGGATTATCATCGGCTGATCTTAGGACTAACCTGCCTGGCCAAGCTGTTTGTAGAACCTGTATTCCAGATGCAGCTGTGGTGCCCGAGATTTCATGGGCTCCTGAAAGCACAGCACCACATTCACATCATTACCTTCTGCTGTGAAAGTAGTACAACTGTACACTCTGAAAATGCTTCATAAATTCTAATTTACACTAAATTGAATAAAATGCTGCATGAATTCAAATTCACAAAGTGCAAATTCTACTTTCAAACATTTTTAATGGAAAATTGAACTCTCTCAGTATCTCACTATATCAGATTTGTCTTTCTTTTGTCCCACCATTTAAAATCAAATTATAATTTATGAACTGCTACTATAAGAGTAATTTAATTAAATAATGTACCATGTATGCTTACAGATGAATACAAGTACACTGACAATGACCAAAAGTAGTGGAAGAGTATCACAAAACAGTTTAAATCAAAATGAAGATCAGGAACAATCACAAAACCATTAGATTATAATACAGGCAAATTTTACAGTAGAAGCTATTTCAAAATATGATGCAAGTGCATACATGCACGCACCACACCATGCACACACACACACACACACACACACACACACACACACACACACACACACACACACAGTCAATGTACATTATCTTTGTATGCATGCCTTTTCCAAACACTTTTTCTTTAACTTTTGACTGCATTTTTTATTTTGTTAACAAAAAGTAGCTATTGTCACTATAAATTATGCAACCCCAACCTTCATGGGGAAAAACACATCTATCTGAAGCTTTTTCAAAAACAGCAAAACCAATATGGCAATAACTGCCCTAATCAAAAATGAAGATTAATAAATCATCAAAAAAGTTTTAGCAGACTGTTACTGATCTACAGAGCTCTGCAGATTTTAAAACTGATCACAAGCCTTCCCTCCAGCAATATGAAGATGACAATCTTAGATCTAGCAGTTTATAAAAATTAATAACCATGTGTCTTATCACCTCACAGTCATTTGACATTAAAATCAATAATTCTATGGTTTTGACATGTATTTAGGCAAACAACTTCAGTTCAGTTTTCTATGACGAAGATGGATGGTATCCTTAAATGGCTTAATTAGTTAATACTACAGTACATACATGATGTAATGATGTAAAAAGTTCTGTCAAACACCTTAGATAAGACACAAGAGTGATCAATAATGACAGAGGTAAAATGATACCGAGTAAATCATAACTTGACTCCTAAGCACTATGTTAGTTTTTGTTACAACTTACACTCATGGCACACGCACACACAACACACACACACACACACACACACACACACACACACACACACACACACATGTATACAACACAAAAATTAAATGACACTCACCAATTTAATGGCCACATGCTCATTGTTATACAGGTTCTTCCCTGAAAAAGCAAGAAAATTGTCACTTGATAAAAGAAGGTGTGTTGTTTTTTTTTAAAAACATTGTCAATACAATTCAAAATAAATATTATAACTTACATTTACAACCAACACAACAGTCAGTTATAATTCAATTTGTCTACAAATATTCAAAAGTTATCTAGATCTGATCTACTCTTAGTATTAATAGTATCAATAATCATAATATCTAAAATTCAGAACTAATACTTCAACATTGTTCTTCATTAAGTTCAAGTGTAAGAAGTTCTTCAAATACTGAAATAGGGGTTCCTTAACTAAGTTAACTGTAAGAGTAATAAGAAGGTCTTGAAGTGCAGAAAGCTCTCAAGACGTGAAGTGTATCAAGTTAAAGGCCAAAACACTTGTTGAACATTAGAAGTAGAACGGAACTACTTATTCTTGTCCTACAAGGTAGCATTAAAAAAAATATTGGGGTGTGTGTGTGTGTGTGTGTGTGTGTGTGTGTGTGTGTGTGTGTGTTGCACATGTTTTGAAAAAGATGCAAGAGGTCCACAAGATTATAAAAATTCATCAGTCATATAAAGTTATAAACAGGCACATTATATAATTTTTCATATAATCCAGGATAAATTCACCACAAAAGAACTTTCCAATTAAAGGTGTTTTTTTCGAATTGTCTTCCACATTTTATATGACTCTTTGAGAAGAATAAAAAATCAAAACTGAAATTTAATAATCAAACTACATTCTGAACCTTCCTGAAATAATCACTAAATCAACCTTATTAAATATAAGGTGGTGCATGGCCACAGTCCAAATTCAGGTATTAAAGAAAGATGTGGCAACAAAAAGAAATCAGACATCAGAATCTCAGAATCTGTCAATGTTATGATAGTGATGATACACAGCTAATATTGTAATAAAACAATTATGCTATCAATGTGTACAGCTTACCTAATATTGTAATAAGACTAAGAGTGAACTTGACCTGTCTAGATACCTATCTATAATCTAATATATTTTAACATATAACCAATATACTATCATGAAACACCTACCAGTTAGCATACACTGATACAGTGACAATAACTTTATCAACCCTTGGTGCATGACAACACATAGTGATCTACAGATCAATACCAGATTTCTTTGGATCAGACAGCCTGACAGGAAAAGGAAAGTAGAGCTATTCTTTGCTGAATCAATGAATGAGAAATAAATATTGCTGTCAGTGTCTGTTGTCACTGTTTTTACTGGCTGAATGAACAAAGTTTGTGTTTACCATGTGGATTATACTGTTATTTGTGTACACTATTATGATCATTGTCTGTTTGGTATGAGTGCTTTGTAATCTGTCACAGTATCACGATTTAGCAACACCACATTCTACATAACCAAATAACTCTGACAGGTTCTTAAAAAACACATACCCAATCTGAGTTCACCAAAATTTCCACAGCCGATTTTCTTGCCAACCCTGAAATTGGGCCCCACCATCAGTACACCAGTGTTACTGGAAGATCCACTTGGTCTGCTTGAGCTATGCATGGCGCGGGCGCTGGCTTTGCGGCGGGCTTGTAGCTCGTCAGATTTCTCGTAAGTTTCTCGTTTTGGTGTACTCATCAGGAAGTCTGACGTCTTTTCCCACCACAAACGAACAAAAACGAAACCATCAAAATACACAAAAATGCAATCTTGTCATCAAAGAAATGAGATGATCCAAACCCCGGTCACCAAGCCCCTTCCGAAGTTCCGTTTTGGCGCTCTAAAGGGGCCTCCTCGTCCATGATACATCATGTAGCGACAATCAAAGAGTTAATCCTTTATCACATTTTCGCAGTCTTACAAAGCACACCATCTGATCAATAATTCTGTATATTTTCCCAACGCCTCTCAGTTTTTCAGCCCGTCCTTTTCGGCACAACTTGGGAGAGCACAAAATCCATGGGCAAAATGTATTCTTCCGCATTAGTAGAAACAATAATACCGGACAAAATATTTCCAACCCAAAAAATTATAAGCCAAAAATATATTCCTCCTTTTTATATGTAGACCAAAGCGATTGGTGCTAGACCTCCTTATGAAAGAAAATTTATATCGTAGATCTATTTTTCATACACGCATTCAATTTTCCGGATCTGAGTAAAAATCTTATCCGGTCAACTGCGCAAGTCGGGGCTGCCGTATCCAGGCGTTTCGTGTCTCTTTATTTACTAACAACCAAGGGCGCTTTAAATACGCGTATTAAGTATGATATGGGAAGGTTTATCTCTAGCTAGACCGTAATACTCGAGCGATCCGTTTCTAGGTGAATAACAGCTGCAATACTTAAATGGCAGAATTATTGTCAGTAGCCGGCATCACGGCCTATGGGCCTACACATCAGCTGATTATCGGATGTTATTTTCCTTAATATCGTCACTTCCGTATATGAGTGGAAAAGCGCACTAAACAATGCATTATATACACACACTGTTTGGGGGGGGGGGGGGGGGGGGGGGGGCGGTTGATTACAGCATCGAATACTTAGGCATTAAGTCGGTGAGGGCGCAGATTTCATTCCCCGCGAGAAGATTTTCTTCCCTATGGAGTTGATATGCCCATTACACTTTCCTGCAAGTCTTAGGTCCTGTTGTTAGACACGCACAGAACATCTTGTACTTGTGCACAAGCTTAGAAAAACAACCAACAGTGGCTGGTGGTAAAGGTAACATGTACATTGACAACTTCTGGCTTGAAGAGAGAGGTTCCGCCAGTTCTACTTGCAAAAGACGGTCTGGAGATTGAATGGAGTCCAGTCCCCAATGGCCATGACTCCTCAAGAAACTAAGCAAAAGTCATGTCACTTGCTGTGCATGGATACTATACTGTATAGTTAAAACTGGACTGTCGAGAGGATAGTGCACAAACACTAAAGGAATTGAGGTGATAATTTTATTCATCCGATACAAGCAGTAGAGTTTAAAATACTCACTTGAACTAATCAACAAAAGTTGGTCCTCTTTCAAGCCTATACAATTTTAATTAAAAATTAAGATACACTTAGTTATGGAGAGAGGGGATTTCTGGTCTTCGAAATCAGGATATGAAGACAAGGCTAACAGGTGCACAAACACAGACAAATAATCCAAATAAACAAGGTTGGGGTGGCATTAGGTTGCGTGAGAGATGTACCGCACGCTGGCCAGTCTTTTCACTGTAGACTGTTGGTAGATAGCTCATGACAGAGTCCTTCGATGAGACTTAAACCGAGCCCGTGTGCGAACGCACGCAGACATCTTGCGCACACGTAAATCCTGTCCGCTTTCTAAGAGTAGGCCATCGTGCGCCGTGGAACAATGACAATATTTACAAAACTGCATACACACGGGACCGATGAAAAAGCACATGATTGCTTATTCTGTTATCCTCGATATAAAAGAATAAATAAATAAATAAATAAAGTGAAAGTAAATGTGCGCGCGCGCGCGCGCGCGTGCGTGTGTGTGTGTTGTGTGTTGTGTGTTGTGTGGTGTGTGTGTGGTGTGTGTTGTGTGTGGTTGTGTGTGTGTGTGCATTGCTTGACCCATTCATTTATGATTGACTGACAGTATAACTAAATGGTTAAATCATTTTATTTCAGTCCACGGGATCATGAAGTCCTGGGTTCGAATCACAATGATGGGGTCTGGTAAATTAAAGGTGGGGATTCTTCATCACCCAGGTCAGCTTCAAGTGCAGAATTACCAGCACCTTTATTCCCTTCATGAATTTACACGTGCAGAAGATTAAATATCATGTTAACTTAAAGATCTTTCAGTCTAAGATCCTTAAAAAAATCAATGATCATTTTTTTCAAATCTTATTCATGTTAAGATCCCTTAATTCTTGTCATCCTTCAGTGGGGTACAGAAACACGAACATACCTAGCATGCAACCTGTTCAGTGTAAAAATCTGCTCTGAATTCAGAACATGTTGGTTGAGGCCAGCAGGCAGACCTCCTGCATAGATACCAGCTCAGAAGAAACAGCTGGCACTACACACCCCACCTGGTAAAGGAATGCAGAGAAGATAGTAATGACTGATCAACTTTGTGCAAGAAACTTAACAAAGCAATTTCAATGCTCAGCCTTTCTTCTCCTTCTTCTTCCTTATCTCTGAGTATTAGATTCTTTGACATAATCTTGGCTGAAAAGAATGACACACAGTTCTATCTGATTTTTTTTTGTCATCAAAGAATCACTTGTAGGCTGCCACCTTCAGAGATAAGGCTTTATACAGCTGTGCGTTATTTTGTTTTCATTCCGTTGGGGAGGTGGCATCTGGACTTGCATTGTATCGTAAAGTATTTTCGTGTCTCTTGGGCAGTGTCGCATTGCGGAGCCCATCCCTCTCTATGGACGGTCAAGCTGGGAAGAGCAAGAGCTGGTCAGTGTGGTAAATCCCTTGATGAAACCTCTTCAGCATATGGCATGCAGATCAGTGCAGAGAAAACCCAGCTGATGACAAATAGCGCCAATGGCATCAGCAATGACATAATTACAGATGGTAAGAAAATTGGGACCGTCCATAGTTTTCAAATATCTGGGAACTATATAATCAGATGAAGGATCAAAACCTGAAATTCTCTCCAGGATAGCCCATACCCAAACAGGGCAATGACCAAAGTGAAGTCCTCTAAAATGACATGAACATTGCCAACAGCTTCAAGATCAAAGTGATGCTTCCCTGATCATGTCCATATTTTTGTAGGATGTGAAACATGGACCATTACAGCAGACATTGAACGGATACAGGCAATGGAGATAAGAGGCTTTCGCAAACTCCTTGGCATTTCATACAGAGATCACATCACTAATGAAAATGCGAAAACCAGAATTTAAAAAATGCCATGGACCATATGAAGAGCTCCTGAATTCATTGGAAAAAATGCAAGCAAAAGTGGTAGCCTAGGGCACGTCACACGAACATGGCCAAGACAGTCTTAGCCTACACGGAAACAGAAGGTGGGGGAGACGAAGAGGCAGACAGAGGAAGGAATGGGAAGACAACATCCGAGAGTGGACAGGCCTTGGGTGGAGCGATCTGCTACGGAGGGCGGAAGACCATGAGGAGTGGAGGAAGCTGGTTGCAAAATCTTTGCAAAATCCTATAGCAGAGAGTAAACTACAAGATCAGTACCCTCTGTTACAAATGTCTCCACAAAACAGCACCCTTCTACCTCTGTGGGGGGACGGATAGCCTAGTGGTCAGAACATTGCGCTGGCAATTTGACGACCCGGGTTCGAGTCCGGTCAAGGAAATTTTTTCTCCTGGAGTTAACATCAGTGCTGACTCCACTCTCCCCAAAAGTCCTTCGGATGAGACTTTAAACCGAGGCCCCGTGTGCGAATGCACGCAGAACATCTTGCACACACGTTAAATCCTGTCCATTTTCGTACGAGTAGGCGGGCCATGAGGTGGAGAAGCTGATGCAAATTTGCAAAATCCTATGCACACGACGGTGAAAAAAAGCACATGATTGCTAATCTGTTCCTCCATAAACAGCATTCTACTTCTGTAGAATGTCTTCACCATGCTACACTCCTTCTCATTCCCTCCACTCGGCTGCAGATACTTTGTACTTAAGAATATACCTAGATTCAACCTTATCTACCGTTGGCCGCCGCTCTCATTTTTCATGATCTGGAATGACCGTCCTCTCTCCCCTTTGCCAAAGGCCTAGTTATGACACTTTAAATCCAACCTCAAGACACATTTTTTCAAACCCAAGAGTTTCGCCTCCTGTTTTCATCTCCTATCTGTCCCTGCCTGTAACATCTGAAATCCCCGTCACCCTGCCTAAGTGTACAACCTGTGTGTGTGTGTGTGTGTGTGTGTGTGTGTGTGTGTGTGTGTGTGTGTGTGTGTGTGTGTGTGGTGGTGGTGGTGCGTGCGTGCGTGCTGGGGGGGGGTGTGTGTGTGTGGTGTGTGTGTGTGTGTGTGTTGAGTGTGTGTGTGTGCGTGCGTGCGTGGGGCGTTGTGCGTGCGTGCGTGCGTGCGTGCGTGTGTGTAGTGTGTACATTCGAATTTGCTAAAACAATTAATTGTTATTGGTTGCTTGTGTGTTGTATAGGTCGAATGCAAGTGCTTTGATTTGTTTTTGAAAGATATAGCCCTATATAAATTGCCTGTATTATTATCATTATCATCATCATTATTACTATTATTATCTTCAGTGGTGACCCCCGGGGTCCGCGGGACTATGGGACAGGTGAAGGTGAAGAGGGTATTGTATAGTTTTGTATTGTATTGTGCACCACTCTAAGTCACAGCAGATTTCTCTTCATGAAATTTACCCTGCTCTCCCTAAGGAGAGCACGTTGCCGCAAGAGCTTTTTTTTTCCTGTCTACAACTGTATTCGTTTCCCTATCAGAGTGACTTTTTTTCTAAATGATTTTCCAGGGACAACTCTCTTGTTGCCGTGGGTTCTTTTACATGCGCTAAATGTGTGTAACACACTGGGCCTCGATTCATTGTCTCATCCGAAAGCCTAGCACCCATACCACCTCTCATGGCCTAATGGATGATGGAAAAGTTAGACCATGAGTGGTGGTCTGGGTGCTAGTGTGGCAAACGACAACAAAGAGTCCTGTAGTCTGCACTGGATCTGGGTTTACATGCCAAAGAATCGTTTTACTGATTTCCGAAAGAAGAAGAAAGTGTTAGCTGTTCCAGAGTTTTGGGTTTTTTTTGTTGTTGTTGTGTTGTTTTTTTAAAGGAAATAAGGGTTCATACACAGGATGAGTTTTATCAAATACTAAGTTGCTTTTGTTGTTGTTTTTTTTCACTTGTTAGTTGGTTGTGGTGTGTGTGTGTGTGTGTGTGTTTGTGTGTGTGTTTGTGTGTGTGTGTGTGCGTGCGTGTGTGCGTGCGCGTGTGTGTGTTTGGAGGGGCAGGAAGGGGAAGGTTTTTTTTGTTAGGGCTGGGTGGGTGGATGGTTTTATATTTTCTTTATCTGTAATTGTGTGTGTGTGTGTGTGTGTGTGTGTGTGTTGTGTGTGTGTGTGTGTTTTTCCAAGCTGTTCACTTCATTCTTTTATTCTGAAGAAGATGAAATGAACACTCCTGTACTTTTTGTTTGTTTGCTGCCTTATCTTTGTAAAGTCTTTGTCCTGCTGTTCCCCCGCCGCTCACTTCAACCTCCCTGCCACAGCTGTTTCCAGATTAGTTAGTCCCATCCTCAGGGTCAGCAAGTCTACAGGGAGCTCATCAATATCAAGCCACCTGGGGGTCACCAGCCATAGGGGCCCTGCACTGCTACTGGGTCACTTTGGTGGTGTTCAGTGGTGCCTGTTCTAACATACGCAGGCCATCCACCTACTAAACCCCCTGCTAACGACAGTATTAGCTCAGTCGCAGTGCCAGGCTGAGTGAGTCACCCACCTGAGGTGGCGACCACCACAAGTCCCTCCAACAACCATCCCCCTGAACCTCCAACCCCACAGGCTTTGACACAAACTCACCACAGGCACAGAAGTGTGTGGGTAAACTGAACCTGAGGTCACCATGAGACCAGAGCAACAGGGGCCACCAAATCAGAGGTAGTTTTTATTATTGCAAGTTAACAACCTGGGTTCGATTCCTGTTGAGGAGATTTTTCTCCTGGAGTTAACATCAGTGCTGACTCCACTCTCCCAAAAGTACTTCAGATGAGACTATAAACCAAGGCCCTGTGTGTGAACGCTCGCAGAATATCTTGCGAACATGTTAAATACTGTTCTGCTTTTCGTAAGAGTAGGCCATTGTGTGCCGGTGGGAACAGATGACATTTACAAAACTGCATACACACGGGGACAGGATATATAAAAGCACAAGTGTGCTTATCCCATTATCCTCATAAAATAATAAATCAATTCAAATCAAATCAAATCAAATCAAATCCTCGATCTAAAAGAATAAAATAAAAATAAATAAAACACACAACACAACACACACACACACACATCACACACATACACAACACACACACACCACCACACCAAGGATTACTGCATATTAAAAAAAAAGAAAAAAAAGACAAGAAGCCTGGTCATTTTGAGCAACTAGCCCTCATGTAGTGTTTAATTGGCTCTGGATAAAAACTCAAAGCAAAAACCGTCATCATTCATTAAGAATGCACATTCACAAGGCTATCAAGAAAATACATACATACATACATACATACATACATACATACATACATACATACATACATACATACATACATACAACATACATGACAAATTTACAACATACATACATCCCTCAACTAATTACAATAATGTTTAAAGAACAAAACGTCGCAACTGATATTATGAACTGCTTAGAAATCACATAAAAACTGCAGGAACATTCAAAAGTTTTCATGCATATCTAATCTCCTTTAAATAATACTTGTACAGAAGAATTGGGCAAATCAAACAATTAAAGGGTGGATTGTAAAACGCAGAACAACAGCATATTATATCACTGCAATATTTAGTATTCCAGGCTTTTAGTCCCATTTTCTGTATCAAAAAATTGCTGTAACTCATGACCACACCAATCAAACATCTATTCATTCAGTATGCATTTTTCAAAACTAGGGTCAACTCACTATCATAGTGAAAAGCTGATGCTAAATACCCTGTTGGCTTGCAAACTGTTTTGAGAAATACATATTGTAAATACCACAGTTACACAAACAATTTGTGTGTGTGTGTGTGTGTGTGTGTGTGTGTGTGTGTGTGTGTGTGTGTGTGTGTGTGTGTGTGTGTGTGTGTGTGCGTGAGAGAGAGGAGGGATGGAGAGAGAGAGAGAGAGAGAGAGAGAGAGAGAGAGAGAGAGAGAGAGAGAGAGAGAGAGAGAGAGAGAAGAAGAGAGGACAGACAGACAGACAGACAGATGGACAGAGCCAGAGATATGCTTATAAAAAATTCTCTTGTAATATTATAGTCACAAGCAAAACGTTACTTTAGATCACTTGCAAAATATCTATCTATCTACTACACAATGAAAATGATAGGTTGGGTGAGACAGAACCAAAAGGTAGAAAGGAGTTGTATGTTATGTACATGTGAATGGGGGAGGAGAGAGAAAGAAAGGTTGAGGAAGATGTCATTGGGAAATTTGGCACAAAGAAGTCTTCAGAACCAACATGAAAACAAACAAAACAAAAACGAACCAAACAAATTTAGACTCCCTTCCCCCCCCCACCTCCATTCCCGATTGTAAACATTTTTAGTCTAACAAAAAAACAAACAAGTAGAAAACCTGCCACATTGTTAAGATTGAGACCAAATTTAAATGAACAAGTAAATGAGGGTATGGGAAGGAGGCAGAGATCAAAGGATATGAACCACAAATTCTCCACTAGAAACACAAATGGACAAAACACCCACACCCATACGCACCCAAAAGAGAAATGTACAGAGAGAGAAGAGAAAGAAAGCGCAAGAAAAACAGATCAACGTATAGAAAGATCAGCTTGAAAAAGAGTTCATCTGTTCACACATCGCTAAACTGTTGAAATTGTTGTCATGATTGTAACAATAACGCAATAATGATTGTGGTTATATAAAAAAATATTTCACTATACCACACACTGTGAGAGAAAAACAGACTAAAGAGAAAAGGAGATGCAAGAAGAGAGAGAGTCAGAGAAGAAAAGGACAGAGAGAGTCAGAGAAGAAAAGGACAGAGAGAGTCAGAGAAGAAAAGGACAGAGAGAGTCAGAGAAGAAAAGGACAGAGAGAGACAGAGAAGAAAAGACAGAGAGAGACAGAGGGTAGGGAAAGAGAGAGAGAGTCAGAGAAGAAAAGACAGAGAGAGTCAGAGAAAAAAGGACAGAGAAGACAGAGAGAAAAGGACAGAGAGAGAGAGACAGAGAAGAAAAGGACAGAGAGAGACAGAGAAGAAAAGGACAGGAGAGAGAGACAGAGAAGAAAAGACAGAGAGAGACAGAGAAGAAAAGGACAGAGAGAGACAGAGGGTAGGAAAGAGAGAGAGAGTCAGAGAAGAAAAGGACAGAGAGAGACAGAAGGTAGGGAAAGAGATAACATACAAAGCATCTCCACACAATCACAAAGCATCTTTCACATGAATGCATCTTGCTCACTTTGTTACACCTATCAAACTGCAATCTGATCTTAAAAAAAAAGTCAATGCATGTTGAAACATAAATACAAAAATGAAATAAAATCCCTATGTATCCAAATAATCTATTATCTAAACACACAGAAATTCAGGCAGGCTTTGAAGACATTGCTATAATAACACCAATAACGACAAAAATCACCCAAAACGTTCTACTCTATGGCGTGTATGCATCACAGCTTCTGTTTATGCATGAGATTCGTTTGCACACACATGCACAAGATCACAGCAATAATACACATTTCATATCTAATCCAATCCGGTCATGTTGTTTATAGCCCCGCCGACCACACAGGCCATATCGGGGCTGTCACCTCGTCACCTTTTAAAACTCATCACATGTCCCATAACAATAAGACTTTCCACATGTGTGCACATATACCTGTGTGATATGCTACTACAAAAGGGACATAAGTCGCAGGGAGAGTTTTTGCCTATGGGCTAGAAAAGGCGGCTATATCTATTTTTAGCGATTTTCATGTTTTTGCAGTTTTTTTTTCAAACGTCTAAAAATCATATTCCAAAATATCCGAGCCTAATTCAGCATATAAATCTTAAAAGCCCTGTTGCTAAGGTCTTCTGATTAAGACACAAGTACACAGTTCACAAAACTTTAACCCCAAATTTCTCAAAATGGCCACCTCACCACTTTGTGAATTCAAACTATTGTAACTTTGCTTTTAGTCAAGCTACAACAAAAACATGTACATCATTGTAAGCTAAATGATTGAAATTCCTCACTGTATCAAAATCTGAAAAATTATAGAAAGGCACTTAATGTACCTTTTGTGAAAGTGCATCACACATCTACAAAATCACCAGCAATGATATACATGTCGCATAACAGCACAAGTTTTAGAAATGTTTGCACATACACATAGTTTCACAGGATCAGTGTGATGACACACATGTCACATAATGACCCAGGTTTTAGAAATGTTTGCACATACATATAATCACAGATCACAGCGATGACACACATGTCACATGATGACACAGATTTTTGATTTTGTATTCTTTCCTTTCCCCTTGGACCCACCCGAGAGTCGACCTGCTCCTCCTGCTGCTTTGCTCTGCTGACAAAAACACAAACACAACACAATGCTGGAGTTAAAAGACTCCCCAAAGAAAGAAGACATTACTGAGGAAAAAGTAGTGGAGGAAAAACAAGTGCAGGAAACCCCTTACAACTTCTCAATCATTGTGAAAATGACTTTTCAAAGATTCAAACCAAAAAATATGAAATGCAAAATAAATTCAAGGGAATATCTTTCAATGGCAGCATTTTAGGCATTTTTGAGTAAGAACTATGTCTCTGGCCTGGCCTGACCTGACTGAGTGTCGGCTCCTGGATGAGCCCTCATCAGAGGTCCTGGCGGTGATTGAGAGAAAGAGCATAAGAGGGTTTTGGGGTGGGGTTTTTTTTTTATTCCTTGGCTAGAGCTCCAAGGTTCACCAATGGTGAGATTTTAATGCTCCCCCCCCCTCCCCCCCCCCCCCCCATGAAGGTAGCCATATTCCACTTCAGGGATACAGCTGGGAATCAAACTTTCCACTCTGGCCAGGACAGCCAGAAGGTACCTCCCTGCTCTTTCTGAATTTTAACTGTCGTGGGGTTCTTTTGCCATACACCAGTCCATGACCAAAGCCGCAGTGCAGGCATCCCTTTAGGGATTTTCCCCTGCAGTTAACCTCAGTGCTGGCTCCACTCCCCCAAAGTCCTTCAGAAGAGAATGTAAACCAGGGCCCCCTGTAGGAGTGCACACAGACTGTCTTGCGAACATGTTACAAACCCATTTGCCTTTCAGAAGAGTAGGCCATTTTGCGCAGGTCGGAAACAGACAAACAGACTGAGACAGACAGACAGAGAATGAGAAAAAGATAGCAATATATTTTATTTATTTATTTATTCTTTTATATCGAGGATAATGGAATAAGCACTCATATGCTTTTTTACATCCAGTCCCTGTGTCTATGCAGAGACAGAGACAGAGGAGAAATAGAGACAGACAGACAGACAGAGAAGACACACACAGACAGACAGACAGACACACAAAGACAGACAGAGAGAGACACACACAGACAGACAGAGAGCACAAAACAGACAGAACAGACAGACAGACAGACAGGGTGAGATAGACAGAGACAAAAGGGAAAAGAGATTCAACGTTGGTGAATACAAACAACAAAAAAGAGGAGAAAGAACATGGAGAGAAAGAGAAGAGGACAATCAGAGAAGAAGAGGAGGAGAGGAAGGGGGGGAGGGGGGGGGGGCAGAGAGGATGACAGTGCAATGACACGCTGATACAGCCAGGCTGTGCCCATGCTTTTAGTCCCTTGTAGTGGTGCCTTCAGCGCCTGGGCTTTATCCCAGTTCTTCATTAAACCATTGACGCTGGGTGGCACAGCAAAGTGAGAGGCTGTATGATCAGTGACTTTATCCCAGTTCTTCATTAAACCATTGACGCTGGGGGCAACAGCAAAGTGAGAGGCTGTATGATCAGTGACTTTATCCCAGTTCTTCATTAAACCATTGACGCTGGGGGCAACAGCAAAGTGAGAGGCTGTATGACCAGTGGCTTTATCCCAGTTCTTCATTAAACCATTGACACTGGGGGCAACAGCAAAGTGAGAGGCTGTATGACCAGTGGCTTTATCCCAGTTCTTCATTAAACCATTGACGCTGGGGGCAACAGCAAAGTGAGAGAGAGCTGTATGATCAGTGGCTTTATCCCAGTTCTTCATTAAACCATTGACGCTGGGGGCAACAGCAAAGTGAGAGAGAGGCTGTATGATCAGTGGCTTTATCCCAGTTCTTCATTAAACCATTGACGCTGGGGGCAACAGCAAAGTGAGAGGCTGTATGACCAGTGACTTTATCCCAGTTCTGGATTAAACCATTGACGCTGGGGGCAACAGCAAAGTGAGAGGCTGTATGACCAGTGGCTTTATCCCAGTTCTTCATTAAACCATTGACACTGGGGGCAACAGCAAAGTGAGAGGCTGTATGACCAGTGGCTTTATCCCAGTTCTTCATTAAACCATTGACGCTGGGGGCAACAGCAAAGTGAGAGAGGCTGTATGATCCAGTGGCTTTATCCCAGTTCTTCATTAAACCATTGACGCTGGGGGCAACAGCAAAGTGAGAGAGAGGCTGTATGATCAGTGGCTTTATCCCAGTTCTTCATTAAACCATTGACGCTGGGGGCAACAGCAAAGTGAGAGGCTGTATGACCAGTGACTTTATCCCAGTTCTGGATTAAACCATTGACGCTGGGGGCAACAGCAAAGTGAGAGGCTGTATGACCAGTGGCTTTATCCCAGTTCTTCATTAAACCATTGACACTGGGGGCAACAGCAAAGTGAGAGAGAGGCTGTATGACCAGTGACTTTATCCCAGTTCTTCATTAAACCATTGACGCTGGGAGCAACAGCAAAGTGAGAGGCTGTATGACCAGTGACTTTATCCCAGTTCTTCATTAAACCATTGACGCTGGGGGCAACAGCAAAGTGAGAGGCTGTATGATGATCAGTGGCTTTCTTTCCCACTCATGGAATTCCACTTTACAGCTTAGTCTTTAGTGATTGACTATGACTCTCTGACCAGGAGGCTTGACTTGGCACAATCCTTATGTGCTGCAGCCCTGGGGATTAGTTGGCCTCTGGAGAACATCTCCAACGCTGACTGTCCTTATGCCCTCTAGGGGACAGGATAGCCTAGTGGTCAGAACATTGTGCTCGCAATTTGACGACCCTGATTTCTCAGTGAAAAATTCTGGTGGCTCTCCCTGGGGAGAGCGCATCGCCACAATAGCAGCGCCACCCCCTTTTTTTCTTTTCCTGTCTGCAACTCTATTTGTTTCCCTATCAGAGTGGCTTTTTTCTTCAAATTTTTGCCAGGGACAACCCTCTTGTTGCAGTGGGTTCTTTTATGTGCGCTAAATAATGATGTGTAACACACAGGACCTCTGTTTATCGTCTCATCCAAAAGGATAAAAAGTCTCACCATAGGTGGGGAAAGGATAGCATAGTGGTCAGGACATTGTGCTGGCAATTTGATGACCTGGGTTCAATTCCCATTCAAGGGGATTTTTCCCCTGGAGTTCACATCAGTGCTGACTCCACTCTCCCCAAAAGTCCTTCAGATGAGACTATGAACTGAGGCCCCATTGGCGAATGCAAGCAGAACATCTTGTGCACTTGTTAAATCCTGTTCCGCTTTTTGTAAGAGTAGGCCATTGTGTGCCGGTGGGAACAGATGACAAGATTTACAAAACTGCATACACACCAGGACTGGATGTAAAAAAAAGCACATGAGTGCTTATTCCACTCTCTTTGACAAAATAAATTAATAAAAAAAATTTTATAAAAAAATCAGCTGGGTGGAGGCTCCAAGCCAGGCAGTCAGATCACAAGGGGGATGTAACAAACCACTGGACCATCTCCCCCCCTCCCCCCTCCCTCCCTGAGGTATCCCCATCACACAGAGCACAGCGTGGTCAGTACCTCTGCCCAGAGGGCCCAGGCTGAGGGCTGGGTTTGTCCTCCATCGTCTCATAGTCAGGGTCATCGTCGTCATCCTCCTCCTCCTCCTCTTCCTCTCTGGAGGGACCTGGTTTTTCTTCTTCTTTTTTTTTAAATGCAGATGGAGAACACATGCCTATCAATTCATACACATGAAAGAATGGTGATTTATGACTTTTTATGAAAGAACTCAAATTGATGCTTTACATACAGAAGAACTCATATTTAACATGCTTAATGAAATAATTCCTATCTGTAAAATTTTAATTCACTTTAAATGTTGTTGTTTTTCTTTTTCAGATTTAGAACAGCGTTTATAAATGGATGAAAAAGGATTTGAAGATGTGAATAAGATCTTTATGACAGTTCCTTACAATTTTAAACAAGACGAGCACAGTACATTTTAAACAAGACAAACACAGAACATTTTCAAACAAACAAATACAAAAGATTTGCAAACAAAACAAACACAGTACATTTTACAAACAAAACAAACACAGAACATTTTGAACAAACAAACACAGAACATTTTGGAAACAAAACAAACACAGAACATTTGGAAACAAAACAAACACAGAACATTTTGGAAACAAAACAAACACAGAACATTTTACAACAAACAAACAAAACATTTTACAAACAAAACAAACACAGAACATTTTACAACAAAACAAACACAGAACATTTTACAAAAAAACAAACACAGAACATTTTGGAAACAAAACAAACACAGAACATTTACAAACAAAACAAACACAGAACATTTACAAACAAAACAAACACAAACATTTACAAACAAACAAACACAGAACATTTTACAAACAAAACACAGTACAATACAAGCTTTTAATGAGATGAAAACTGCATTATTTTGTTATCACAGCAAACATCGATACAAAAAAACAGACATATCCCTTGAAAATTAACAGTGAGGAGTGCTGGTATATATGTCCTAAATATCTGGAATATCACCAATGCTACAATGATATAAACAAAGCGTACATGGTAACAGTTTTGCTGTAATCAGAGTCACAAATAACAAGGGTTTTAAACAAGCCATGCAATACATCTTCATAACACTGAATCATAAATGTTATTTGATAGTAAAAGTACGGTACATCTATGCCAATCAAGCCATGCATTATAAATCTACAGGAGATACATTTAATGTATGATTTCATACTCACTACCTCTGCTGAACAAAGAAATATTTTTAAACAGAATTAACTGCTGCGAGTTATCATCTCACAGATTATACGCTATGTAGAGAAAATAAGCCCCAAACTATATACTTGCAGACATACACTACAGCCAAGTGGTTAAAACCGTTTTGACTTCAATTCCATGGGTCCATGAAGTCATGGGTTTGAATCTTGGAGGCAGTGTCAGGTGAAATACGGGTGGGATTTTTACAATCTCCCAGATCAACTTCAAGCGCAGACCAGCCAGTGCCTTAATCCCTTTGTGTATATACACGCAGAAGATCAAATACGCATGTTAAAGATCCAGTGATTCATGTCAGCATTCAGTGGGATATGGAAACACAAACCAACCCAGCATGCAACCTGTACCATGAAATGAGCTGCTGTGAGGGGGGAATGTGTGGGCTGAGGCCAGCAGGCAGACCTCCTGCAGAGTGACCAGCACAGGAGAAGACAGGCACTGTGCATCCCACCCCCCTGTTCAGGGCACACACAGCAAGAGAGAGAGAGAGACGCTGGCACACTGCTGTCAAACACTCCAGTCCACATTTACATCAAGGCAGACTTACCAGACCCGACCACAGAGAGCAGGAAAGACAACCAAGCCAAAGAAACTCAGCACGTCCACAGCACAGTATGTGCAAACTAAAAAATGGATTAATAAAGGAACAAAAAATACTACTGTTACCAACATAAAGTGACATCATTCCAAATCGATTAGTCATTATGCCAATTGTTGATTCCACAGACCTTGGTTTAAGAAAACTCATAAAACTGACAAAAACACTATGAATGAGAAGTGACAGTGATGAAAGATTCTGTTTAACCGTTGAAGTTTAGCAGACTGGTCAGTTATTTTTTCTGTACTCACTACAGTTATTTTTAACCTGTTAGCGTTTGCTATACTCAGCTAACCTGGATTTTACAGAAAACAAAAGCAACGGCTAGTAGACGTAGCAACAAAAAAAAACACCAAAAAAACTCATAGTGATCATTAAACTATAACCAGAATCACAGTCTATGTTATCACGGGTTAATTGTCAAACAGCCATGGTGTCACTGCAACATAGAATAGTTTATATTACTTACCAAAAAAAAAAAAGATTAAAAAGAAAAGAAAAGCACAGATAAGTTTTTTTTTCTGTCTTCAAGAACTAACTATAAGCTCATATTTAAGCTATTTTCTGATAACCTTTTTGTTAAAACATAAAAAAATGATTATGAGTTGTAAATTTGACTTAACTTTTTTCCTACACAGAACGGTTGCATATGTTTTGGGGTTTTTTTTCCCCACCACAAGCCATAAGCAGTGTATGACTCCCTTCTGACATAGCCATTTGGCAAGTGTTCTGGTGGTGGTCTGTGTTTAATCAATGTACAGACGGGCTCATGCCTGATCCTTACAGCTTGGTCAATGTCCCATCCATGAGGAAGATTTTGCTGACGTATTGATTCCCTTTTCTATTCACTATCAGAACCAATCTTAAATACTTTGGGGGGGGGGGGGTGTTTTTTTTTTCCAATTCTTTTATTTTGAGGATAATGGAATAAGCACTTGTGTGCTATTCTACATCCAGCCCCCATTTGTATGCAGATCATGTTTTGAAATGTATTTTATTTCAATTTGACACCTGACAATTCAGAAAATTTTTATTGAAAATATTTGTTGAAGACAGTAGCTGTCTTAGATAAGAAATATATGGTGGCACCAGACTGAGTTTTAAAAACAAATGAAGGTTAAAATGGTATATCTCCAATTCATGTGCAAGAGGTTATCATGATCTATGCTGCCAAACCCAATTATTTTTCATCCATAGCTGGTGACAAACACTAAACATTTTGAGTGTGTTAAAGCACTACACAGCAGACCTATACAAAATGATAGAACACAGGAATATTCATGACCATTTAGTGTGTTGAACACTATATCATTATTACAACATGTACTACACAGAGAAAGAGACGGTTCCAGAATGCCACGAGAGCCATGCAGACTACATTCAAAATACAGTTTTGTTAACCCACAGAGAAGAACAATTATGATGAAGAATTCTGCCCACAGTCAGAATGTGGCTACCTTAATGAGGGGTAAAAACAAGTCTCATGCACAAAATTTCTTCGTTAGTGAACCTCGGAGCCAAGGAGCAAAAAAAAAAAAAAAAAAAAATCAAATAATTTTTTTTTCCCGGTTCCTCAGGTTCAACTCCGAGGTTCACCAACAGTGAGATTTTTGCATGTGACCATTTTTTCCCACCATGAAGGCAGCTGCATTCTGAGTTCAGGGATACACAGGATTTAGAAATGGGTGACAAGACTGGTAAGAGAGGCCACCTCAATCAGAAATACTCTAACAAAATTTGACTGAGCAGAATTTTGTCCATGCTCGGGTAGCTTTGCTTTTAAAATCCAAACATTTTTTGTTTCTAAAAAGTAGAGTTATTTCTTCATTCAAAATCCAAGTATACAATCAATAATGGATATAGTAGAATATAGAAACAGACCAAAGTACATCAAACCCAAAAGACAAAATAAACCTACTGATTTTCTCCAGCGACCAGACTTACAGTTTCAACTGGCAAGGTTTTCATATATTTTCTTTCCTATGTTTTCAAACATCTTGAGTAAAAATGTTACATTAATAATAATAATCAATATAGAAAAATATGAATCATAGTAACAATCTTTTTCTTTCCTCTCGAATTTTAAAACCATATCTATCCTTTAACACAAAATGAAGAAAACTAGGTTGTGTTCTGATGAGGGTGAAAATAGCCTATATTCAACCCACAGTGATGATAGGAATCTTTCTGGCAGAAAGCCACCTGTATTAAAGGCTTTCCATGAAAAAACTGTGGGGACCAGATGGGTCACTGCAACAGACCACAGGCTTTGCCATTCAGATCAGACTTAAATTAGCATGACCAGGGAATGCAGAAGAAGAGGTGTAAAAGGTTTGTTTGTTTCGTTGTTTTTTAGCTCAGAAGAAGATAACAATATGAAGAAACAATTTAAGATGAAACATATTCTACATCTTGGTGAAAGGAGAATAATTTGTGAAAGGAGAATAATTTGACTGACAGTGAAAGAAATACATTCTGAGGAAAGGAGAGGGGGAAAAAAAGTCACAAAATATACCCTGGATTTGCAAAACATGAAACAGACATATTTCCACAGAAACAGATTTCTCACTCTGGTCAGAGGACTAGAAAAAAAACAGGATCCAGAATACAAAATTACACATCTGGGAAAAGAATAGAGGGGGGTGGGGGGGGGGGGGGAAGCAGAATACATTCCACAACTTGAAGAATGGGACAGATACAAATTCACAACAATATATCATCACTAATGTCAGATATTGTTTTCTTTCTGTAGGAGAAAAGTACTTCAATTAAAAAAAAAAATTCACATCCAAATTTTTGCAAGTCAAATTGACTTGCAAAAACAATACTGCAAGACACACTCCAAGGAGGAAGAAAAAGAGGCAGACGAAGGAAGAGATGGGAGGACATCATCAGTGAATGGACAGGCCTAGAATTCAACAAAACTTTGAGAAAGGCAGAACAGAGGAAGGGAGGGAACTGGTTGTCAAGTCTTCAGGGGTGCCCCTACGGTCGCCAGACTAAGGGATATAAGGGATAGATAGATAGATAGATAGATAGATAGATAGGTAGATAGGTAGATAGATAGATAGATAGATAGATAGATAGATAGATAGATAGATAGATGCATAGATGCATAGATACATAGATCCAAATTTTTTAGAAAAACAAAAACAAACTTTCTGCTCAAACAAATTTTGCTTTTTAAAAATTTTGTTTCAAAATCCCCTCACAAAAAAATAGATGTTAAAAAAAAAAACCCGACACCTACAACATAAAAAACCCCACAAAAAACCCTCCTACACCCCTCCTCCATACACACCTGCCAGTTCCCTTGGCTTGGCTTTCTTTCCGCTCTCCTCGTCCGAGCTACTGATGAAAAAATTAGGCCGCGCTCGTCTCCCTGCCGGGGACACGCACTCACCGGAAGGGGACTGCTCCGCGTGGAAGTCGATCTCGGCATAGTTGGAGGTGCCTGGAAGACCGGGCCTAGGGCGGGAGCGAGACGCCCCGTACAGCTCGTTGATCTCTCTCTCTGTGGGCGGAGTTTGCGGCGTCTCGTAGGTGCCGCTGGGTTTCATGGTGACAGGAGGGGACTCGATGGGCACTGGTGGGACTTTTCTCCTGCACCACAGAGAGAAAGTGGGTCAGGCTGCGGGGGAGGCTATAAACCCTGGCCCTGTGTGTGAGTGTGCGCAGAACATCTTGTGCCCGTGTTGAATCATGTCCCACTCTTTGAGAGAGAGAGAGAGAGAGAGAGAGAGAGAGAGAGAGAGAGAGGAGAGAGAGAGAGAGAGAGAGAGAGAGAGAGAGAGAGGAGAGAGAGAGCGGGAACAGATGACAAGATTTGCAAAACTGCATACCCACGGGGACTGGATGTGAAAAAAGTGCATGAGTGTTTACTCCATTATCCTAGATATAAAAGAAGAAAGAAAGAATAAAAGAATAAAGAAAGAAAGAAAGGGTTTTTTGTTGTTGGTTTTTTTTGTGGGTTTTTTTTTTTTTTTTGTTTGTTTTTTTGGGGGGGGGGGGGGGGTGATTTTTCTTTTGTTCTTTGGCTGGAGGTTCTGAGATTCACCAAAAGTGAGAATTTCGCACATGTGATCATCTACCCCCCCCCCCCCCCCCCACAGCCCCCCTCCTTCCTCCCCCTTATCCAACCCCCATTCAGGTAGCTGTACTCCAACTTTTGGGGGTTCAGCTGGGAATCGAACCTACCAGCTTTGTCACCAGGACAGGAACACCTGCTCTTTTCTGATTTTCCATCATTGTGGGTTATTTTAAGGTGCCAGAAAAGATTTCCAATGAAGATCTACTGAGGAAATGCAACCAAACTGACATGGGCACGATCATTAGCAAACGAAGATGGAAATGGATTGGGCATTACTCCGGAGAGACACACAATCTGTCGCAAGAACAGCACTGCACTGGACCCCAGATGGCAAGAGAAAGAGAGGAAGACCAAGAACAACATGGAGGAGGACAGTGGAATGTGAGATGGAAGCCATGCAGCACTCTTGGAGTTCATTGGCCAGGCTGGCCCAGGATAGGCAGGGGTGGAAAGTCTTTGTTGCTGCCCTACACACCACTGGGTGTAAAGGATGATGATGATGATGAAGATTTTAAGGTGCACAAGTCTGTAAGCATGCAGGTCTGACTGGTTTAGAGTCTCCCCCAAAGACAAGACATTCAGTTTGATTTTTCTCATCAAAACTGGGAAGAAAGGGTGAGGGTGGGAATCAAACCCAAGACTCTCATCATTTACTTTTTAGGCCAGTGAATGTCTAGACCACCCTACCAATCTTTCGAATGAGACTATAAACCGAGGCCCCATGTGTGAACGCATGCAGAACATCTTGTGCACATGTTAAATCCTGTTCTGCTTTTCGTAAGAGTAGGCCATCGGTGTGCCGGTGGGAGCAGAGATGACATTTACAAAACTGCATACACACGGGGACTGGATGTAAAAAAGCACAAGAGTGCTTATTCCATTAACCTCGATATAAAAGAATAAGATAAAATAAATAAGATAAATACCACCTTCAATTCCTAATTGTTTGTTTTGAATTTTGCTTTTGACGGGCTCGGACAAAAAAGAACACAACAATGACAAAAACTAACAGCTGAACAGAATGACAAGAGCAGTCTGCATGAAAGGTTTTGCCAGATGAAAAGGAAAGTGTTTGATGTACCTTTCCTGTTTCTCTTTTTCTTCTTCCTCCTCAGTGCTGACCTCGTATTCAGAGTTGTCAGTTAAAGTGGAGCCAGATTCTGCAGAACTGCTGACTCTCTGAAAATATAAAGTTATAGACAATAAGATACAATGTAATGACAGAAAAACAAATATCAGATATTTAACAAGGTTTTTTTCTTTAAAATGAAAACTGAACAACTAGCTCAGTCACAAGTTCAAGCCTGAAAAATAGCTGGGGCCACTTTAAATGAGAATTGAAGAACATGCATGCATGCACACACGCATGCACACACACACACACACACACCACACACACACACACACACACACACACACACACACACACTATACCACACACACACACACACACACGCACTATACCACACACACACACACACGCGCACTATACCACACACACACACACACACACACACACACACACACACACACACACACACACACTATAACACACACACACACACACACACACACACAGAGTCCCCAAAGTCCTTCGGAAAGAGACTTTAAACTGAGGCCCCGTGTGCGAACGCAGCAGAACATCTTGCGCACACGTTAAATCCTGTTCCGCTTCGTAAAAGTAGGCCATCGTGTGCCGGTGGGAACAGATGACATATTTACAAAACTACATACACACGGACCGGATGAAAAAAAGCACATGATTGCTTATTCTGTTATCCTCGATATAAAAGAATAAATAAATAAATAAAAACACACACACACACACACACACACACACACACACAACACACACACACACACACACACACACACACACACCACACACACACACACACACACACACCACACACACACACACCCTGAATTTTCTCTTCCACTTTACTCACCCGCCTGTGACCATGTGTCTGTCTGTCTGCCTGAGTGGCTGGCAGTTGCCCTGTGCCTTGTAAACCATCCTCTGCCCACACACACACAACCCAAATAACTGGAAGTCATTTTCAGAGTGAAAACATGATACGAGTTTTCCAGATTCACATTTCAAAAGGTAAGCTGCTCACAGACGCTATTCCCACTTGGTTCAGACTTGTGCAACTCCAATTTCATGGGTGTGTAAAATCCCGTCGGTTCAAATCTCAGTGGTGTCTGTTGAATTAACGGGAGGGATTTTTCATGATCTCTGATTCAGTTTATAGTCTCATCTGAAGGAGGAGAGAGAGAGAGAGAGAGAGAGAAGAGAGAGAGAGAGAGAGAGAGAGAGAGAGAGAGAGAGAGAGAGAGAGAGAGAGAGAGAGATTTGATTTATTGTTTTATATCGAGGATAATGGGATAAGCACTCTTGTGCTTTTTTACATCCAGTCCCTGTGTGTATGCAGTTTTGTAAATGTCATCTGTTCCCACCGGCACACAATGGCCTACTCTTATGAAAAGTGGAACAGGATTTAACGTGTGCGCAAGATGTTCTGCATGCATTCGCACGAGGGGCCTCGGTTGAAAGTCTCATCCGAAGGACTTTTGGGGAGAGTGGAGTCAGCACTGATGTTAACTCCAAGAGAAAAATCTCCTCAACCGGACTTGAACCTGGGTTGTCAAATTGCCAGCGCAATGTTCTGACCACTAGGCTGTCCGGAGAGAGAGAGAGAGAGAGAGAGAGAGAGAGAGAGAGAGAGAGAGAGAGAGAGAGATTTATTTATTTATTTATTTATTTATTCTTTATATCGAGGATAACAGAATAAGCAATCATATGCTTTTTTTCATCGGTCCCCGTGTGTATGCAGTTTTGTAAATATTGTCATCTGTTCCCACCGGCACGATGGCCTACTCTTACGAAAAGCGGAACAGGATTTAACGTGGCGCAAGATGTTCTGCGTGCGTTCGCACACGGGCCTCGGTTTAAAGTCTCATCGAAGAGAGAGAGAGAGAGAGAGAGAGAGAGAGAGACAGACAGACAGACAGACAGACAGACAGACAGACAGACAGACAGAGACAGACAGACAGACAGCCAGCCAGCCAGCCAGCCAGCCAGAAAGATAGACAGACAGACAGACAGACAGACAGATAGGGAGGGAGGGAGGGAGGGAGAGAGAGAGAGGAGAGAGAGAGAGAGAGAGAGAGAGAGAGAGAGAGAGAGAGAGAAAGAGAGACAGAGACAGAAGAGACAGATAGACAGACAGACAGACAAAGAGACACAGAGAGACACAGAGAGAGACAGAGAGAGACAGAGACAGAGAGAGAAGACCAAACGGAAAGAGAAAGGGAGAGCAACAGGATGAAAGAGTGGTCACCCTTGTCCAGGTGGGCTTGATACATGGCCTTGACTTCTGTCTGATCCTCGTCCTCCTCCTCCTCAGGACTGGGCGTGGTTTGGCCCAAGGGGGAACTGGGCAACACACCGCACCATTTTCCATCACCACACTTTTTTCTTGGGGGGGGGGGGGGGGGGGTTTCTTGGGTAGAGCTCCAAGGTTCACCAATGGTCAGATTTTTACATTTGCAACCCATTTTTTTTTCTTTTCCCTCACCGTTTTGGTACCCACATTCTGACTTCCAAGGATAGTGTCTGTGTGCATCTGTGAGTGTGTGTGTGTGTGTGTGTGGTGTGTGTGTGTGTGTGTGTGTGTGTGTGTGTGTGTGTGTGTGTGTGTGTTGTGTGTGTGTGTGTGTTAAAAATTGTCATCTGTTCCTTACTGTCATGAAATAGACCTCCTCTTTCCAAAGACAGAATGAATTTTTTTCGTTAAACATGTGCGCAAGATGTTCTGCGTGCATTCACACACAGGGCCTTGGTTCATAGTCTCATTCGAAGGACTTTGACATTCAGTTCAATTTTTTTTTTTTAAATTGTCAAACTGAGAAGAAAAGTTGAGGCTGGGAATTGAACCCAGAACCTCCCAGTTTACTTGTTAGGCAGGTGAACGTCTTAACCATCCGGCCACCTGCTTCTTTCTTCATCAGCACACACACCTGCACACAGGCCCCACAGAGAAAGCAGTGCCCTTCAATTGCCAGACTGGCAGCCACACCACAACCTGGGCTGCAGTCCTGCCCGCTATCCAATCCAATCTTTTTATTTATTTATTTTTTATTCTTTTATATCGAGGATAATGGGATAAGCACTCATGTGCTTTGTCAAACTGGGAAGAAAAGGTGAGGCTGGGAATCAAACCCAGAACCTCACAGTTTGCTTGTTGGCCAATCATGTTGCTTAGAGCCCCGCCGACCGCACAGGCCATACTTATCAGGGCTGTCACCTCCTGACATTTTAAAACTCATATTAAAACTTTGCATCTATATACAGAGTAAAACAGTGTATAAAACCAACTTCACTGTCTTTGCTTGTATCGACACCCTGGTCAACCATAAGGGTCAGCCCAGGACGGCCACCGCGTTGTGGGAAAACCCACATCAATTGCACATAAAATGAGATAAAACCAAAACCAGATTCCTTAAAACAACCCTGTCTTTAGAGACCAACTGTACAACTCAGGCACTGTGCATGCTGCCCAGTAAGAAAACAGAGAGAGAGAGAGAGAAGAGAGAGAGAGAGAGAGAGAGAGAGAGAGAGAGAGAGAGAGAGAGAGAGAGAGAGAGAACACTGAACACTGAAACTGTTTAATGTACATCGGCCTTAGACCACAATACACTTTCAGGGGCAAAAATGGAAAGATGCAAAAAAAAATGAAATATAACTTTTCGTAAACTTTGATACGGTTTTGCCATAGTACTTTGGCGTGTAATGAACATAGTGCACTTTTGAATATGCATATTCTGAAATCATGACTAAATGAATAAATAAAGGCTGACACTTTATAACAGACAAAATACAAACATCGGGCACATCGTACATCATGACAATTGAAAGCATTTTACTCACAGACTTTCATTGTCAAAATGGTTATAGTACTCATAAACTACTGCATTTTCAAAACATTCACCACACCAGAAAAGTGTGCCCACAAAATATAACCTTCATTCACGAGAGAGAGAGAGAGAGAGAGAGAGAGAGAGAGAGAGAGAGAGAGAGAGAGAGAGAGAGAGAGAGAGAGAGAGAGAGAGAGAGAGAGAGAGAGAAGAATGTATAGTACATCAAAACAAGCACAATTCTGTGCAGTGCAAGGCAACAACGCTGTGATAGACTATGTGCAGTAAATGACAGCACAGCACAGCACAACACAACACAACACAGTACAGTCCAATGCACACATCAGTTTTGAAAGCTGTTACTGCCTGTGTCCATGAAATGAAAATCTGTCCATAAAGATAAAAACTAAAAACACACAACGCATCACAGAAATGATCAGACTCCTAGGGATTGCACAGGGAGGAAGTCAATGGTCTGACAATCAAGTATTCCCTCTGTCAGAAGATGCTCCTAAACAGAGTTTATTTCTTCATTTTATTCATTTATTATTTCAAGGATAATGAAATAAGCACTCATGTGCTTTTTTACAGTCAGTGCCTGTGCATGTGCAGTTTCTGTAAATTTTGTCATCCGTTCGCACTGGCACACAATGGCCCACTCTTCTGAAAAGCAGAACGGGTTTTAACGTGTGTGCAAGATGTTCTGCATGCATTCACACTCAAGACCTCAATTCATAGTCTCATGCAAAGGACTTTTGGGGGGGAGAGTGGGGTTGGCATTGATGTTAACTCCTAAGAAAAAATCCTCTTGAATGAGATTCGAACCCGGGTCAGCAGATCACAAGTGCATCACTCTAACCACCAGGCTACCCCATCCCAGAGTGAGTGAATGAGTGAAGTCAAGCCAAGTCAAGTCAAGTCAAGTCAAAAGGATCTTCAATGAGGGTAAAAGATTCATTTTGCACACCTTTTTTTTGCATCCTGCCCTCACCAAAAAAATAAATAAATAAAACTGACTAAGAAAAGCATTCATGAGACAAATATCAACTTATGATGAAAAGAACAAAAATAAATGAGGATTAAAAAAAAAAAATCCCGACCTCACAATACAAGATAAAACAAAACAAAGCACATGCACACCCTTACACATGTGTGACAGTGTGCATGTGCTTGTGTGTGCATACAGTCAAGCACTTGCATGCATGTTTACCCGTGCATCACACTCTTTTCGTGTACACCTAAGTCTGGTATACCTAACTCTTCACACAGGCAAACATTCACACTTCATCATTATTATTATTATAAAATACCAGCATCACTGCCTGACAGACAACACACACACACACACACACACACACACACACACACACACACACACACACACACACACACACACACACTGCAGTTATAACAGGACTGGCATTCAACAACACGTGCCTGTGCGCACAAACACACAATTCAAGTCCACAGCAAAGGTGCCCCTCTCAGTGTGCTGTGTTCACCAATCAAGGCCAAGAAGAGAGGAACCACAGGCACCTGAAATTGGTCAGACGAGGCACTCTGAGGCAGCTTCTGAGGACAGACTGGGGACTACCCGTCCTGTGAACAAGCACCAGGGCTGTGCACACACACACACACTGACCACGCATCGGAAAAGGTTTGATATTTAGAACACACAAAGAGGGGGAGTGGGGGGTGGGGGGTGGGGGGGGGGGGGTGGGCAGAGGGTGGAAAGGGTGGGGTAGAGGGGGGGGGGTTCTTCCTTTTTTTTGTTGTTGTCATTTGTTGCTCAGCTAGAGCTCTGAGTATTCACCTATGGTGAGACTTTACGTATGCAACTTTTTTGCTCAACTGTTTTTTTGTTGTTGTTTTTTTCATTTTACTCACTTTGTGAATGATGTGTGAACACAATACCTGTGTGCATACTTTTTTTTTTTTTTTAACTTATCATCCATTCCCACTAGCATGCAATGGCCTACTCTTCCAAAAGGCCTGACGTGTGTGCAAGATGTTCTGCGTGCATTTGGACATGGGACCTTGGGTTTATAATCTTACCCAAAAGACTTTTGTGGGAGTGGAGTCAGTACCCATGTTACCTCCAGGGGAGAAATCCCCTCCAAAGAGCATCTGGGTGGTGGTTCAAACCTGCCCTGTCAGACTGCAGTGAGCTCAACGCTGAAACCGCTAGGCTACCCTGCCCCCTTACACTTCGGTTTGAAGTATGTGGAAAATGATTTTGCCACAGTGCTTGGGAACCTACATGCACACTGTTATGCATACATGTCCACATGCATGCACATACATTCCTGGTGTATGAGTGCACAGGTAGGCACGTCCGTACACACACACACACAAATGCGCATGCATTCATGCTTGTACAGGCATACACAACTCAACTAAGCACATGCATTCACACAAGTGTATCCACCCCCCTGTTCCCTCCCTTTCCTTTATCTACAAACATTCACAGCCACTTAAATGGTGACCCAAAATGGTTACATGTGGACACTCTCACAATAGGTCAATCTAGCCAAAGAATTAAAAAACAAAAAAAATCAACCAAAAATTTGTATTATTAATTATCATTCTGTCCCAAAACATCACCTTCAAGCAAAATTACCAACAACAACAAACAAACAAACAGAACCAACCCACAACACCGACAACAACAACAAGAACAGCAACAACAACAACAACAGCAACAACAACAGCAACAATGGCAACAACAACAACAAACAAACAGACAAACCAACCACAACACCGACAACAAGAACAGCAACAACAAGAACAGCAACAACAACAGCAACAATGGCAACAACAACAGCAACAAACAAACAGATAGAACCAACCCACAACACCGACAACAACAACAACAGCAACAACAACAGCAACAACAACGCAACAACAACAACAACAACAGCAGCAGCAGCAACAACACAGCAGCAACAATGGCAACAACAACAACAACAACAGCAACAGCAACAACAACAACACAACAACACCCCTCCCTACCCTCCTTCTGTGTCCTCCCCAGCAGAACTGTCCTCTTCCATCATGTCCCCTGTATCAGTGTCGTCCTCTTGCGTTTCTTGCGTTTCTTCCGTCAGTGTCTCCTCCTCTCTATCCGACTCTCTCTCCTCCTCTCCCCCCTCCTCCCTCTCTTTCTGCTTTCTCTCCGAGGTTGCCGCCAGTCCCCCAGCAGCCAGCTGCTGAACGCAGTCCCCCAGAATGTTACTGCCCGCGGTTTTAGGGCCCGTGGTTTGGGCAAGAGGGGGGTCCCCAGGACGACCCTGAAAACACAGCACCTGAATGTTGTCGCAACCGAGGCAGACAGTCCCCATGTGTATGCAGGCTCTTGGGTTTGTTGTTGTTGTTGTTGTTGTTGTCGTTGCTTTGATTTTACGTCTATTCACTCAAAGTGATATTAGACGATGGGATGGGGAGGGAAGGGGGCAATTGTGTTGATGGACATGTGCAGTAAAATGGGTGATTGTTTCTTAGTAATGCATACAGAAACACAGAATAGGGCTAAACAATGATAACAACAAGTTAAGCACATAACAATTGCTAGTATGACCTATACCTATAACAAATGTCCTAAAGGACTATTCATTAAATGGGCTCTTGAGTTTGTGGTTGTTGTTGTTGTTGTTGTTGCTGTTGTTGTTGCAGTTCCAATGTGTATGCAGGTTTTTGGGGTTGGCTTTTTTTTTCTTGTTGTTGTTGTTGCTGCTTTTCTTGTTTTGCATGCACACACGTGTTGTATTCAGACACCATTCCCAGAATCAGAATGCAGCTACCTTAATGGGGGGTTAAAAAACAAAAGTTACAAACACAAAAATCTCACCATTGGTGAACCTCGGAGCTCTTGCAAAGGAACACGCACACAAAAACAAACAACCCCCCTCCCCCTCCCACAACCACCAACCCTTTCCTTCCATAAACACATTCTCCAGGCAACAACAATGCTCTCTCTCTCTCTCTCTCTCTCTCTCTCTCTCTCTCTCTCTCTCTCTCTCTCTCTGATAGCCTGGTGGTCGGAACATTGCGCTGGCAATTTGATGACCCAGGTTCGAGTTCAGTCGAGGAGATTTTTCTCCTGGAGTTAACATCAGTGCTGACTCCACTCTCCCCAAAAGTCCTTCGGATGAGACTTTCAACCGAGGCCCCATGTGCGAACGCACGCAGAACACCTTGCGCACATGTTAAATCCTGTTCCGCTTTTCGTAAGAGTAGGCCATCATGTGCCGGTGGGAACAGATGACATTTACAAAACTGCATACACATGGGGACTGGATGTAAAAAAGCACAAGAGTGCTTATTCCATTATCCTCGATATAAAAAAAAAAGAATAAATAAATAAATCTCTCTCTCGTGTTACATCCCTGTAAAATATAGCAGACAGCCTAATTCATTTAGACTCTGCTTACTCATGGCGTCAAGTCAGCCTGAGGTTGTGTGCAGCCTCACTTTATATTTGTGTAAAGCTTTCAGAATAAGAGATCTTTTATTATCAGAAGTCATATTTCTGTTAATGATTTTGTTGCTATGGAGTATTTTTTATTGTTGTTACTGCTGTTGTCTTTTATCAAACGCCAAAATACTAAACAGTTAGGCAACCCCCTTCAGGTATGGGCCAATGGCCTTTTTGTGAATAAATCATTTCGAGTTCAAGTTCGAGATCTCTCTCTCTCTCTCTCTCTCTCTCTCTCTCTCTCTCTCTCTCTCTCTCTCTCTCTCTCTCTCTCCCTCCCTCTCTCTCTCCTCCCCCCTCTCTCTCCCTCCCCTCCTCTCTCTCCCTCCCCCCTCTCCCCCTCACTCCCCCCCCCCCCCCCCAACCCCCCCCTCTCCCTCTCACCTTAGAAGCGTTGTCCCTGAACCTCTTCAGCTCGGTGAACTTATCCAGCACTCTCTGGTGGACGGCGGGGGATCCCCTGGGGGGATTGGGCAGGTGGCAGAGGGCCAGCCTGTAGCAGTCCTGGGCCTTGTCCAGGTGCAGCAGGCGGGAGCGGGGCAGCCTGACCCCTGACCCCCCGCCACTGGGCAGGTTGAGGTCGCCGCAGGCCATCTGGAAATGCACCGCACCCAGCGCTTCCTCCATCTGCCACACGCTGTCTACATCCTCTGCAGAGAGAGGGGGGAGGGGGGGGGAGAGGGAGGGAGAAGGTGGTGGATGTGAGTGAGCGTTCTTGACAGGATTGCTCTCTCCTCTGTCTCTGTCGCTGTCTCTCTGTCTCTGTCTCTCTCTTTCTCTCTGTTGCTCTTTATCTATTAGCGCTTTTTCTTTTTCTTTAATAATCAAAACCATTTTATTGTGACTTCTGATTTTCGTTTCTGAATGATGAGTGCATTGTTTATTACCTTATTAAATATAGTGTCCTTATTTCTTGCATGTTGTTTGGTACTGCGTATAGTATTGTTGTTTAGTATCTTTTTATCTTGATGTTATCCCTGAAAAGGGCGGGGACTGGATGTAAAAAAGCACATGAGTGCTTATCTATTATCCTCGAATAAAAGAATTTGCCTTGCCTTGCCTTGCCTTGCCTTGCCTTGCCTTGCCTTGCCTTGCCTTCCTCTCTCTCTCTCTCTCTCTCTCTCTCTCTCTCTCCTCTCTCTCTCTCTCTCTCTCTCTCTCTCAGTTCACAGTCAAAGATATAGGAAAGGAGAGAAAAATTTGATATGCCCTTTATGTAGAATTGATAAAGGATGAAGTCCATTTCATTTTTTCTTGTCCAGTGTTAGATGATTTAAGAAAAGAATATATTCCTAAGAAGTATTATCACAGACCAGCTCACTTTAGAATGATTTTGCTCCTGTCTGCAAAAAATGAAAATGTTATGAAAAATCTTGCTACATATATCTATAAGTCTCTGAAAAGGAGAAGTCTTTTGATCCCATAAAACATAAAATACTGTAACTGTATGCGTACGTGTTGCATTGTTTTTTTTTTAGTTGCTTGAACATTTTAGTGCTTGTGTATATTATTGTTATATGTGTCTTTTTTGTTGTTGTTGTTGTAAACCCCTTCAAATGGAGCCATGGCCTTTCTGAATAAATATTGTTATTGTTATTGTTATATCTCTCTCTCTCATACTCTGTCATATTCTCATGTTTGCTCTTTAATTATTGCGCTTTTTTTTAAAAATCAAAATCATCATTGATTCTTACTTCTTATTTTCGTTTCTGAATGAGTGCCTTTGTATATATCATTACCTTATTATTGTATTTCTGTCTCATTTCTTGCCTGTTGTTTGATACTTGGAATGGTTTCTTGCTCTTGGTATTTGGATCATTATTATAGTTGTTGCTTAGTTAGAAGTTATCTTCTTATCTTGATGTTATCCCTGAAAGGGGTGGTAACTGGCTGTAAAGAAGCACATGAGTGCTTATTCATTATCCTTGAATAAAAGAATTTGCCTTGCCTTGCCTTGCCTCTCTCTCTCTCTAATCTTCTATGTGTTTATTTATTTTATTTTATTTAATCTTTTATATCGAGGATAACAGAATAAGCAATCATGTGCTTTTTTCATCCGGTCCCCGTGTGTATGCAGTTTCGTAAATATTGTCATCTGTTCCACCGGCCACGATGGCCTACTCTTACGAAAAGCGGAACAGGATTTAACGTGTGCGCAAGATGTTCTGCGTGTGTTCGCACACGGGGCCTCGGTTTAAAGTCTCATCGAAGGACTTTTGGGGAGAGTAGAGTCAGCACTGATGTTAACAGAAGCATGTGGGGTGCACAGTGCCTGGTCTTCTCCTGTGCTTTGTCATTTTGCAGGAGGTCTGCTTGCTGACCTCAGTAAGCACATACTGACATCAGAGCACACATGCGCATGCATGCATGCATGCACACACACACACACACACAACACACACACACACACACACACACACACACACACACACACACACACACACACCACACACACACACACACACACACACACACATCACCTACTACACTCATTGGCCAAATCCAGAGCTTTGCTGAACAAGATGCGAGCCTCATCCACATCCCCCTGCATTGCCGTGGCATAGCCCTGGTTGGCATAGCAGTGACCCTGGCACTTCAGAGCTGCAACACAGTGTTCCACACACAAACAGGTCAAGGTGTCCCATAACTTAGGTGGTCGTAGGGGAGCGAGATGTTAGAGACCTCAGCTTTTCTAGGGGCCAGCATATTGAGGGCGGCGCCCATCTCCTCTCCCTCACTGCTTTACCTTCCCTGATCCTAAAGAGGGCAGGTAGGTCTTTACGGCTGGGTGAACTGGGGAGACTGTACTGAAGCCAAGGTGTGCAAACGGTCACCCGTCTACTTGGTCACCACGCTCAATGCTGCTTAAGCTTAGCTTGAGGGAAAGCGAGTGCTCTGATCACTGAGCTATCCCATCCCCTTTTTCAGTGTTGAAAAAAAAAGAACCAAAGCAAAAAAAATCCACACAGATTGGGTTTTTTTGGGTTGTTGTTGTGTTTTGTTTTTATGCTTTTAGCTTATTTAATTCTATTCTAATCTTTTAAAAAAAATTCTATTCTTTCATTTTGGGGATAATGGAATAAGCATTCATGTGGCTTTTTTTTTTATACAGCCAGCCCCCGTGTGTATGCAATGTTGTAAATTTTGTCATCTGTTCCCACTGGCACACAATGGCCTACCTACTCTTCCGAGGAGCAGAACGGGTTTTAACATGTGTGCAAGATGTTCTGCATGCGTTCACACACAGAACATCAGTTTGTCTCATCCGAAGGATTTGGGGGGGGAGTGGGATTGGCACTGATATCAACTCCTGAGGAAAAACCAGTGGTGAGATTTTTGCTGATGTGGGACTGTTTTTGCCCAGTGTTCAGGTTGCCGCGTTGCAACTTTGGGGGAATGTGTCTAAGCCCGACACTGGTGTGCTGACGTTTGTTAACATGTATTTCTTATCCCTGATGGTGGAATACAGCTATCTTCACCCTGGGTGAAAACGGTCGCCCACACAAACTCTCAGAGCTGTAGCTGAAGAAGAGGAAAAAATCAATTCTCATCTGATCCTACTGGCAGGCCATGGCCTACTCTTCTGAAATGTCGAACAGGTATTGACGTGAATAACATGTTCTGCATGCATTTGCACATAGGATCTTGGTTTAAAGTCTCATAAAAAAGATTTTCTGGGGGGGGGGGGGAGGGGAGAGGACAGGGGGGTAGGGAGTGAAGCCTGTACTGATGTTATTTGCATGAGAAAAATCCCCTTGTACGGGTGTTTCGGTGGAGGGTCAAACCCTGACCTTCAGATCCCAAGCAACAAACTCTGACCTCTAGGCTAGTCTGCCCCTCACCTCCCCCCTCTCCCTGCCCTGTAGCAGTTTGGATGTGCCCTAAAATGTGTTGGCTAAAAACGATCGCATAAGCAAAATCTCCCCATGAATGAACCGAGGAGATGTGGCCAAGAAACAAACACACAAAAAAACAAAAACAAGCTATCAAGTTGAGATAAAGGTAAAGGTGTCCCATAACCTAGGTGGTCTTAGGGGAGCAAGGCATCAGAGACCTCAGCTTCTCTAGGGGCCAGCATATTGAGGGCGGCGCCCATCTCCTCTCCCTCGCTGGTTTACCTTCCTGACCCTAAAGAGGGCAGGTACCCATTGACAGCTGGGTGAACTGGGGGACTGTACTGAAGCCAAGGCATGCAAACGGTCACCCATCCAACTGGTAACCACGCTCAACGCTGCTTCACTTGACTGGGGGACCACTGAGCTATCCCGGCCCCTCAGTTGAACTTCTTTATCCATTCCTCGGCTCGAGCTCTGAGGTTTCCCAACGCTGAGATTTGACATCCTACACACAACTGTCCCCACCCCCCACCACCATCCACACCGTTTAGGCAGCCGTATTCCCACTTCAGGGACATCAACTTGGAGACATTTTTTTTTTTTTTTTAAGTTGGAGACATACCGGACGACTTCGTAATGGGAGAGTTGGAATCGGGGGGCGTGGTGGCGAGGTGGTGGTAGATGGCGGCAGCGTCTTGATGGTACTGCAGCGAGTCTGGCCACAAGTCCTGGTAGTTGCACACTGCCCCCAGGTTCTGCAGCACAATGGCCTTGTCCAGGCTCTGGCTGTCCTCCACCCCCAGCAAGGACTCGGCTTTCTAGGGGGGGACACAGAGAAAGAGGGAGTGAAGTGAACTGATTTGATTGATTGATTTATTCTTTGATATCCAGGATAATGATTGATTGATTTATTCTTTTATATCAAGGATAATGGAATAAGCACTCTTGTGCTTTTTTTCATCCAGTCCCGGTGTGTATGCAGTTTTGCAAATGTCATCTGTTCCTACCGGCACATGATGGCCTACTCTTATGAAAAGCGGAACAGGATTTAACGTGTGCACAAGGTGTTCTGCATGTGTTCGCACATGGGGCCTTGGTTTAAAGTCTCATCCAAAGGACTTCTGAGGAGAGTGGAGATGCTGATGAAATGGGAAAGTGTGTGTGTGTGTGTGTGTGTTTGCGTGCATGCGTGAGTGCATGTGTGTGCATGCATGTGTGTACGTGCATGTGTTTTCAAGTATATGTGCAATAACAATACTGATAGTAACAATAAAAATAACAATGTATTTAGTTTTTGCATTTCTTTTCTGTTTTGGTCAATAGTTTCAGTTAGCCTTGCTAACTTCCCTTTATTTGAAGGGAGATTACTCTTGGTTCTTCCTGTGCCATATGTCCCCTGTGTACTCAGTGCAGATCCCATGGCACATCACAGAGAGTGACGGAGTTTTGAGGTTCCTCAGCAACTGTGCATGGATGACGTCAGTGGGTACAGCGCTAATGAGTCTCACCATGGGAGGGAGCCTGATTCAGATGAGAATGAAAGTGGTAAAGGTAAAGGTAAAGGTGTCCCGTAACCTAGGCAGTCGTAGGAGAGTGAGGCATCAGAGACTTCAGCTTCTCTAGGGGCCAGCATGTTAAGGGCGGCGCCCATCTCCTCTCCCTCACTGCTTTACTTTCCCTGACCCTAAAGAGGGCAGGTACCCATTGACAGCTGGGTGAACTGGGGGAACTGTACTGAAGCCAAGGCGCACAAACAGTCACCCATCTACTTGGTTACCATGCTCAACGCTGCTTAACTTGACTTGGGGAAAGCGAGCGCTCTGACCACTGAGCTATCCTAAAAGTGATGACATTGAAATCAATGCTGATAGCAGTGTGAGTGAGGAAAGGTCAGAGTGCAAGGGGGCAAGGTCGTGGTCAAGGCAGGGGTGGCAGAGAGCAAATGATTATAAAAACTGACCTTGTTTTTTCTACATGCATTTACAGCCAACTTTTTTTAAACAATTATTTTGCAACATGCGCACCCAAATTTCATACCAATCTGTTGAGAAACGAAGTCATAATGACAATTCTTCTAACCTCCCCCTCTGTCAGCAGTGACCGCTGGAAATGGACTTGGTGTGGGGAGAGAGACTGCCCAGTTTTCCACAGGACAAAAAAGGGGAACCCCTAGCTGGTTAGGTTACCTGTCACACTGCACTACTTTGGCGCTGCTGGCTCACTCACTCTCCACAAAAGTCCTTCAGATGTGACTTTAAACTGAGGCCCCGTGTGCGAACGCACGCAGAACATCTTGCACACATGTTAAATCCTGTTCCGCTTTTCGTAAGAGTAGGCCATCGTGTGCTGGTGGGAACAGATGACAATATTTACAAAACTGCATACACACGGGGACCGGATGAAAAAAAGCACATGATTGCTTATTCTGTTATCCTCGATATAAAAGTATAAAAGAATAAATAAAATAAATAAATAAATAAAACAGTCCTTCGGATGAGACTTTAAACCGAGGCCCCGTGTGCGAACGCACGCAGAACATCTTGCGCACACGTTAAATCCTGTTCCGCTTTTCGTAAGAGTAGGCCATCGTGTGCCGGTGGGAACAGATGACAATATTTACAAAACTGCATACACACGGGGACCAGATGAAAAAAAGCACATGATGCTTATTCTGTTATCCTCGATATAAAAGTATAAAAGAATAAATAAAATAAATAAATAAACTCACAGTCAGGGTGCCTACCTTACTGTCTGTTCAGTCTGTCCGTCATGCCTAGCTGCTAGCTACAATGATGGCTGGATCCAGAGAGAAGGCAGGGGGTATACAAAAAAATATCCAAAAAAAAAAAATTTTTTTTAAAGGCATGGGGTATAAGGCAGTTTACGTATGTGGCGTTAGTTTTGGAACTTAAGGGAAGCTACTCGGACACATAGCTTTCAAATCACACGGTACTACAGCTGCCCCCATCCATGCCAGGGGGCGTGTTTTGTGCACCCACCTTCAGGTATTTATGAGCAGTTTTCAGTTTTTTGCTCTGAGCCAGGATCACAGACATCAACACCAGGATCTCCACTGAAAGAGAAAACAAAAATACAAATTTTTTTTTTTTTTAAAAAGGGAAACACACGAGCAGGCACACGGGCATGTATGCACTCACGCAGTCGCGCATGCACGCATGCGCACACACACACACACACAAAAAACAACAACAGCAGCAGCAGCAACAGCAACAACAATAACAACAACAACAACAACCACAAACCAGCAAAAAAATCCCAACCTTAAACACTGTGAATGTGCATGCATGAGTGTGTGTGTGTGTGTGTGTGTGCGTGCGTGCGTGCGTGCGTGCGTGCGTGCGTGCGTGCGTGCGGTGTTCTTTTATTTTAAGAATAATGGAATAAGCACTCATGTGTTTTTTCTTTTCTTTTTTTTATTTTCACACCAATCCCCATGTACGTGCAGTTTTTGTAAACTTTGTCATCCATTCCCACGGGCACACAATGGCCTCCTCTTCTTAAAAGCAACAGTTTAACCTGTGCACAAATTGTTCTGCATATGTTTATTCATGGGCCTTGGTTTGGAGCTGGAACTGCCAGGTTCAGCAAGGGGAGGTTGAACGCTTTGCCCACTCAGACAGCCTGGCTTAGTTTGCCCACCGTTTCCAGCAACGCCTACACTGGCTTCAGATCAAATGTTCCTTACACATAGACACATTTGGATAAAAAGTTGTTTTTTTTTTTTTTTTTACCCCTTTATGTTTACAGCAATGCCCTGCCATGAAATTTCCACCCCCGCAATCACAAGTGTAACCTACACGTTTCCCTTTACACTATTGTAACTCATAGCAGACCTGTATTTGATTTACCTGTATTTGTACCCCTCTTATGTCACAGCAATCTTACCTCTGCAGTGAAAATTTGGGCATGCCCATCTCCCGACTGGAGAGACGGGTCGCCATACAAGTGTAACGCACTAACACATTCCCTTCTTTTTCCTGCTTGCAATGTATTGTAACTGTTCACTGTACAAAGCACCCCATCTGTACACTGGGATACAAAATACTGTAGCACCCATCTGTACACTGGGCTACAAAGCATACCTGTAGCACGCCCATCTGTACACTGGGATACAAGAATACCTGTAGCACGCCCATCTGTACACTGGGATACAAGCATACCTGCAGTACGCCCATCTGTACACTGGGATACAAAGCTACCTTTAGTGTTTTCCCTGCTACCTGCTGCTGCTTATGACCCAGGTGAGGCTGACAGTGCTGCTCCACGTGACGCTGACACTGCTCCTCAAATTCCTTGCTGCCCAGCTAGCCCCTGGAGGGAGGCTCGTTCCAGCATGACCACCACCTGGCTGATGGGTTGGTGGTCCTCGCCGTACCACTTCTCCAGTTGATGGCACCATTAATGGTGTCCTCGGGCTTTTTCCGCACCTTGCTTACCTGTTCACATAGGAAAAATAAAAAAACAACAACCCTGTTAACATAGGATAATACTGAAGGTGACGATGAGAATTATTTTCTTAAAGTAAGAACTTATCAGCTAGCCTTTCTTTTTTTGTGAAAGTTCTCAGCAGTGGTTTTAATGCCTTGGGAAAAAAAAAGTGGTCTCCGCATATGAATTGTTCCGAATATTCATACATAAAGTTTGAATGTGGCTAATTTCATGGAGGGTGAAAACAGTCGAACACGCAAAATTTCACATTACATATATCATATATATATATATATATATATATATATATATATATATATATATATATATATATATATATATATATATATATATACAAAGAGAGAGAGAGAGAGAGAGAGAGAGAGAGAGAGAGAGAGAGAGAGAGAGAGAGAGAGAGAGAGAAAAGATTGATTTGATCCGATTGATTTAATTTATTCTTTTATATCGAGGATAATGGAATAAGCACTATTGTGCTTTTTTACATCCAGTCCCCATGTGTATACAGTTTTGTAAATGTCATCTGTTCTCACTGGCACACAACGGCCTACTCTTACGAAAAGCGGAACAGGATTTAATGTGTGTGCAAGATGTTCTGCGTGCGTTCACACACGGAGCCTCAGTTTAAAGTCTCATCCGAAAGACTTTTGGGGAGAGTGGAGTCAGTACTGATGTTAACTCCAGGAGAAAAATCTCCTCGACCGGACTCAAACCTGGGTCGTCAGATTGCCAGCGCAATGTTCTGACCACTAGGCTATCTGGAGAGAGAGAGAGAGAGAGAGAGACACAGAGAGAGAGAGAGAGAGAGAGAGAGAGCAGAGAGAGAGAGAGAGAGAGAGAGAAATATATATATATATAATATATGCAAAAAATTCATCATTAGTGAACCTCAAGTTCTAGCCAAGGACCAAAAAATATTTGGGTAAACAAATCCGCGACCCAAAACTGACAGCAGCCAGAGTTCCTTCATCTCATTAACATTTCCTGTATTTTTATACATTGAGTTACCATTTCTAAAAACATGCCTAGTATGTAACAGTGCATCCACATCGTTATATTTCATCATCATGCAGCTCAATGAGCATGCACTGTGCACATATATATAGATATATAGATACATACACACATACATACATACATACATACATACATACATACATACATACATACATACATACATACATACATACATACATACATACATACACACACTTCATACATTCATGCATGCATGCATGCACACACACGACTGTGAATGTACAGGAATTAAAAAAAAAAAAAAAAAATAAAAATATAAAAAAAAATATATATATATATATATATATATATATATATATATATATATATATATATATATATATATATATATATACATGCACCAACCTGAACAAGCCTCTTGGAAACAGCAATTTTCATCAACACATTGCCGCTTTCACTGCAGTAATTCTTCCAAGCTCGCTCCAGGTAAAAATAGGCGTTCTCATACAGACCAATGATTTCATAGCCGAGCCCCATGTTGAAATAAAGATCTCCATGGGCAGCACAATCTGCGGCCAACTCCGAAGGCACGGCTTCTTTGAGGTAGGCCAGGCCTTGCTCGACCTCTTTCTGCCTGCCCAGGCTGATGCAGGCGCCCCCAGATTGACCGCACAGGCTTGCAGAGTGAAGGGGTTGCCCAGCTCCTTGGCCTGAGTAGGCCAGTTGGTACTTCTCCACCGCCTTGTCTCCTGACAGTCGGAAGGCCTCCAGCGTGTACTTCTCCACCAGGCGCTTGATGTGCTCGTCCATTCTCATGCTGCTGGTGGGGGGGTCAGCGTCACTGGTTGAGAAATCTGCAAGCAAAAATGTGTTCAATCTTTCATCTTTTTGTTTGTTTCTTTATTTCTTTTTTTTTAGGGTTGGGGGGGGGGTGTGGTTGTTGGGTTTTTTTTTTTTGGTCTTTTTTTTTGGGGGGGGGGGGGAGGGGGCTTGTTCCTCAGCTAAAACACTGAGGTTCACCAATGTTGAGATTTTGCGCACGCAACCATTTTTACCAGGTAATCGACTTTTTAAAAATATTTTTTTTAAGGATATTTGTGTTTATAGATAATAAATTATGCATATTTCCACATTTTTATTCATTATTATTTATTTTCAAAATGATTGAGAAGTTGGTACCTGCACTTGTCTTTCCTCACTACTTTTTCCTCAATAATTTTTATGTATTAGTTCATTTATCTACTCATCTATCTCTTTATTTACTCATTCATTCATTTACTTCTCTACTTTTTATATATATATATATATATATATATATATATATATATATATATATATATATATATATATATATATATATATATATATAAGCTCCATTAGAAGCTCCATTAGAAGTTCTTGGCAGTGGTTTGGAATGTTTATTTTTCATTTCTGCAGGGTGAGCCTAGGTTTAGCTTATATGTCTGTTGCCTGAATCAATGCTGTTTTGATTAGAAACTATTCAAGCTGACCACTGCTGATGTCTAGGATATCAAGTAAAAAAAAAAAAGTATACTTAAGACAGGAATCAGATATCTTTGCTGTTTTAAAGGAATATGTCTATATCTAGACTTCACATCAAGCTTGAAATATCAATTTACAGTATTAAAAAATAGCAAAACTAGTAATTATTTTGTCCAATCAATTCTCAAGACTAGTTAAAATACCACATTATTAAAGCCACATGTCACAAAGCAAAGACTCAAAGAGCCATGTGATACTGGAAGTCAAAAACCTTGCAACTTTTAAATTGAAAAAAACAACAACAGAGTTTGAATTGCATCAAAGCACGCTGTGTTTTGTTATACATTTCATGCTGGGGTTGATTGTTGAATGCAAAACTGAGTCAGTGTACACTGGCTTCACTAGGACCACAGCACCATATACTGAGACATCGCCCACTGTATACATGTTCAGCTACAAGTGGTATTAAAATCATAGGACCACCACTGCAGGGTTGTGTACACCTTACGCCTTGTTGACAATGGTATATATATATTGTTTTTTGTAAGTGGTCGGATTATAGATGATGTTTATAATCTTACTATTCTGTGGGTGTACATAATCTTTCATATCATTACCAAGGGACTTAATAAATAAAATAAAAAGGGGCCAGTGCATGCTTATCTAAACATCACAAAATTTGCCAGCAATTGGCAGAGCCTGGTTCAGAAACAAACTTATAATAACACTGACTGGGTTTTGTTTTTTAATGGGTTTTTTTTTTTCCACTTCTCTGAATTACTTACCTGATTGCCACTGTTATGAATGTAGTCAATGCATGTAGGCATGCATATACATGCTTACGTACCCTTAAAAATAAGCATGTCTTATTTTTGGCTTTATTGATTTTTGGAATTGCTTGTAAATTCATATGTCTTTTTAGCCAATGGTTTTAAAACATTGCATTTATTGGTGTGTGTGTGTGGCGGGGGGTGGGGGGGGGGGAGTGTGTGTGTGAGTGTGTGTGTGAGTGTTAAAGTGTGTGTGTGTGTGTGTGTGTGTGTGTGTGTGTGTGTGTGTGTTGTGTGTGTGTGTGTGTGTGTGCTTATTGTGTGTGCTTATAATTGTGTGTGGTGGGGGTGGTGTGTGTGTGGTGGGGGGGGGGTGCATGTGGGTGTGGATGGTGCGTTTGTGTGGGGGAGGGTGTGTGTGTGTGAGTGTGAGTGTGTGTGTGTGTGTGGTGTGTGTGTATGCGTGCATGCATGTAATGATGTATATTGCATGTGCGAGTGTATGTGTACAATGCGTAAATAATAGTGATCATATGTCTTTTCTGTCAATGGTTTTAATAACATTGCATCCAACATTGGTGTGTGTGCATGTGTGCGTTTTTATGTGTTTGCGTGCGTGCGCGCGAGTACGAGTGTGAGTGTTCCACTGTTTGTGACATGTTATCATATAATGTGTGAACAAATATGGAATGTAGCTATTTTGTGTCTTTGATTTTGATTCGTATCAATATGCCTGTCAGTATTGTAACTGCCCTTCGGGATGGCTTAAAGTGTTTTTGACTTGACTAGACTTGAACTAGACTTGACTTGTTTCAGTTCGAACCTCATGCAACATTTTCCCCGATGAGTGACAGCATCTTTGACTTTATCCCCAAATCAAATCTTCTTGTGATCCAAGACTGGTCCTGATTAAAACAGGAAAAGTTGCGAATTTGTTTTCTAATTAGGCTCTTTGGGGGG